>BTHU01000001.1:177369458-177629458 GCA_036184795.1 Tokudaia tokunoshimensis
CCTGGTTCCTCTGTGGGGTTGCAATATCTCCATCAGGGTTAAAAAAAACCCTGGAAGAATCCTGACGGACCTTGGAGCGTTGCTTCAGTTCCTTGAAGAGAATAGCAGCTTCCTTCTGCTAAGCCGTGGCTATCTTTACCCTTTAAACAAAAACTCCGATATATTGGTTTTTAAAATTATTTTTTTATGTATTTAGGTGCTCACAACTTATGGGAGTTGGTTCTCTCCTTCCATCATGTGGGTCCCAGGGATTGAATTTAAGTCATTGGGCAAGATGGCAGGATCATCTTTCTGGCCCTAAAAATATCTTTAAACCGATTCATATTCATCCCACAAACCCTGTGTGCTTTTCTTTTCTTTTTTTTTTTCTGAAGATAACTCAACTATGCACTGTGCTGCAAGGATAATCTTGCTTCATGAGGAACTCCCGGAAAAGGCTGCCTCTCGGCTCTGTGAGTCTCTGAATGTTTTACTGCACCCAGACAGACTCTTCCCCCTCCAATCTCTCTGATTCCTTTTGGTTCTGACAGCTGCCACACGGAATCAGAGAGCCACCAGTCAGAGGAAAGAGGCTGGAAGCCAATCTTAAGGATTGAACTGTATCCCTTAAAAACAATGACCTCAGAATATGATTGACTCGGAAACGGGGTCTCTGCAGACTTGGTTAGGGTGGCATCAGGTTGGATCATAGTGAACTCCCATGCCAATGTGGCCAGTGTCCCTGTGAAGCAGTGTGTCAACACACAGGAAGAATGCTGTGTGACAGGAGGAAGGACACATGGTTTGAATGTGAAATGTCCCCAGGGACTCCTGTGCTTGGACGCTGTCCTTTAGGTGGTGTTATTGTGAAATGGTGAAGCCCAGTTAGGCAGTAGAGCCTCACCGGAAGAAACATGCCACTTCAGGGAGGGCCCTGAGGTTTTCTGACTGAAAATGCAATGTGTCTGACCACCTCATGCTCCTGCCTGCCATGTTTTCTCCACCTCGATGGATTCTAAACCTTCAAACCATGAGTCACAGTAAACCCTTCCTCCCTTGAGTTCTATCTTAGGTGTTTGGTCCCAGCAACTGAAACCTACACGCCTGGACTTTCTGTGTGGTATTGCCACCCAGCTGGATATTGTGTTTATACAGCCTGAGTAATCTCACATTGCTGGTGTCTGTTGACTGGAGTCTCCTGGAGAACTTGAATTCTAGAAAAACAGGGTTTCAGTAGGATATTTGTGCTAGGGTTGGAGGTAGGCCACACCAGGACCCATGATGGCTGACTGGATTAGACTGGTTAGACTGGAAGAAGAACCTGGCCCAGGTACACAAGATTTCTTTGGTGTTAGGAAGAGACAGCTTGGGTGAGTCCTTTACTAGGTCAACACAGTGGAACTCCCACTACTCACCCTTGTAGGGCTGGGGAGCCATGAGGAGCAGGCCCGGAGCAAGAGAGGGGTTGTGATGTGTCCAAACCCCAGAAATCTCATCCTGAGATCTGCAGAAGTAGGATAGCTCCCCCACTTCCCAGGTCTGCATACCTACCCTTGCCCACCAGAGGAGGTCATGTAGCCTGGTAGTCAGGTTAAACTTCCTCTCACCTTGTAACATCATGTCCAGCAGCCCCTGGAATTCCTCCTGGCCACATCCAATAATGTACTGTCTTTTGCTTGCACGGTAATGTTAAATACTAGCTTGCAAGTCCGGGTTGCCCCCAGGGATGTGTGTACACAAATGATACTAGGTAACCTTGTCCCCCAAGTTATCCCTGATTGGTGAATAAAGATGCTGACAGCCTATAGCTGGGCAGAAGAGAGATAGGCAGGGTTTCAGTTCCTAGGCTTAGGGTCTGAGGAAATGGAGGAGAGAGAAGAAGGTGGAGAGAGAAGGAAGCATCCATGGGATATATAAATCATAAAACATGGCTACAAGGACTGGCCAATTGGAGTTAACAGCTTCCCTGATGGAACATGGCAAATTATCACTTGGGGTTATTGATGGGGAAATAACATAGAGGGTAGATATCTGCCCAGCTCTAGTGTTGATTAAGGCTTCTTATAAATATAAAGGTTATGTGTCTTTTATCTGGGAACTGAATATTTAAAGATGGGTTAGAAGCCCCGGGATTGAAATTAAATATTTTCTACAACAGTACAGTCACCCTGATAGCACCTACCCACTCCTCAAAAGTCTAAATAGCCTTTGCACTCTCCCAACTCCCATTAAATGAGCTATCTCACTGAAGCTGCCTCCAGAGAGTCTGTTCTTGCCACCTGAGATTTCTTTTGCTTCCAGCAGTCTGGCCTTGATCTCCCTCTCAGGACTCACAGATTGTGATCAAAGCAGACTCCCAAGCCAAAACAAACAAACAAACAGGAACAAGCTTAGTATGTTGAGATGTAGCCTCTGAATTTACAGACTGTATTAGGGACAGTGCTAATTACTGAGGGCAGCAGTTAAGGAATTCTTATTAATCTCCTCATTGCCCAAAGAGGGTGAGGGGGCTGGTTTTGATGCAAGCCCAGCAGGTGCTGAGCTCTCTTGAGGCTCACATCTCCTAAGGAGGACTCTAGCTCTCTGCAAATGACTTTGCCAAGGACGGTGGCTCCCCATACACATTCCTGCTGCATGACAGACTGGACCACTGAGCACAGCCACAGGGCCTGGGAGCTTGGGGGTCCTCACTTGGGGGTGTTTGACCTGGAAGAGAAAGATTCCATATGAGCTGCACACAGGTGCTGCAGCCGAGCAAAGGGGTCAGAAGGAAACACTGCCTCCCTTGCTTACCTGGCCCAGAGGATTCTGGGTACGAAGGTGGGAGACCTTGCAGCTGCAAGACTTTCGGAGAAGGGTTAAGAGGCTGGGCAGCCCTCACATTGTATGTTCTAAAATAAGCAGAAAGCATGACATCACTCCTTTTAATATGAAGTAGAGTATGCAGGTCCTGATCAAGTGCAGTGCATTTGTTCTAATCTTCATAACCCACCATAAGGTTTGGAAATATCATCCCTGTTTCACAGGTGGTAAACTGAGACTGAGAGCTACCTTGTGCATTGCTCCCGTGTCCCTGCCAGCTCCCTCCCTCAGCATCCTGAGAGCTTGTTTGGAGGTTCTAGCAGGGAGCACAGTAGTAATTCAGTCCTCTTCCCCAAAGCAGACAACTTCAGGAGGGGCGAAGAGACAGAAGGAGGAGGGGACACCACCCAGCAAGGCAAATCAATTCCAGCGATCAATGGGGTGGCAGGTGTTACAACCAATCACCCCCATTTCTTGTTGATTGAATTTTTTTTTTTTGAGACTGGATCTCCCTATGTAGCCTTGGCTGTCCTGAAATTCAATGCGTAGGCTAAGTCACAGGGATCTGCCTGCCTCTGCCTCTGGCTTGCTGGAACTACAGGCGTGCACCACCACGCGTGGGTTCCCTTAGTATCTTAAGTCTTAGGCCAGTGCGGAGACAGGCAGTTCTGAAGGGACTCTAGTCAGTGGGAGCACGGCAAGCGTGACTCTGGCAGGCATTGCCTGTATCCCCCATGCCCTCTGCCGTGGTAAAAACCATTAGATTACATTTCTAAAGCCGGCCACCAAGGTATACTCCCTTATTTGGTCACTTCCCCCTCCCAAGCCTGATTACCAAGGTCCAGCTATCAAAGAACTTAAGTCCAGCAATCGAAAGCCCCTTTATGGCTGTCCACATTAACCTGTCCAGTCCAAATTAAACATCTGAAACTAACTCAGGGTTCCCCCTTGTTCCTTTACAAACTGCCATTTGCCTAAGCGCCACATATGTCCCCTCTCTATCCAGAGGCAGTCCTTGTCCACCCCTTCCCTCCCTTAGACAATGGCCTTTCCCCCTCTCCCTTGTCACCCCCCTCCCCAATCTGCTATCTTCATCTCTTATTCTCTGCCCTTTGTCCCTCTGGGGCAAATAAATCTCTTTTGTGCTGAGAACTTGGTCTGTTTGTTGCTCCCAGCCCTTGCAAGGCACAGCTGGAGGATGTGTTCAGGGCAGGGCTGCCGGTAGGAGTGCCCTGCTGTCCCCGCCCCATCCCCCACCCCTGGTTGTGCTCCCTAGATCCTGCAGATCATGTGATGCACGCTACACTTACTGCTCATACGGCTTCAGTTGAGCCCTCTTGGCTTTCTCCACCAAACCCTGGAAGTCCTCGTAGCACTTTTTGGCCATGATGGTATACCTTGTGGCATAACCAAATTCAGTGACCCTAGCTCTGGGCAGGTAGCCTGCCCAGCCAGGGATAGGGGGCTCGTGCAGGGGTTTCTTCTCATTTTTGCATTCTGTAAGGAGACAGTAAGGGTCCCGAGAGTTTCAGAGAAGCACAGTGGAAAGAACTCCCAAGCTCCCTGGCTTTAAGAACAGTTATCCCAGGAACCTCTAGGCCACACCTAGGGCCCCACTGTGTGCCATCTTCTCTTCTGATATCTCCTTTCCTTCTCTCAGCAGCAGCCTTGGAAGCAGACACTACTGTTACCTCCACATGTTACTTCTGTGGCAAATCCTGAGACATAGCCAGGAAGTAGTTAGATTAGGTCCAGGACACACAAGCTCTCATATCCTAAATCTAAAAGAGTCTCCAGGTAGGAGAAAGCAAATCAGAATCAGCACCAGAAGCTGCCATTAGGTCCTGGTGGTGACAATGATTGTCAGGGTGGCCTTGACTAGTTTCACTGCCTCCTTCAGGTGCCGGAAGAACCAAGTGAGACGCCGAGCTCCAGATCAAAGCTGGCCGGCACCCTAGGGAATGCCTAGTCCCTCTTCTCTACACATATAAATTATTAAATGTTCTGGATAAGTACCTAAACAACTTAGTATTAACAACTGGGCTATCAGTGTGCCTCTGTGGTGTGTGTGTGTGTGCCAGTGTGCATTTTTGTACTTGTGGAGGCCAAAGGTTCACACTGAATGTCTTCTTTAGACAGTCTTACCTTACTTTTTGAGGCTGGATACCTCAATGACTCTGGAGATCAATTTGGCTATGCTAGTTGGCAAGCAAGCCCCTGAGACCCACCTATGCAATGATGACAGTCACGCGCCACCATACCTGGCTTGTTTACATCAGCTCTGGGGGGGGGGGGGGGGTAATCAAACATGTCCTCAGGCTTATTCAGTGAGCACTCTACAGACTGAAACATTCCCCGGGGCCTTCGGTTACGTTTTTCCCTTTAGATATACAAACAATTCAGCTTAAAATTGCATTAAATCATCACTGCATCGTCTGTCATTCTGTGTGAAACCCCTTCCTGCAGAATTAGTATCTATAGCAGCTGGATTCAAATCTAGGACAGATTATCAGCATCCTCGCTGTGACCCCTTGAGGGCACCTCTAGGGGCCTTTAATAGAGAATGGCTGTCATCTTCACAGGGCTATCGTTTCTGCTTAGAGAACAAGGATGGCCAGCTCAGAGAAAACTCCAGAAGTGGAATCCACAGATCCGTAAGCTGATGTTGAAAGAGCTCTGAGGGCGCTGTCAGCCTCTCCCAACTGCCCCTCCACGCGGGTCCCTTCCCCTCCCCATGGGTCCCTTCCCCTCCACGCGGGTCCCTTGCCCTCCACAAGAGCACTAGGAGCTCTTTCTGGCTGCACAATGGCCTGCTGGGATCTCACGCAGGTCCAGGGCTAAGAGACGCTGATTCGCTGATTCGGGGAGGCCGTACCCAGAGTCAGGGGGTGGTACTTCTTGGCATATTCGTGCAACACCCACAGGACCGTGTCCTCAGAACAGATGGGCTTCAGGGGCCGCCTGTTGGCCACACACCAGTTTAGTGCCTGCTGCTCCTCCTTGTACCTCTGCGTTCTCTCCTGGAACTCTTTCACACAGGGATTCATGCGGTTCTCGCTGGTGCTTTCCTGGCAACTGAGCCATGGTATGAAGCCTGGGAGAGGACAGGGAATCACAGGGAGTGAGGCCCGCTACAGTCTGAGAGCCTGTCTCTGTACCCGCCACCACAGCCCTCCACTTGGCTCCTCTCCACCGCCACCAACGCTGTATTTTTCCAGAGGCCATTAATACAGCCGGTGTTGTTGTTTGCACCATAGCTCGCCCCTCCCAAGGCTGCAGAAAATGACCTTGAAGCTGGGGAGGGAAGGTCCATTTCAACAAAGGCGAATGACAGTCATACACTTCGATGGCAAAGCCCCCGATGTCAGGCTGAACAGCAAATGGGGAAAGCATTTAATGGGCCCAAATGATAGTCTGAGGAGTAATTGAAATTATTCATCTGTTTTTTTTTTCTTTTTTTTAAGAGAGAGAGAGAGAAAGCTTATTTTCCTTGACACTTCCCAAATGCAATCTGGGATCTTTCTTGCCAGACCGTAGGGAAATTGCAGGCCCATTAAAAGCAAGACTATAACATAAAAAGGTAAATTCATTATCTGCAAGACCCACCCACCCCCAGGACAATTTTTCACCATTTCCCTCAAAATAACATGTAATCATTACAATTAGTAAGGGTAAAACACAACTATTTATTTAAACTGGATGCTGAATCCCTAAGTGCTATAGCATCGCCACAATAAAACCTTTTGAAAAAAAAAAAGAACTGAGGGGGAACTGATTAAGAATTTAGTGTTAAGCTGCAAAGTAAATAAATGTCTCTTGGTTCTGAAGTGCACCGCTGTCCCCTGTGTTGCTTAAGAAAGAAAACCCGGCTTTGACGGTGAATGTAGCAGCTCTGACTCCTGTACTCAACAAGAAAACACCTTCTAGAAGAATCGAGTCGACTAACCTTGATATGGCTAAAGTCCAAGATCCCTCATCTGTTACGGTTTGAATGTAAAGTGTGTCACTACAGGCTCAGATGTTTCAAACTTGGTCCCATGGTGGCGTCTGGGGAGGTTGTGGAGGTGGGGGTCTGGCTGCAGGAAGTGGGTGGCTGAAGGTGGGCCTTAAGGGTTATAGCCAAGGACCACTTCCTGTCCTCACTCTGCTTCTTGGTCCATCATAATGTGAAGTCCCATCCACGAGCTCTTGCTGCCGGGATGTCCTTCCCCCCCCACACACACACACGATGGGCTGTACCCTTAAACTGTAGCCACAAGAAGTCCCTTACACTGTTCCTTTTTAGGAGCTTGGTGGCAACAACTATATACCAGCTATTTCCTCAACTGCTGGGCAGTCAAATGTGCCCTGCGATGTTTTGCAGGAGCCACAGAAACTCAGGGCCCTTTGGGAAATGGCATCTCTACTTCCAGGACCTACTTTTATCTACATGTTTTATGTATGTGTTTTCACATGCCTAATGACACAAGGCATCTTACTGAGTCTTGATGAGGACCATGATACACATATATACACAGGTGTGTATATGCTGCCTCCTTTAATCACCAGAGTGTCCCATGTGATTCAGTAAGTCGTATTCTCCCAAATACACATATCCAAGTCCTAAATCCCTGATACCTACAGGCATGGCCTTCTGGGGAAATATGGTCTTAAAAATATAATTAAGGTGCTAAAAGCAAGATCATTCCATGTTTAAGCTGTCCTCAAAACTAAAGACTGGTGTCCTTAATGAGAGAAGAGGGGACGAACTGGAGACCCAAACTCACACAATCCACTTGAGTCAAGAGCTGATGGGGCTGGTTGTCATTTCATAGATTCCATTCCTTACATGAAGAAAGTTATTTACAGTCATGTAGACAGTGGACAGGGTGTGTGTGTGTGTGTGTGTGTGTGTGTGTGTGTGTGTGTGTGAACTAGATCTGAACTGTTGGACTCCAAAACCCATTCTCTTATCTAGCCAGTGGGGCCAGCCGAGTCTGGGAAACCGTGGAATATTCTCTAGGCATAGCCCCTTTTCAGAACAGCTAGGTATGAAAACTGAGGGCCCCACTGAGCACGTCACTTATTGGGATGCTCACAGTTCTCAGTGACTCAGGGGCCTGAAATGGAAGAACCTTTGGGAACAGAGACCAACTGCTCTCGACTGTCAGAGATAAGGGTTCTTAGACATAGAATTTCAGGGCTAGAATCTCAGTAGGACAGGTGCTTGGTCTCCCTGTATGAGAGAGACATGGGAAGGAGTGAGGAAAGTAAGAACCATCCTTGGGGGAGACTTGGGGAAGCCCAACTTGGGAAGGACAAAGCCTCAACTTCTGCAGTTTGTCTGTCTTCAATCATTATGTGTGTTCTTATCTACAAACCACCCAGCAGGTGTTAAATGCTTCTTGTATGCCCAGCCAGGTCCTGAAAGATTTGGCCTAAGTGGTTTCTCCTCAATCCAAAACTAGCTGTCACCTTCTTGCAGCACTGGGTGCCTTCAATGTGTGTCTTAAAAGTTGGAGTACTTGCCAGTTAGACAAGGACAATGCTCCAAGACAAGTCAGAGTTATGAAGGCCACTTACCACAGTATCCTGGTGTGATGGGCAGCTCTCTCATGAAGGTCTTGGGAGACTCCATTTTACTCTGTAGCGAAAGGAGAGAGCCAGGAAGTGACCCTTACTGAGTCTTGATGAGGACCATGATACACATATATACACAGGTGTGTATATGCTGCCTCCTTTAATCACCAGAGTCCGTGTCTCAAGGACTCACTGAACATGCGCAAGAGTCCTTGAGTGTAAAAGAATGACTTTGTCAGGGGCTGAAACAGCTATACCTTCATCCCATGCAAAGCTAGATGCCTGAGTTGCCATTAGTTATAAACCAGAGACCTAGTACCAAGGGCTCATTACCCTTTTGTGCTTATTGCAGATCTCCACCTATGAGTGTCTCACTTTCCAGAGACACCCCTTCTACCACCTCCATCCACTCATCTGTCCATCCATCCATCCATACATCCATCCATCAATCTAATAAAACTATGTGCATATTTAGCCATGAAACAGGACAGAGTTGTGAATGTAAAGATGAGCAAGACTCAGGAGCCACTGTGTAAGAAAGCTCATGTAAGGCTCATGAAATTTGCATGGGAGTGGGGGGGGGCAGGGAATCATAAGCAGCTCATTTCTCCACAGCAGTGTCTTAATTCAGGCAGACTCTGTTTTTGGTAGCAACCTGTGTTGCTAAGTCCCTTTAATCTGACAATTTCTGATGTCATAACTAGAGGGACAGGATGGTACTGGTATCTTGTGACTAGGTCCCTGTTCAACTGTATTCACTGCAGTATGAGGCAACCCCCCCCAAAAAAAAAAAAAACCCAAAGGCTCAGAGCACATCTGTTTTGGAGGTATCTGAAAACCACAAAAACCTGGCATGGAATCCAAGGAGGGGAGGAATGGAGGTGGTAGGTGCCTATTCTATTACCAGATACATAGAAACCACCTCTGGAGCTAATCCCTTCTTTCACCAGGTATAATCAGTGTCTCCCACAAGGAGCCAAGGGTTGTCTGTGGATTCTGTGGCTTGCCTATCCTGCCAAGCCAGTGTGCCTCTTTAAAGTGATACTTCTGAGGCCACAGCTTGAAGTAGAAAGGGAGGTGGGGAACACAAGTCAGTTGAAGTTGTCCAACACCGTGCAGCCAAGAGCAGTGGAGGTCGGACACATCCAAGGTCCACTGTGTACCTGATGCCCGGGAGAAGGCTGGGCTTAGACTGGCAGACCTGGACTCATGTCCAACTCAACACTGATCACCTGCTGGCCAAGTTCTCAAAACCATTACAGGCAGAAATCATAGAATCCTCCCAACAGCTCCATAACACAAATACTGCCCTACTGTCATAACGGTTTCCTGGCTGAAGGGAACTGTATTCTTGTTTATACTCCACAGTGTCGTAGGGGTGTCTATTGAAGTCGCCACATTTAACAGATGAGAAAAAAACAGAGCATAGAGATACATTGTTTCAAGGCTCTGGAGGGGGGGTGCGGGGGGCGGAGCAAGGACTGCTAAAGTCCCCCCCCCTCGGGGCAGGAAGTGCTGAAAGACTGTGACCCTTGGGTGGTTAGAAACAAGCCATCACAGGGGCAGGGAGGAGCTTGGAGGGCTTTGGAAGAAAGGACCCTTCTCCACCCACTTCCCACAGGGCCCCTGCTCTCACCACTGCTGGCCTGAGCTCCCCCAGGGAACCGAGCCACTCTGCCTTCTCACAGATTCTTCCAGACCTTTGTGAGCTCACCCTGGCTGGGCGGGGCAGATGCTGGATTCATACGGGATATTTGTAGCTGGCCCCGCCCCTTACATGAGAACCAGGGGTTATGATGGCACTGGAACAGGGATATTTGTAGCTGGCCCCGCCCCTTACATGAGAACCAAGGGTCAGGATGACCCTGAAACAAGAACTACAGGCACTTGGTAAACCCAGTAAACTTAGCCACTAATCTCTCAGAACCCAATTCTGCCCTGCACTGCGAAGTCCAGATGTTTGCCTCATCAATAAACGTTCTGGGATTTGTTGCCTGTAGCTTGAGCGCCTCATTCCCACCAGGGGAGTCGGGACCGGACAGTGTAGACACAGAGGGGATCCTTGCCGGAAATCCACATCCCCACCTGTACCCCGTTTCTCCTCAAAGGGGGACAGTGGTCTTTACACACACCCCCGCCCCCACCATCTGAGGGCCAGCAATGTTCAGGAGGCAGTCTGGGAAAGGAAGGCCATCGGTGTCCATTTGGCTTCCAAACAGGCACTTTTCTCAGCCGCCCTGGAAACATTTTTCTCTATCAGGAGAGCTAGAGGTTGTTTCTGGTCCCTGCCTCGCCCCCGCCCCTGCGGTCCCAGGACACAAGGAAGGGCCTTACCAAAATGAAGCCATGCTTGAAGAAAGTTGTCTTACTCTCAGCAGTGGATTTTCGGAAAGGAAGAGGGCCCGGGACGTCCTTTCGTTTTGATTGATTCCCGATATGATGCCATTGTGTAAACCAATTAGAGCAAGGATGGCCTTACAGCTCTGCCTGGGCATTGGCTCTACAGAGGCCGAGGGGCTTTCCAATGCCCATCTAATGCTCATTAGTGTGTTTTAGAGAGTACAGGACCATACCCTCTTGGACACTGAACATTAGATCAAGCCAGGTGGAGCCAAACACCTTTTTACTCCCTTGGACCCGTGGGACCGCACCTCAAGCCATCTAACACCTCTGGGGCCAATTTAGAATGTGCTCATGTCAGTAATGATCCCCCTATAATCCCACCTATACTCCAAATGAGAAAAAAAAACTATTTCGGACCATGTGAAACTGAGAGTTTTACTTTATTAGAATCTGTGAAGACAGAGTTTGCAGACACCATCCTGTCTTAATTGTGTACTGCTGCAGAATTCTGTGAAGTTTGGATCTATCTTGTAGCAAACAAGACTCCCAGTGGTTGAGATCTCAGAATATCGTTCCATATTGCAAGCATATGAGGGGTGTTAGAGATATTATGGCCAACAACTTTTATACTAGCCATCCACTCAAGCCATTCCCTGGCAGGCATACGTACTGCGCAGCCTAATCACAACTATTTCGTCACTACAATGTGAAGTTCATCTTCGATTAATAATGCATTTTGACTCCTTGTTTATATTGGTGCATGCAATTCTTTGCTACCCTGGCAATTAACCAGACCTGGACTCTAAAAGCTAAACTTGGTCTAAGTAACATTCTAAGGGCGGGGCAGGCTCTGTAACCTGGACTCAGCCATGGCTCCCCAGAACCTCTTCTGAGCACCTCCTCTTCCCTGCTGCCTGTCACTTGTCCATCACTCTGCATTTATGAGTGCCTGCTGTGTATAGGAAAGGTAAGTTCAGTGACCAGATAACCTAGGCAAAGGACAATTGGTCAAGACCACAGACCTTCCGGAACTTTCTAAGACTGGGAAATGTGTTCCAGGTGTACTCATCCAGTGTTCCTAGTAGAATTATTTCAGTCAGGGCAGGGATAGATCGGAGATCTTTACTGAAAGATGCATCTCTGGGCCTGAAGGAAGGCCAGTGAAACCACACCCTTTCTCCATCACCAGTTTGCTAACAGAGCAGATTTAAGCAACATAGGAGGCAAGCAGATAGACATAAGGTAAGGGGTGTTCTACGTTAGCCAGGAAAAGAAGGGCTTGACGACCCTGCTCCCGCTCATCTGACCCAACAGAGACCTTGGCCCGTGGACTTTTGGTTCCTTTGATCATGAAGCAGGCCACCCTGCCAGACATGGCGTTTTGGTAGGGGAGGCACTGCTTCCAGAACCAGTATGTTCAGCTCTCAAAGTCTGGGTGGGAGAATTGCTCCATTACAGTTATGCAGACTGTTCGCCTCTGGGTAGGGTGTGCAGGTGTGGAGGGGTCTGATGAAGCCGTCCATCTGGGTAGTCTGTGCGATCGGAGTTACTCTGACCCAAGGCACCTCTGTCCATTGCTCAATCTTGCATCCATAGTCCACTGCGGGGCAACAGCAAAGGCAGCAACCCGTGAGAGCAGTTAAGAAATGAAGCTACGGAGCTCACACGCAGCAGCGTTATTAACCAAAAATCAGGAGTGATTTCCTTCTCAAACAAGCGTAAGTAGAAACAAAAGTTCTGTACAAGATTCTAGTGTTCTATGTACATAAAATTATATCCATTGTAACAAAATCGATAAGGCCTATTTGAGGACTGTGGCTGGAAACACCCGTGAGCTTCTGAAGCAGGGTTAGCAGGAGCAAGCATCCTGAGGTCTGGGTTTGAGACCCTGCCGTTCCGTTTGGGGTTCCCGTTCGCTTGTTCTGTGGCTTGCTAGAGGGTTTTTTGTTTGTTTGTTGTTTTTTTTTTTTGTTTGTTTGTTTTTTCACATTCTGGCAGGGAGTTCTGCGGCAAGCGGTGTGGAAAAGAATAGGTTGAAATTCAAAATGCTATTTAAAATCTGCATATTGGCTATGATGGTGGTTCACAAATCTAACTTGCATTGGAAGTCCCCTCCCTCATTCTGCATCTGTCCATCCGTCTGTCTGTCCATCCATCCATCCGTCTGTCTGTTCATCCATCCATCCGTCTGTCTGTTCATCCATCCGTCCTTCCGTCTGTCCGTCCGTCTGTCCATCCATTCACTCATTATGCATGCTTCCAGTGATTTGAAATCAGGATGAATTCCAGCAGGTGCGAAAGACAGTTTTGAACAGATGAAAAGGACGATGAGTCAGATTTTTGATTCTTTATCCTCAATCGGGCTTCTGAATGCTGGCAAGACTAGCCTTGCACAGAGGAAGGAACACAGAGCCTCGCCAGCCCCTTGGGAGGCTTCCTTTTCACGGGTTTCTCTCCTACTGTCTTTTCCTTCTCTGATCCTTCCTGTGTCAGTTAAAAGGGCAATGACCTCCGGAGGGCAGGTGGGTTTCCAACCCTCTTTTCTGGAGGGCAGAGTGTAGGTACACGCACTCTTCCCTGAGGGAAATATGACAGGGATTGTTAAGGCCACACACTGTGGTCTGTGGTCACTTCAGCTCTGAGGGAATTCTCACATCCCAACACTAAGACTGCAGACCCTGTTCCTCCAGAGTCTGCGCTGCTTTCTGAAGAGGATTAGGTTCAGGAACTGCTCTTGACAAGCACCAGGCAGTTCTGAGGCCACAGGCCTGCCTTCATTTACCAGGTCTACGTTTACCTATTATTTTTAGGTGAATCTGAAAAGCTGCGGGTTTGATGGAGACATTTCATGGAACAGAACCTCTGTTCATATTTCCTTGTGGTGGATGGACAGGGGGAAGGAAGGGGTTAACTAAAAATATGCATGGCTTGCAAGGCAGGGTCCTGCTTTGGATTTCTGGGTGTGGTGATCTATATAAACAGAGCAAATAGAAACTTCATTTTCTTCAATTAAATTTCTACTAAGGTCACCTAGAATTATGTATGACCTCTGAACTCAAGCTTCATTGTTCTAAGAATTGTTTTCGGATCTGTGTTTCCATTTACTGGGTTTTCTAATTAACTGTGGTCCAAAAATGCATGTATAGTAATAAGATATACTGAGATAGGCCACATTAATATACATTTTATCAAAGTGTTTTAATAATTGTCCTATCTTGTCATTAGTTACTGTTGCTAATCTCTTACTACCTCATTAAATTGGATTTTGTCATAGGTATGTCAGTATAGAAAAAAACATAGTATAGATGAGGTTTGGTACTATCTACACCTTTGGTCATCCACTGAGGAATCTCAGAATGTATACTCTCCAGAAAAAGAGGGACAGCTGTAATTTGGGGTACGTCACTAACTCTTCAGTGTACACTTCCACCAAAGCAAGTTTTACCTGCTCTGGAAAATCAAGGCATCCATACTCTTATGCCCACCCTGTCCTGGTTGAGTTAGTCAAGGTTGCCCTAGCCTTCACTGAGCCTCCTTGGAATCTAAATTGTAGGAGAACATGAAACAGTGCCTGGTGTAGGCGGTCTTCTCCCACCAGCTTCAAAAAAAAAAAGCACACTGTAAGTTGCCACTGAGTCACCACTGTGAGTCCCAGGATAAAGAGAAGAAATTAACTCTGCAGGAAGCTGGTATTTCCTATTCACAGCCATCCAAGACAATTTTAAAAGGCCTCCGATGAATATTCGCCCCACCCCCGCTCACAGTGGGCGTCCTAAGCCTTCCCTTTCAGAGGCCTCTTCAAAGCAGGCTGCGCCCAATCCTCGCTAAGGGCTCTGACCATGCAGAACTGCTCTGGGGTCCTTAAACTTCCTATTCCCCATCTTGATATAGATTTTTGAGGTTTTTCTCGCTCTGGTGTACCCTCAAAAAGAATCCTTAGTTAACCCTCGATCTGGTTCTTTCCTGCTGAAATTTGGGTGGGTAATGGCAATGGTCAGGGTCAGGGACAGAAGAGTCAAGGCTGAGGTCAGCAAATGCAGATGAGTCCCAGGGGGCTGGTGGCCAGGAGGGACAGTTACGTTAGTAATTTAAGAAGTCGATCCCCACTTTGACACTCTTTGAGGTGGCTATGTCGACGGCTGTGGCCTTGATCTCAGTGTCCCCAAACTGCATAAGGGTCTGGATTTCTCTGCGGGCGGGGACCGCGGTGCCACCCGTCCCTGTGAGATCCAAGCGGAGGGTGCCACACTTTTTCACCCCAGGGTCAGTGATGAAGCAGACGTCGTCGTGCTCGGAGCTGTAGATGTTGATGATGATGACCAGCTGGGAGGGCTTGGCTGGAGTGTAGCTGCGCTTGACCAGCTCCCCCAGGGCCACCGACTGGTCAGCAGAGATGAACTTGTCAAAGACGTCGGTACACCAACGTGTCCCGTCCTTCACCAGCAGCTTCTCGGGAGGGTGTTTCCCTTCCACGTAGCGGTTCAGCACACCCACTCCGTAGGTGAGAGGCGACCGGCGCACCTTGATGACGGCAGGGTCCAGGCCAAAGAGGACCGCGCCCTTGAGGATGGTGAGGCCCACATCTTGGGGGATGATGACCCTGCATTTGTCGCCAAAGGCATCCTGCACTGCCTGCTGCAAAAGGGGAGCTTCTGCAAAGCCTCCCACCAGGAAAAGGAACTTGACCGTGGATACCTCGGGCTTCTGAAACAGGTCTCCTGAAAGAGAAGGGGAAGGG
Organism: Tokudaia tokunoshimensis; assembly: GCA_036184795.1. NCBI lineage: Eukaryota > Metazoa > Chordata > Mammalia > Rodentia > Muridae > Tokudaia > Tokudaia tokunoshimensis. The sequence continues at coordinate 177,384,880 of BTHU01000001.1, forward strand.
AAAGTCAGGTACCCAAAATCAATCCAGCAAAGTGGGGTGCTCAAGCCTTGCCCACTCCAGCAGGCTCTAGCCTTGTCGCTTCTGGAACCAGATTCCCCCACCAACTGGGCTGTGTAAGTACTGTCCCTATCCCAGCTCTGTCTCACGGGGGGGGGGGGGTTGAGACCCGGTCAGTCAACACTCACGGAGGTGCTCGATGATGCTGTCAATGGTCGGCTTGAAGAGGGCGTTCATGGCATCCGGACTCATCCTCAGCATGCCCTGGGAGGACCATTTCACAAAGTCCACGCTGAGAAGAGAGAGCGTCAAGAGGGAGAAGCTGTAAGTTGCACAGTGCCGGGCTGATCTGCACAGATGTGTGGCCCGAGAGAACATCTGCCCCGCCACGGGGATTAAAAGGGTTTTAAAGTCAAAAGCATTCTTGGAAATTTCCCCCGACTGCCCAAACGTAGATACTCTAGAGCTAAGATATAACTTATTTGTTTCTCCTTGCTTTATTGCCAGCACCAAACTCCCCCAGCATAATGAAGGCCAATGCCTAGAACCAGAGACAAAGAGATAAGTCTGCCTTTCATGTTTACCCAGTGATAGTTGGACAAACACGTCAGAGGCCCACAGGACGAGTGTGTTGAACTGACCTAAGCTACAAGCCTGTGCTCAGGCACATCTCCTCAGCTCTCCGGGCCCCTGTCGAATCTCAGTCTCTGGGCCTCCAGCTAAGACCCGGCATGACTGTGGAGAGCAGCTCTGTGCAGCAAATCACCGGCCAGGGAGCTGGACTTTGGGGTAGCCCCATCAATTAGTAACCACGGACTTTCGCGCCCCAGCCCGTCCAGGATTCTCTGAGCCTGGTCTCTGTGGGTGGAAGCCAAGGTTAACGTTCTGACCTCAGTTCCTCTCCCAGGGGAGGCTGTGAAGATCAGGTAGATGCTGTGTCTGAGAAACTATATCTAGCAATATTTTGTTGTTTTTGTTATTTTGTTTTTGTTTTTTTCCTAGTTTAACTAATGTTGGGAACTAAACAGTATTGGAAACCATCCATTATCCAGACTTTCAGTAGAGACTCCACCTTCCTGAACCAGGACATATTTCCACAGCATAAGCCAAAGGACAGTATGTGGTGGGGAATGACCTTGTGGCTGGTTTCCATATTGGAAGGGTTAGAAGGCCTCAGGAACTCTGTGCCCCAGACCTGGGATTCAACCCACAGGGCAGGTATTCTCTCCAGGGAACCAATGGGACAAAGAAAACACTATCCCAGTAAGACAACCAGCTCAGTATGGCCCTGTCCAGAGGGCACAAAACCTGAACCAAATCTACTTTGTTTCTCACTAAAAGGAATCAAGGCTTCTTGGAGAAACGGTCCAGTCCAGTTTGGGGGCAGAGAGTGTGTGATGTGAATCTGGAGAGTCTTCAAAGAGTAAAGGATGAAGATACTTCAGAGGCCGTCTACTGAGTCAGAGGGACTCAGAACCTCATGGAAGGGGCTGCTCCTGTCCAAGGTGGAACACTCAGCACCAACAAGACCATAGTTATTATGCTTTAAAATACACCAACCACAGTTAAGTCCCCATTTCCCTACAAAATAAAACTCATTACCATTTTGAAGGATGCTAAGATCCAATCTGTCTCTGTCTGTCTGTCTGTCTGTCTGTCTATCTACCTACCTATTTATTTATTTTGAGACAGGGTCCATCTAGCCCCAGCTGGCCTAGAATTTACTATGTAGACCAGGTTGCCCCCAAACAGTCTCCTGCTTCTGTTTCCCTAGTGCTGGGATTAAAGTTGTATACCACCAAAGCACTTAAAAAAAAAAACTAGAGGGATGAGTAGCTATTTATTCTTTTTTCTGTAGTAACTAAACCATGGAGGAATAACTGTTTCTTTATGAGTGTTCCAGACAGAGAGGGGGAAGACACAGTCGCATGGCACGAATGGGCCCTTCCCTAATGAAATGTGGGCTGTGATCATCAGAGGATACTAACATCCAACAGAAGAGACAAGCAAATTGCACATGTCCCCTGATGGGACAAAATAGGAACTTGTGGCAGCTGTGATCACCCACATGGGAACTGCCCGAGGTCAGGCTTTCAACATCCTATCACAGGAGAGGAAGGCTCACGAAGCCCTACTCTCCCCTGAGAGTTATAAGTAGTGATGGTCGCTGGAGAGGGAGAGATGCTCTTCTCCCAGTGACACGGTGGCAAGGTGCCATCCATGTTCCTGTAATTAACTTCTTGTCAATGCTCCTGGACACAGCTCTAATGAATTTGGGACACACACACACACACACACACACACACACACACGTGTAAAAGGGACTGATTGGGAAGAGCACAGGATGAGAGGGAACAAGAGAGGGTGATGAGGGATGTTCTAGTTTTGTATCAACTTGACACAGGCAAGAGTCATTCTGGAAGAATGGAGCCTCAATTGAGAGAATGCCCCCCCATCAGACTGTCAGACTGGTCTACATTTGTTCTCTCTCTCTCTCTCTCTCTCTCTCTCTCTCTCCCCCCCCCCTTTTAGTTGTTGTTTTGTTTTTTTGTTGTCTAAGACAAGATTTCTTTGTGGAGCTCTGACTGTCCTGGAACTCTGTAGACCAGGCTGGCCTCTGAGATCTGCCTGCCTCTGCTTCCTGAGAGCTGGTATTAAAGGTGTGCACCATCCATGCCCAGCTGGGCCTGCATTTTCTAGTGATTGATCTGGGACGGCCCAGTCCATTGTGGATGACACCACCCCGGACAGGTGGTTCCTGGCTGGCATAAACCAACCGTGAGGAGCCAGCCAGTAAGCAGCACTCCTCCATGGCCTCTGCTTCGGTTCCTGTCCTGCTTGAGTCTCACCATCCTTCAATGACAGACTGTTACCCTGAGATGAAACTCTTTCCTTCCCAGCTTGCTTTGGTCATAGCGTTATATTGTAGCAATAGGAAGCCTAACTAACTAAGACAAGGAATGAGATCAGAATTCATTATATACATACACAAAAATGTCACGATGAAGTCATTACATATAATTATCGTGTGGTAATAAACATAAGCTTGTAAAAAAGAAAATTGCCACATATTAAGTGGATTTGCCAAAAATTCAAACTTGAATCTGCCTAAGACTCAATGTCAGCGAATTTGCAAGAGCATAGCAAGGGACAGATATGCAGACTGAGGAGCCTGTGAACACACAGTGAGCCAACATAGGCTGTGGAAAGCTCTCAGGGCAGCCAGTCAGCCTTGACAACTAATACACTATGAAGGGTGAAGCCAGGAGGGAAGTTTGTCTGTGGATGGGACTTGAGATACTATGTAGCCTTCATTCGGATATTGATGCAAACTAAAGAAATGAGACAGAAACCCGATGATGCTAATGGGTTTTTTAAAAAAAGCTCTCTCTCTCTCTCTCCCTCTTCCTGTCCCTCTCCTCCTCCCTCTCCCTGTCCCTCCCTTCCTCCCTCTCCCTGTCCCTCCCCTCCTCCTCCCTCTCCATCACCCTTCCCCCTTCTACTTCCCCCTCCCCCCTCCCCACACACATATTCACCTGTATGACTGTGGGCATGAGGGGGTCAGAGGACAACCTCAAATGCCTGCCCTCACCTTCCACCTTGTCTGAGATGGGGTCATAGTGTTTATCACAACAATAGAAACTGTTTGCCACTGAGTATTTCAGCTTACACGCCCTCCAAGCTTCCAGGGGGTTCCCCTGTGCCCACCTCCTCTCTTGCTGGAGGAATACTTTGAGTACAAGACAGTGATGCCTTGCCTGGCTTTATACAGGCTCTGGGAATGCAAACTCTAGACCTCACATTTGCACCTCAAGTGTTTTACTCACTGAGCCATCTCCCCAGCCTAACTCAGTAATCATCGACACTGAAGAACAGTGTATTTTAAGAATGATAACTGAAGAGGTCAGCTCAGGACCTTTTGGAAAATTCCACCCCTCCCCTCCTGGAAGAGACAGGTCAGAGAGCACACAGGCCTGAAGGGAGAGGCTGATTAAGCCCCTACTACCTCATTCCCTAAAGACCAATCAGTTTAAAGGACGCACTGTTCCACCAATCATATTGTGCCTAGTTGCTGATGTTCTATTCTGCCCCTGGAAACTGTATAAAAACTCGCTGATCAGCCACCTAGGGTTACCGCCTCTCCTTCGGGTCTGGGATGACCCCAGGGTGCTGGAACAATAAGACTCATCAAGAGTCGCATATAATTATGGTCATATTAAAATGTATCTCCCTTAGAACTCCAGCCTGACACACTAATGGATTAGATTCACAATCTGAGATTTTCTTTGAAATAGTTGCAGGAGATGTATGTGATTTAGACTGGCAAGGAACTGCCAGTGACTGAAGGTGTGTGATAAGAGTTTCATCTTCCATTATAAGGAGGACATTAAGAGGGGATGACTATAGGAAATGACAGATACGAAAATTTGTCAGACTGTGGTAACAACCAGTCACATTGGACATGTATGTCAAGTAATTTTTGGTATGGTCTTAGTATGTTGACCAGGCTGGCTTTGAACTCAAGACACCCCTGCCTTACCTTCCACACTGTGGGGAATTACAGGCACATGTTATTACACACAGTTCAAAAACAACTGCTTAAAAGTTATCAGACACGTAGAATTTTTTTTAGATTTAAATTTTTGCAGTTTTAATACAAATCTTCCACATGGGCTCATTCTGCAGCAAACTCAGCTGTACGTGCAAGCTAGGGCCTTGGAGAAGCAGGAGAAATAGACTCACCGAGTCCTATTTTAGACACTGTGCTACATTGGCCTGCCTTGTGGTTTGGATGAGAATGGCCCTCATGGGCTCATATATTTGAATGCCTTGTCATTAGGAAGTCGCACTCCTTGAGAAGGATTAGGAGGTGTGGCTTTGTTGGAGAAAGTGTGTCACGGGGTGTGGGGTTGGGGCTTTGAGATTTCAAAAGCCCATGATAGCCCAGGCCCAGTCTCCCTCTCCCTCTCTCTCATGCCCTCCCTCTCCCCGTCCCTATCTCTATCTCTCAGATCTGGAGGTAGGACTCTCAGCTCCTTCTCCAGCACCATGTCAACCTGCATGCCTCCATGCTCCCTGCTGTGATGATAATGGACTAAGCCTCTGAGATTGTGAACCATTCCCGAATTGAAAGCTTTTCTTTATGAGAGTTGTCTTGGTGTCTCTTCACAGCAGTAGAACAGTGACTAAGATCCCACCCAAACAAAACATCCTGTTTTCATAAAGCTATTATTTTCTCAGTGAACATACCAGTTAACACAGTGACTGTGCTTTCCGTGACCTGGGTATTATGCTAAATGCCTAACAGATAGGAACACATATTACTCCCACAACAACCCTTTGAGGCAAGCAGAATTATTAGCCTTATTTCCATAATAAAAGTAAAATTGAGGCATGGATAATAATTGAGTCCTTTGCTTAAGAGTGTGCCATGCATGGGGTCAGAACTCCGGGCAAAGCCAACTTACTTGCTCTTCCTCAAGGCATGCTCCACACTGTGGCCCCGGAACTTCTTGTAGTAGTCAATGAAGGAGAAGGGCAGAGTGATGTTCAGGGGATTGGTTCGATCTGGTGCAGCGGCTCTTTTGCGAGACTCAAAGGCGATCATTAGGTCAACCCAGGCTGCCGGGCGTTTGATCTTGAACTGTTCGATAAAATCCTCTCCAAATATTTTACAAAGCAGTTTTTCAAATTCATAATCTACTCCCAGAGACCCGTACGGTCCACCTGAGTGGAGGACAAATTGGAAGCCTGTGATGTTAGAGAAACTGAGAGAGACGAAGGCCAAGCACTGAAACACAGGCCTTCCCTGTGTTCTTTGAAGCACATCTTGTATGCTTGGCACACAGATAACTACCATGCCCATTTACACCTCAAAACCCTTGGGCTCTTATCCTTTAGATTTTTTTTTTCCTGCAGCAACCTATCCGTTTAAATCTTTTTCTTTATAAATAAAATCAATACAGATAACTAACCTCAAAAATCACAATATTCTCTCTCAGGAAACCCACAGGTAAGGTCTGGAGAATCGGCAGACCTCAGGTCCTGTGCAGTGTATTTATGGCCTTGCCTCCGCAGACCTCCCCTCCCAAGGGGAAGAGGCATGCTCCTTATTTCAGTGATCTTATTCTGGGTGCAGAAAACCTGGCCTTAGATTCAGTCAGAGGTGACGCCAAACTACAGGCAAATCCCGGTAAAGCTTCAGAAACAGAGCCACTATCCAGTTTGATGCCCTAACTCAAGTGGAGGTTTGGAAGGCATTTAGATACATTTTGCTTTCCAATTGTAAACAGATGGAAGGGCCCTCTACCACCACCCACAGTCCTTATGCTTGTATCGCTGAGAGGAATCTGAAGTGGATGAACTAGAGGGGCGGGAGGGGGGAGGGGGCTGGGAACGCTACGCAGCAAGACTGGGGCTCACCTGTTGCTTTGTACAGCTCCTTGAGGTGCCCCTCTGGTAACCGTATCTGATGGACGGTCAGGTCTACCGTGCCTCCGCCGCTGTCAACAACCACGTACTTGTCCCCTGGCACAGAAGACAGCCACCTTAAGATACACCATGTGTCCGTTCCCCCTCAGACACGCTGGCGATTGATAACCTGGCTCAGTAATCATCATCGACAGCTCATCTGCATGGTGGGCTTTGTTAATTAGCAGCACAGCAAGTTATTCGATAACTAGAGAATCCAATCATACCCGCCCAAGAAGGAGGGCTGAGCGTGCAGGAAGCAGCTGCTGGGTGAGAGACTCTAGAAGACCAAATATCCATGGCACCCAGGGCTGTGTCCCCACCACGTCCCATGGTGTGCAGTTAACACAAGACTCCCTCCCGAACCGGGGAGCCTTATCTTCCTTGGGAAGAGTCTATTTCTGTGGCTTTCTGACATGCAAAACGGCAGCCCCCAGAAGGGCAGTCCCTGAACCAGGGGCCTTTAAAGCACCCAGCCACCGAGCATCTTCCCAGAGTGCAAACATAACGAATATGAAAGCGCTTGTGCCAACGGCGAAGAGGAATTGTGATAAGCAGAGGGAAGGGACATCCCAAGACACTACCTTCCTCCAGCTCAGACCAGATTTCTCCTATGACATTCTCCACCAAAAAGGTCCGACTCTGCCGGTTACGTCGAACATGTTCCTTAGCTGGTGGCCAGCAGAAAGAAAGAAAGAAAAAAAAAAGGGCCAAGCGTAAGAGAGCATGAAGAGGCAGACAGACATCTGCAGCTGTTGGAGACGGCGGGTTCGGGAAAGAAGCCCTCGTCTTTGCCAGAGCCCGGCTGTGAAGGAGCCCTAACGCGATTCTTGGCTCTGGTGACTTTCTTCTGGGGAGGGGGCTGATGAAATGGGCCAGTTTCCCAGCAGCCCGTGGTGCGCTGGGTTAAACCATTTCACATCGCGGTGCTTTGGAATGCTGGACACATCTTCCTCATGGGAATCTCTTAGGATAAAAAAGGATTGAGAGCCGTTTCCTGCGGCTGTTGAGGACAATGTGCGCTTCTGCCACGTGGTGGCGCTTCGCCCACAAGGTAACATCTGAACCTAGGGGAGCCAGGGGAAAAGCCTCTGCCTGTGTGCCCAAGTGACTGGGGCAGATGCCTTTGGGACAGAGAGGGACCAGGTAACTCAGCTGAGGAAAGTTGGGTGAAGCCAAAATACTCGGAAATCCCAGGCTTCTTGTTTGGAAATACGAATCCTCGGACCAAAGACCCTGGCTACTTTTAAGATCTAAAGTTCCTAGGTCTGGAAAAGCAGAGCCTTGGGGCCCAGAAAAGCTGCAGGCCACAGCCAACGGGGCTTTGGGGCCAATCACCTTAGCCCTTTAGGCCTCAGTCTCCTCATCTATAAGATGGGGATATCACTAGCTGATCTAGATTCCTGCTTCCCTATGCTTGTCTGCGACATACCTGGCGTGACAGCTGTACACACGCAGTAGGTGACACCAGAGGCAGAACACCTACTATGAGACCTAGAGTTCAGGGAATGATAACTTTGATTTATTAGAGTAGCCCTGGGGTGACAGAGGAAGGCTTGGCTGCCTTATCTGCCCCTCTCCCTTCACTGCGTTTTTTAAATCCCTGAGCTACCCTCCTTCTGAAAAGCCCCAGAATCCCTCCTTAGTGGTTATCCAACAGCACCCTCCACCTCCTAGCCTATTTCTGTAAGAAGTAAACTGTTTGCAAAATCAACTTCTGTCAGGATTAGACCAGCAAACACATAGCCTCGCTCCAAGTTCTTCAGGGCCTGGACTGGAGCGGTCAAAGGGACACCCCGGGAGGGTTCCCCAAACCTGGGGATTCTCTCCTACTTCCCACACACAGGGGGCAGGTGAGGTCTATTAGATATAGAATACTTCTCTAGCATGCAAGGAGGCCAAAGTCAGAGCCTAGGCCCCGGCAGGAACAACAGGAAACCATGCCTCAGACCTTGCAGGGATCTAGCTCGTTAAAACAATTCAGATAGCCACAAAATGGCATTCATTAAAAAATAATAAATAAATAAATAAATAAATAAAAGCTGAGTAAGCCCTGTACATCTTTCCCCTTCTCAAAGAACTGTCCCAGCTTTTCAGGTAGATTAAGCCCAAGATTGGACAAATGCCTCTTTTATGGATCCCATTAAAACCTATCGAGAGTAAAATATTGTTCCCTGCCAACCCTAACTGTGGATGCTCAATGTCTGCCGGCTCCATCCCTTTGCAGCAGCCTCCGCCCAAGGACCTGCGATTACAAGGACCCACAGCGTGCCAGATGTGCTGAAAAAGCGCTCCCCTGAGGTCCCCCAGCCCCCCCCCCCCCAGGAGAACCAGTCCAATGACAATGCAAGGCTGACACTAAGCCCCTTGCTGCCCCTGATGCCCCTCGAGGCATGTTGGTCAACCATGAGGGCTCAAAACCAAACCACAGGGAAGGCCCCTGTGAACATGTATGTGACTGCAGCAAGATCCACAAGCTACGGGACAGACATGACAGGAGCAGTGGCTGCTGGTAAGGTGGCAAATTAAAGGGAAGACGGCAGATTGGAGGCAAGGAAACCCAAAACCAAGCTCCTGAGGAAGGCTCTCACTCATCTCAGCAGTTGCCTCCTGAAAACCGAGGGCCATTCTTACGCTGCCACCATATGTAAAAGCTGTCCTGGGGTCAACAGAGCCTGATAGGAGTCTCTGCTTATGAACCAAGAATTAGCTTGTAAGGTACAAGTTTGGTCTTCTTTCAGATCAGACTGTGGAGAAAGATGTGTCTTTGTGTGTTTGAAATGCTAACACGAGTTCCCTCGAGGAAAGGCTGGCCCTGGCGTCCCTAGGCAAAGGATTAATGAGAATAAGGACTAATCCAGCCCTTGGGCCTAAGGGAAAGTCTCTGCATTCATTCTGGGGAAACAGATCTAAGGTGTTAACAATGCATTGCCCCTGGCAAGCAGACACAGCAGCTGGGGACAAGCATAGCTCTTGCCACCTCCTGGTCACAACTAACTGACCAGACTCAGGGATTCAAAGGAAAGGGTGTCCCCTGGGATGGGGTTGTCCTGGTGAGGATGACTGAGGAGTGACCTGCACAAAACTGCACACTCAGGGATGGAAAATGCATCCGCTCAGGGGCGAGCCTGCGCCTGGGGTCTTGGCAATCGCAGACTCGGGCTTCTGGTGTAGGGACCATGGAAAAGGTAGGTCCAAGCTCAGGCTGGGCAATACTCACTAATGCTCTTCCTGTCCTCGCCTGGGCCTGGGCATCCCGGGGCTGCTTGGGGTTGGACATGGGTAGAGGGCACATTTCTACCCACTAGGTCCTTGAGCAGAACTCCCAACACAAGTGGAGTTCTCCATTAGTACCTAAGCTTTCAGTGGTGCTCTGACCATGACATCACCTCTCCAAAACCCCGAGAGCCCTGGATAGACCCTCAAACAGAGCAAACATGGTGCAAACAGTTTTGGGGACCGAGACAGTCCATTTATGTGGGTGACTTATTCACTCTTGAATAAGTCCTTAAAATACCCAGCCTGGGTCAGGCTGAGCAAGTGCTCCTTCCCACAGCTCAGGGTACATCTCCTGGGTCAGGACAGATCGGCCCACTTGGTGTGTATAAGGCACCTGATGAGCTCATCCCACCCCGAAGCCCAGTGGGTGAGTCAGGACCAAGTCAACAACGGTGTTAATGGAGGGATTAATAACAGGCAAATTAGATCAGAGCAACTCAGTTAATATACATACAAGGCAGTCTCAGAGCCTAGTGGAGCGTGAGGCTAACACTCACTCTCAGGCCACTCTCAGGTTCTTGGGGAGATGTCTCCAAGGGGTGACAAGCCAGGGTAGCCAATACTTAGTTTATGGGGAAGTCTTCTTAGGGGCCAGATAGAAACACCAAGGAAAGAGAAGCTTAAAACCCACCCTCGCCATGGAGTATCCCGACCCTCACAGCCTGAGGGGCACCGGGTAGGCTGAGTGACACCTGGGGGTTGGGAGGGGCGAGCAGAGGGAGGGAGAGAGAGAGCAGAGGTACCCTGTGCAAACCCCGCTCCTACTGTGTCACTGGTGCTGTACCCATTGACCACCGTCTTGCTGCTGAGCTCAATCATCTGGTGCAGCCGCAGCTTCCGGCAGTAGATGGAGGCGGCCTCGGGCTCCAAGGCGATGATGAGCTGCTCCGAGTTCTCGGGGGAGGCCAGGCCTGCCTGGAAGACAGAGACGGAAGCTGGGACCCCGGATTCCCTGGGCAGGCCTGTTCGGAGGACATCGCACCTTGTCTTGGGGTTGAAACGCCCACGGGAGGATCTGAGTAATGCGCCTGGCTTGTTGGGGGCGGGGGATGTGGGAGAGCGGAGCAGCAGTCCCTCCTTAGCCATCTGCGGGAATTAATACGAGGGGTGATCTGATAATTGAGCTCTCAAGTCACTACGTGCACGGGACTCCTGGGGAATCCTGGCTGCGGATCCTCTGGCCCTTGGGGCTTGTCCAGATGGGAAACTGAAAAGCACCGTGGAAGAGGTGAGACGATGGGTTGTGGATAAAGGCGAGGCTTATTACGCAAGCATCTGGGAGTCAGAGTCACAAAGGCCCCCGGCACTCTGAAACCATCTGAGAGAGGATGGGTGGACCCATTCCCTGTGACAAGGGCCACATGCCCTCTGACAGGGGCTGTGCAGATCCTAGTCTTGGTGAACCACCAAGCATGTGACAACTCTCCTGATGTCACCAGAGTGCTAGAGCTCCCGCCACCTGCCTGACATGTGAGAGTGGTTTCAAGAGGACACCTCCATGGGGTCCCTTATTTTGAAGAATGAGGGTGGGCAGTCAGCTGGAGGTTTTAACCAAGGCCTTTATCCTTTCAGTAGTTCACCATATAGTATTTTATTTTATTATTTGCTTGTTTGTTTCTTTGGAGAAGGGGGTCTCAAGGATCACGGGCTGACCTCAACCTTGCTACGTAGTCAAGCATGACCATGACGTCTAATCCTTCTGCCTCGACCTCATCAGTGCTGCTCTGGGGTTGTGAGCGTGCGTGTCATCGCATCTGTTTGATGTGGTGCTAGCAACGAAGCCAGGACTTCGTGTGTGAGAGAAAAACACTCTACCAATGGATGCAGCCCAGCTTCTACATATTCTTACTATAATGGCAGTTACACCCCTACGTTCCCATCTGCAACTCCATCTGCTAAAACCTGGGCTCTTCCTTGCCTGGCAAGAGACAGAAGTGTTTCTGTCCCATGACATGTGCCCTGTCCCAGTCACTTCCCCTCCAGGCCCTGGAGGTCCCAAGGGCACCCTTTCTGCGCATATTCAGAGAAATGAGCCTTGGTCTATAACTGCATCCTTGGGCACTACAAGAGCCCTGAGCTAGAGCTCTTCCTGCAAAGGCTGTGCCTGGTGCATGGGGCTTTCTAGCACCACGAGTCATTCCTATCACCATGTGCTGTTTTTCTGCTGTTTCCAAGGAAACTAGAAGATCTGTCTCCATGCCACGCCCACTTGGAGAAAGTCCCCCACTCCTACCCTCACTCTACACCAGACATTTAGCAGACAGAAAGTGCCAAGGGGAGAAATAATGCCATATTTCCACAGGAGGAGCAGCCAGGAGTCAAGGGGAGAGGGGAGAGCCTTTCATGTAACTCCTTCACTAAAGGTGCTGTCTTAGTTACTTTTTTCTATTGCTGTGATAAAATGCCATGACTGTCTTAGTTATAGGGTTACTGTTGCTTTGATGACAAAGGGTTTAATTGTCTTAGACTTCTATGTTCCAGTTCAGCATCAATGTCAGGACTGGAACTCGAGCAGGGGAGGAACCTGGAGCTGATGCAGAGGCCATGGAGGAGTGCTGCTGGCTGCCTTGCTCCCCATGGCTTGCTCAGCTTGCTTTCTTATAGAACCCAGGACCACCAGCCCAGGGATGGCACCACCCAGAATGGGCGGGACTATCCTCTGTCAATCACTAATTAAGAAAATGCCCTACAGGCTTGCTTCTAGCCAGATCTTACTGAGGCAATTCTTCAACTGAAGCTCGCTCTTCTCCAGTGACTCTAGCGTGTGTCAAGTTGACCTAACACTAGCCAGCACAGGGAACAGGACAGCTTATAGAAAAGAGGTTATTTTGTCTTACAGTTCCAGAGGGTTAGAGTTCATGATGGCAGGGCAATGGCCTGGTGGTAGAAGAAGGGCTCACATCTTGAGCCACAAGCAGTGGCAGGCACACTGAAACAGTGAGGGCACACCAGAGATGGCACTAGGCTTTTAAACCTCAAAGCCCTCTCCCAGTAACATACTTCCTTCATCAAGGTCATACTTTCTCACCCCTCCCCACAAAAACAAAAAACAAAAACAAAAACAAAAAAAAACCTCAGTTCTACAACTGGGGACCAAGTGCTTAAATGTCCAAGACTATGAGGGGCATTTATCACTCATTCAAACCACCACAGACAGGAGACACCAAGGCCCAAAGAGAGAGTGAACCAACTACCCCAGTTGTCTAGGACAGGAAGTACTCCATGGAACATGAAACTCACAAGCAGAGATGTGTTCACACATCCATTGTCAGCACAGGTCAAATCAGGCTCCTTAAATCACACTGACTCTCCTGCCTGGAGTGCTGACACTACAGGGTAGAGGCCTGACCTGGCCCTTTGACAAAACCTCCTCCTCTGGCTTTAGGCACCATCTCTTGGCCCCTGGGAGGGACAGTATCAGATAACGCATTGCCTGGAGTTCTCCGTGGTAATCACACTCAGTAAATGTCATTAATAACATCTGAAAGAGCTGCACCAACCAGAAAGTCTTCATTCTGGATGCACCACGTGCCTCTCTAGGACCATAATCACCTCAGGATGACTGGCTTCAAAACCCACACCCATGCCCTGCACTAGACATGGGGTGCCCCTTCCCTACGGCCTTGTACCCCCAACTATGACCAACTACATAAGCAACAATGATGCTCATTAGCCTGGTCCACAGGACAAATAGGCTGGGCTGCCCTTAGATGACACTGGCTTAGGCATGAAGGATCTTCCTCTGCTCCCCGTGAGACAGTTGCAAGTACCTGTGCCCAGGTCCACCTTCTCCCCAGGTGACACCATATACCCTCAGCACACAGATAGCCGAAAGGTAAAGGTGCCCCAGTAAGATAGGATGGGGTCAGACACATGAAGTACCACACCGGGAGCCGGATCTGCCAAGCTGATTTATTTAAATCCAAAGTAAAGCAGGGCTGAGCTCCCCTGCAGAAGGATAGTTTGTGTGCTGGGCAATCCTTTTCTGGGTTTCTAGCACCTAGGGCCTCCTGGAAGAACAGATGCCTAGAGTCAGCTTCTCCCAACCCCTCACCCCTTGATATCCTAAGCAGGACTCCTGAGTCAGATCTTTATATGGAAATTGTACTCAAGGGCATAGTCCTGGGAGATAAAATCTGGGTTAGGGTGTGGCTGACTGTTAGCAAAGCCTAACTTGAAAAGACACCTCTGGGGTCCTGGGGAGATGGTTCACAGGAAAGAACACTTGCTGCTCTTACAGAGGACTTGAGTTTCACCCCCAGCGCCCCCAGCGGCTCAGAGCCACCTGTAATTGTAACCCCAGTGGATCATAGGTCCTGTTTTGCTACTGCTGGGCACGGTAGTCACATACACAGACACACATATATACACATAGGCCGGGTGTGGCAGTACATACCTTTCAATTTAGCATGAAGGAGACAGAGACAGGTGAATCTCTGTGAATTTAATGGCAGCCTGGTTGACAGGGCTAGTCCTAGGACATCCAGAGCTACATAATAGAGAGACTCTGTCTCTAAAACAATGAAAGACATGCCCGGGATGATGGAGTCTGCCCCAAGTGGCAGAGGCCATGCCCACATTGAGGGGTTGGCTGGGTTTCACAGCAATGCCTGTGACCCATTTCCATAGGGGCCCCCACTGCAACTGTGAGAAGATGCACAGAAAAGATAGAGGTGAAGGTGTGCACCCCACTCCAGAAAGGAGGAACGACCCATGATGACACAAAATCTGGGTGCTGTCAGGGGTCTGGGCGGTGTCAGGGGTCAGGGTGCTGTCAAATATGTAACTGGTTGTTTGAATGAGGAATGTCCCCCCACAGGTTCACATGTTTGAACACTTAGTCCCTGAGTGGTGGTTTGAATACGCTTGGCCCAGGGAGTGGCACTATTAGGAGGTGTGGCCTTGTTGGAGTAGGTGTGTCACTGTGGGTGTGGGCTTTCAGACCCTCATCCTAGCTGCCTGGAAGCCAGTCTTCTCCTAGCAGCCTTTGGAACAAAATGTGTAACTCTCAGCTCCTCCTGCACCATGCCTGCCTGGATGCAGTCATGTTCCCTTGATGATAGTGGACTGAACCTCTGAACATGTAAGCCAGCCCCAATTAAATGTTGTCCTTATAAGAGTTGCCTCGGTGATGGTGTCTGTTCACAGCAGTAAGACCCAAACCAAGACACCCTAGTTGGTGATGCTGCTTGAGAAAGCCTCTGGAAGGTGGGACCTTGCGCGGGGAAGCACATCCTTGGAGGCAGGGCTGGGATGTTCAGAGTTCCGCCCTTCCTGTTTGCTCTCACGGATTCATGTTGAGGATGTGCTTTCTAGGATCCTTGGTCCTGAGTTGCCACCTCCCCACCAGGATGGGCTCTTATCCCTCTAGGTCAGTTAACTCAAGTGAACCTTCTCTTCAGGTTGCATTTGATTGGGGTGTTTTATCACAGCTACAGAAAAGTAACCGATATAGAAACCATACCCCAATTCTTTTGTTCCAGCCCCCCCCCCGCCATATTAGCCGAGAGACTAAAGAGCTTTGTTGCTGCCAGTGAATTCCTGTGGAGCCAAGATGGAGAGCTGCAGGAAGTGACTTCTCAAAGCAATGAAGGGAGTCAGCTGACTGTACAAGTATGTCTATTTTTCCAGAAGGATCTGGGAACCACTCACACGCCCCCAAGGACAGGAAGAGATGGAAAAGAACGGCCCAGGCCTTCAAAATCCTAGACGGCTTCATCCCTGGCAGGAGAGCCTGTGCTCAGATACTTAGAACCACGTTCATACAAGCTCCGTGGCCCAGAGATCAGTGAGTCTATCTGCCTGGGGCCAAGGTTTCCTCTGCCTTTGGAGCTGTTACTTGGGAGTTACTATTCCTGTGTGAGTTCGTCTCTACTGGTGAGGCAGGCATACATAGGGGATAGTTTAGCAACCTGGGACTCCACTCAGTTTGGGCTGTGTACACACACATACACACACACACACACACACACACACACACACACACACACACACACACACGGCAGCCTAGATCCTTCATCTGCACACACACTCCACTCTGAACAGTGCTCCTAGCAACGTGTTAACCACTGAGGACCCCACACTGCGCTGAGCAGGACACGCACTTGCTCGTGGCAGGGGAATAAGTTTTCACCGTAGGGACCATCGAACTTAGATTCAATTCAGTTGCTTACGTCTGGGCACAGCAAGTAGGAAGGCTGACCTGAACTGGACTAGTTTAGGGTACATGCCCAATAAGGCTAACTGTGTCCTCAAAGTGAACATTCAGAGACACTCCTGTATTTATCATCTTATGCCTATGCCTAATTGGGTTGTGTATATGATTCAAAAACCAAATGGTTTATGGGAAGGGATGGGCACAGTAGAGAAATAGGCGTAAGACTTCATCTGTCGGCATAATAGAGAACCATGAAAACTACCTCCTAGTCATCGAACGCGTCTTCATTTGGGCACGCCACTGCCAATCTTAAGAGTACATTCCTTTTAAGTGTTTTTATTTTGAGTGAAACTTTCTGGCTGCTTTGTGACTCTGCCTTTCTTTCTTGCATGAGACACCAGACCTTGGAAACCAGTCCGTACCCTAGCCACCAGTAACACCGGCACTGCTAGCAAGCATTTCAGTCTGCCGCTGACTCTGTGGAGTAGGTACAGCTGTATCGAGCCTCTGTGTTGGGCTTTGCACCCCCTAAGGACAACAGGGAGGTCTTCTGCCTCTGTAGCAGGTCCCAGTGGCTCAGGAGGCAGCAGCTGAAGGAGTTGATCCAACCCCTCCTCCAGCCAGCCTTCTTCTGCTCTCTCCTGGCCCTGGTCTCTGTTGGGCTGAACATGAGCATTCTGTCGGAGGACCCTGGGTGTCCTGAAGTGTGTGCAAGCCTGCAGCATGCTACCCCACTTACTCCTCCGGAATCTAAAACTGCCTGGTGGGAGCTAAATTTTAAAGCCCTTCAGGAATTGTGAGATCCACTCGGGAAGTGTGGGTGACTCAACTGCTCTCCAGGGAGCCCACAGAAGTGGCTGTTTTACCACATCTACTCAGCTCCTTGGTCCTTGCAATCTGCCAGGAAAACCTGCCAAGAGACTTCATCCTTGGATGAGAAAGATGGCCGGGCCAGCTACAAGTTCTACCGGGCTGTCGTTGAATCCCAGCTGCCCCAGCTGCCCCAGCTGGGAGTCGTGCATGCACTTAGGTTTCTCTTGATAGGATTATTATTCACTGCAGCCTGTTCAGGCAGGAAGTTACAAGCTGTGTCTCCGTGTCAAATGAGGCCACCGTACATGGGAGCATCATTTATTTAACAGGCTTCTGGAACTCACCAGAGTTACACATTTTATGCAAAACGCCTCTAAAATAAAACTGGACAACTTCCTGTCCATGATCCTCTGAGATTCAGCCTTTCCCCTTCCTTTCCCCGATCTCTCTCTCTCTCTCTCTCTCTCTCCTCTCTCTCTCCCCTGCCCTCCCCTCTTCTTTCTCTCTACTCTCTCTCCTCCTCCTCTTTCTTCTTCCTTCTCCTCCTCCTCTTCCTTTCTTCTTCTTCTTCTTCTTCTTCTTCTTCTTCTTCTTCTTCTTCTTCTTCTTCTTCTTCTTCTCCTCCTCCTCCTTTCTTCTCTCTCTCTCTCTCTCTCTCTCTCTCTCTCTCTCTTCCCTGCCCTCCCCTCTCTTCTTTCTCTCTCTTCTCTCTCCTCTCCTCCTCCTCTTTCTTCTTCCTCCTCCTCCTCCTTCTTCTTCTTCTTCCTCTCTCCTTCCTCTCTCTCTCTCTCTCTCTCTCTCTCTCTCTCTCTCTCTCTCTCCTCTCCTTTCTCTCTCCCCTCTCCCTCCTTCCCCTCCTCCCTCCCCCACTCTCTCCTAGATCTTTTCTGAAGGCCTGAGAACAATCTGGTGCCCTTTCTGCTCTTCAAGCATCCATTGCTGTCCAGAGTGTGAAAATCCTAAGGAATTGAGATTTGACACATTCTTTCTCCCATGACTGAGACCGGCAGGCCTAGGGAGGGTCTCCAGATGAAGCAGATCTGTGTGCACAACTCTGCAACCTCCATGGGCACCGACTCAAGCAGAGGCCCTGGACCTGGTCCAGACTGGAGGATGCCATGCCGTGGTCATCTTCGCTCTTCTCTCTCTGAGTTTCCTTCCCTCCCTCTGGCAGGTGAATGGAACATAAACTTGTACTAAGCCTCCTAAAATCTTGAAGGAGCACCTCCATGTTCCCCATGCAAGCAGAACGGCCATCCATCTTCCCTACCAATTCTGCTGGTACACTATTTCTGCTTCATTTTCAGGTCACTCCTGTGGGAGGGCTGGCAGACAGCTACCACCATGTAGGAGGATGCAAATGCCCATCTGACTAAAGATCTTTCATGGCGATCGATACCCTGTGGGCATTCCCAGAAGACACTGGGCTTAGAACTCTGGTTTTGCTCATGAACTCCATCCATCCACCGGGGTTCTCCAGGGAAACGATACAAGCAGGGTACTCAGACACACAGTAAGAGATTCCTTACAAGGGTCTGGCTCAGGGTTACAAAACCTGATGAGTCCCAAAATCCAAGGACACAGGCTCAAGACACAAGAAGAGCTGATATTTCCATCTGAATCCAAAGGGAAGGAAGTAAAAAAGCCATGTCCCAGCTGAAAGGCAAGCAGGGGGCATTTCTTCCTTCTCGGAGAAGGGCCAGCTCTTTGCCCTGGTCAGTCTTCAGTTGACTAGAGCAGTCCATCCATGTTACAGAGGCACCACCCGCTTTACTCTGGGCAGCTAAGTAATGGCACTCAAAACACCCTCATAAGAAGATAAAGAACATTTTTTTTTAGCCAAACATCTGGACAAAACTCTGACCCAGTTGAGCTGACCCACAAAATTAACATTCCTAGGACCGGCCCTTCCTCAGGCTGCATTTTAAAAGGCAGAGGGGTGCGGTGGAGAGATGCCATGTCCTGCACCCCCATTCTTCCTGGAACTCTTCCCGAAGACAAGCTGAAGATGCCACACACCAACCACGCCCTGCAATGCCTCCTCTAACTTCCTAACTGCGAGCCATTGGGCCCCATGAACAACCTGAGGACCCTAACTCAGCTGGACCGCTCTGTCCAGTGCCCCTCAGAGCCTGGCACGCAGGGGGCCCAATGAAAAGACAAGTAAAGAGCAAAGACTAGCCAAACGAGGTGGCCATCTTTATACCCAGCTGGTCATGTGACCCGAATGGAAGTGTCAAAACAGAACTATGAAGAAGTGTGAGCACCTAAGCTGCAAAAACCACTACCAGAGAAAGGTTAACCTGACCTGGAAGACAGTCTCGATGTCCTGCGTGCCTCCGAGCAAACCAATCCTCCTGCCTCAGCCTTCTAAGTACTGAGATTACAGGGATAAGTTGCCACACCTGGCTTGTAAAGCCATCTTGATTCCACCAAAGCCAAGGATACTGTGCCCTCTCCTGTCTGATTTTTCTCCTGAGACTCCATGGAGTGAGTTTCCACCCCTTGTCCTACCCACTCAGAGACTCCAACCTAGGAAGAGCCAGGCCGGGGCTGCCCAGCCTAACAAACTGACCGGCCACGCACCTCCCTCTTTTTCCAGTCTAAAAATAAGACCTGACCCCTTTACAGGTCACACGTTTGCTGCCGAGGCCTTTCTGTGGGCTGGGGGAGTGTGGGCTGAGGTCACAAAGGTTGCATATCCTTCCTGGGGACAGCTCAGAGCACAGTGCGGTATGTGCAAATGGCCGAGTCCCGATGGCCCGTCTTTGGACAAGCCCTGATGATGCCCAGGGCTTCTGTGAACAACTAAGGTGCATCTACCCTCCTTCTCTTCTTAAAGGTTTGCCTCTTTCTGTAACTTCCTGCCTCTTACTTCAGCCCTATAAAAGCAAATCTATTTTTGGCAGCTTCATACATAGAGCCAGATTCTCATCGCACAGAGCGGGGAGGAGAGCAGAGGGAACGGTCCCGGAAAGGGGGCTGTGTACGGAGGATAATCTGCCCTTGACCTCGGACAAGCCGAGCTCTGGGAGCTGCGTTGGGTAAAGCCCTGAATACTGAACAGAGCGTGTGGTGCTCACACTCACAGGGCCACTTTACCATCTGCTGGGGATCAGGGTGATTCGGTGACTCTCGGTAGGAAAGGATTATAGACATGGCTACTAACTCGATGTCAGAAGTGTGCCTCCTGAGAAAAAAATGGATATGGCGTCTCTTGAGAAGTCTTATGAGGACAGAGGACAGAGAGACATCTGAGGCATTGATGATGTGCCAGCCCTGGCTGGGACTGAGATTAAAGACCAAACCCTGACTCTCAAGGCAGAGTACTGATCCAGGCTCAACAAAAGCCAGCTCTGCTGGGGACAGGGACAGACCACAGAAGACGCTGGGCATAACTGTCTGTGACAGCAGGGGGCGGTATTGTTTCTTTTCTCGGAGCTCGCTTAAAACACCTGACAGAGGCACTTCAAAGATGGCTGGGTTTATTTTGGCCCCAGGTTTGAGTACAGTCCGGGTCCACGGCCATGGAGGGAAAGGCATGGTGGAGGGAGTCTGAGGCAGAGGCTCACACTGCACCGACAGGAAGCAGGGAGATGAATGTGGGTGCCGGGCTCCCTTTCTCCAGTTTAGTCAGCCTAGGACTCCTGCCCACGAGAGGAGCCTCCTGCAGTAAAGGCAGATCTCCCCACATCGACTACCGGCCAGACACTTCCTCACGGACATGCCTGATGCTTGTCTCCTGGGTGATTCCAGGTCTTGTCAAGCTGGGTGGGCATCAGTATCAACCATCAGAGAGGCCGTGAACGTCTGTGGCATTGGTGAACCCTTGATGGCTGGTCACCAGTCATAGGAGAGTCTTGCCTCTGAGGGTGACAGGTTCACCATGGGGCTGCCCTGATGTGGACACCTGACAGTGTTGGCCCTCACCCTTCATTGAGAGCCGGCACACTGAGAGCCCGCACGCTCCTGGATGGCCCTGACAGGCGAGTGAGCAGAGGGGGCCTCTTTCAGCCTCATGGCCAAGCTGAATCCTTGCCTCTATTCCCCTTTTATATAAATAATCTTGTTTCCGAGGCTTTTCCTGAAGTTTTTCATGATCCTTCATCTACAGGAAGTGTCTCTGAACCCCAGCTTGAAATCCAACCACCAAAATTTACAGTGGGACCATGACCCAGACAAATGAATTCAGAAGGGGGAGGAGAGAGGCTGAGGGGGAGAGGGGACAGAGAGAGAGAAAATAGAGAGGAGGGAGAGGGGGAGAGGGAGGGAGAGAGGAAGAGAGGGAGGGGAGATGAGGAGGAGGGAGAGGGGGAGAGGGAGGGGAGAGGAAGAGAGGGAGGGGAGATGAGGAGGAGGGAGAGGTGAGGGAGGGGGGAAGAGAGGGAGAGAGAGAGAAAATAGAGGAGGAGGGAGGGGGGAGAGGGAGGGGAGAGGAAGAGGAAGAGGAGGAGGGAGAGGTGAGGGAGGGGGAAGAGGGGGAGAGGGAGAGAGGGAGGGGAGAGGGGGAGGGGAAAGGGAGAGGAGGAGGGAGAGGTGAGGGATGGGGAGAGGAGGAGGGAGAGGTGAGGGAGGGGGAAGAGGGGGAGAAGGAGAGAGGGAGGGGAGAGGGAGAGGAAGAGGAAGAGGAGGAGGAGGTGGGAGAGGTGAGGGAGCAGGGAGGGGAAGAGAAGGAGAGAGAGAGAGAGAGAGCAATCCCTCTGTTAGGCTGACTCAGGAAGCTGAGGCACTAGAAGACCTTTACCCACATCTCTTCCCATACTCCTTAGGAAGCTGGCACCGCTGGGAGATATCTGAGCACAGTCACAGTCGCCTCTGTGGGGAATCTCAGCTCCATTTCCTCTGCCCCCCCCGCCCCACCCGCCCCAGCCTCCCTCACCTGGTAGGCAGCTTCTCTCATGAACTGCTTGGCTGGCTGCTTCCAGATGGCAGGCACCGTGATGACCCATCTGACGTCAGAGTTCTCAAAGTCCGACCCTACCTGGTCACTCAGCTCCTAGTGCCAAGAAGAGTAAGTGTAGGAGGTGAGGAGACGCGGCTGGTCCCTGGGACACACCTGCGGTTTTGCTGAGCAGGCAGTCCTTTACCAGGGACTCTAGAGGAGTCTGTGCCTGCACCCACATAACAGTGTGTGTGTGGGGGGGGGGCACCCACTGGCTCTTCTCAACTATTTCATCCACACCCTGTGAGGGAAGGGACTGTGGTCGGTCCCACATCCCCAGCTCCGACTGTGGATTTACCTGTTATGAGCATTTTATACAAAGGGAATTTTGTGTGTTGTTTTCTATGCAATTTTATGTATTGCTTCTTTTATTTCGTATCGTGTTCTCAAGTTTTTTCCAACCACAATACGCATCAGTGTTCCATTTCTTTTTATGGCTGAGTAACATTTGGTTATCAATCAGTTGACGGACATTTGACTTATCTCCACTTTTTAGTTATTATAAATGGCACTCCTGTGAATGTTCAATGTAAATAGTTTTATGTGCGTATGTTTTCATTTCCCGAGGAATTGCTGGGTCATGTCTCTGTGTTTGTCTTTTTTGGGAACTGACAAATTTGTTCCAAAATGCCGAACCATTTCGCCTTTCCACCAGCGTTGCCTAAGAACACATCTGGGGAGTGGAGAGATGGGTCAGCGGTTAAGAGCACTGACTGCTCTTCCAGGGGTCCTGAGTTCAATTCCTAGCAACCACACGATGGCTCACAAACATCTGTAATGGGATCCGATGCTCTCTTCTGCTGTGTCTGAAGAGAGTGACAGTGTACTCATAAATAGAATAAATAATAAACCTTTTTTTAAAAAAAACCAAATCTTTAAAAGCAACAGCAACTGGTCTAACCTCAGAGCCCACATGCTCTCCCTGCAGAATACACCTCAGCCTCACTGGCAGGCACAGAGACGCACTGATGGCCTAACAAGGCTGACGGCCACACACACCCCCCCAAGCCTTACCTTCAGAGCCTGCTCCTTGAAGTACTGCAGGGCGTAAGTGAAGATCTCAAGGGCTTTGACTTTCTTGCCATTTGCTGCTGTCAGGTCTGTGTCCATGGTGAGGTCCTGGAGGGAGAAAGATGTGTCCGCGGTTAAGGGGAACCATGCCTTCGGTTTGGGAATGGCTGTTCGGAGACCAGTGGAATCCTGCTTCCTTTATGCTTAGGGGGGCAGAGACAATGGTATACTCCCCCCACACAGAGGACCGGGCAGTAATGTCTCCTTACTGTATTAAAGCTCTGGGGGTTCTCTCCAGGCCCCGCCTTCACTGTGCCCTCCTTCCTCCCCTCCCTTCTCTCCCTTTCTTGGATCCTCAGAGAGCAGGAGCCTCTGGCCAACAGCATGTCCTGGGGACGGATAGCAGGTGCCATGCCCAGTGCGATTTACATGCAACTTCCAGACATGGGTCACCCTTGGGAGCTCTGTGACAGCAGCTTGAATCATGTCACTTCGCTGCCAAGCGGGATGCTAACACACAGCAACCTCTCCTTCCCCGCAAGCTGCCAGCCAAGTCACTAAAATAGAAGGGCTCCTATTTTAAGGCCGGTTCTGTCTAATCTGCTGAGAGCCAAGGCGGGCACTGCTGCCTCTCTGGCTCTGCCCGAAGCCAAAGCCGCTGCTATGCAGAGGCCAGATGGCGGGTGGAAAGAGGTCACCAAAAAAATGATGACGGGGGGGTCCCCAGGGGAGGAGGGAGGCTGGGTGGGCGTGGAAGGAAGCCCCTGGACTAACCCACTTATTAATTAATCAGATGGATGCAGGCTAGATAGCCAGGCTTTGCCCTTGTTTTGAAGCAGGGCCGCAAGTCACTGATGGGTCCGTGTGGAACCTACGGTTATATCCTAAACCATCGGCTCGAGCTCACCGCTCCCAGCCAGTGCTCTACTCTCTAGCCAAGGTGCTCAGCTCCTAGACCCTCAGGCTCAGGGAGTCAGCGGAGTCCCGAGAGAAGCTACAGCTTGCCCTGTGCCTCCACTGCCTGATCCTAACAATCAGCATTGGGTCCCATCTGGAAAGACGGGTGAGTCCTTTTCAGTCAGGAGAAATGCGACCTTATGTAAGCCTAGAGCCCTGGAGGGTGAGGTGCCGGGGTGGTTTTCCTGCTAGCTCTGTGCGGTCTCCTCAAATGCCAATGGAAGCTACCATATGACTAGAGCTTTCCTTCCTCTGGGAACATCATGCATTTGCATCACTTTGAGCTTTACACTCCCTGTGAACACAATGTTGTGACTGTCTCCATTTTAAAAAGGAGTGCAAGCTGGCCCTGGTGGTGTGGGCACAGGAGTGTTGGCCTTTGCCTGGGCAGTGATGGAGATCTGGCCCTGGTGGTGTGGGCACAGGAGGGCTGGCAAGCTAACCAACTCAGCTACCACTCAGGCCCAGATCCAGGCCTTTGAGCTGGCTTCCCCCAACATCTACCCAATCTTTGAACTGCTGGAGCATGTGAAGAGGCCGGTTCTGCAGATCCAAAGCTGCAGGACCTCCATGACACAGGACGACAGCAGGATATCCAAGAGGAGTCCCCATGAGAATCTGGAATTGACGTGTAGCAGGAGCCAGAGGCCTCAAACCAGACCAATGACTCGCTGCAATGAACATTTGCACGTAAAGATGGTTGAGCAAAAGACTGTACTGTTTGACACACTGTGATGTGCCCCAGCTCCCTTGGCCAGATGGTGTTTTGGGGGGGGGGTTGGGGGAGGAGGTTACAAGGGTGGAGAACAGATATGGAAGGACTAGGAAATGAGTGGGATTTGGGGTTCATGATGTGAAATTCACAAAGAATCAATCAAAATTATGCAAATAAATAAATTTTTAAAAAGGAAGCACAGTGAGGTCTAGCAAGGCCACGTGGTTTGGACTAAGTGTCTTGGAAGAATCAGGGGTGGGACTGAAACCCAAGGCATGTGGCCAGAATCTAGGGTCTTCATCTAGTTTCTACCTTTCGCATGAAGCTTTGGAGATGGGGATGCCTGTTTGACCTAGGCAACCAATGGCCTCACTTGGTTTGGCATTCAGCCCTCTAATGACTACCTCACACACTTAGCTTCAGGCTCCACATACACAGAGGGTGGCCTGTCCATTATTGCTAGAGGAATTTTAATCCAGCAACATGGCTGTTCTAGCAAGGGATCACATCCAAAGACTTTCTAGGTCTATGTGATCTGGCTGGAATGACACAGCTTTAATCCCTGTGGCTGGAATACAGACATGCTCTTAGGACCCACCTTTAATCCCAAATAATGAAAGTTAAGTTTGTTTGTAGAAGGAAGCAGCCATGTTTGAAAGTGACGTCTAATAGAGAGGCAGACAAAGTGACGAATCAGAGATAGATTTGACAGAATGAGTCAGAATAGGATATGCCCAACTCTCACAAGAACAGACAAGAAAGAGAGGTGGCTTTAGAGAGCAGTGCAGAGAGAGGGAGGGAGAAGGGGAGGAGGATGGAGGGGGAGGGGGAGAAGGAGAGAGGCAGAGAGGAGTTTTACAGAGACAGGTTGCAGGTGAGCAATTCAGACAAAAGCCAAGAGAGTGCTTGGAGAAGCATTTGGGCCAGAACAGGCTGGGTTGAACCAGCCAGCCAGAGTTCAGAAAGAGTGAGAAAGGGTGAGGCTATTCAACAGTAAGCCTCTGAAACAACAATTACATCTGGCAAATAAAAGTTATTTTTACACTGGTTATTATTTCCAAACCAATCAGTTAATAAATAGCCTCAGCCCTGACCCACTCCCCTACTTAAGTCTTCAGCCTCAGTGGGTAGAGGGGCCACTGATCTCCCAACAGTCCCTGGGGTAGCAAGGGGGCAGCACCTTACACCCATGTCACAGCTGGGATGCTCTCTGGCCTGTCAATGTCCTAAACAAAACGAATAACTACATACCACCCCCAACAGCATTATATGCTGTGAGCCCACAATGGATGTGAGAAGCTGTGCCTTCCAGGCTGTTCCAAGACCTAGTTAGATGTGTATTAATTTCTGTTTAGGAGAAACCTGGGGGACTCAAGTTGAAGGCCCCCTACACTGAGGTCCCTTGCTCTCCTAAAGAGGCCAACTCACCCCTGTGGTGTGGAGTTTCATCTTGAACTTCTCCAAGTATAGCCATTGCTTGGCCTCATTGGGGTCCAGGTCATGGTAGAAGTCCCTGGCAGCATACCCAAAGCTGTGGAACTTCCTCTCCGGTGTCAGCAAGATGGTGGTCGGGGTCTTTTGGTTGGAGACACCAGGGTCACCTCCTTCCCATCTCCTGTCACCAAGGGAAAGCAGAAGTTATGGGTCTTTGAAAACCTCCAGCCTAGTCAGCACAGTGGAGCTGAGTACCTACTATGTACATCTGTCATTGATGTGAGAGCACAGACTCACTATTAACTGGTCAACATCCAGACATACCTCAGTTAGAAGGAGAAGGGACAAGAGCCAGGTTCTTACTCAAGATGAGTTTTGCGTTTATCGTTCACTCAGTGTTTACTGAGCAGTTACTATGTGTCGCATGCTGCTGACATGCGGGTGCGGTGCTTATCATGCAGGTAGAACATATACTGTTTTGTTTTTCATTTGCAAGATCTCAGCAGCTGATATGATTGCAGAGCTCTCTGGATTCCTCTTCTAAATAAGACCAGTATGAACAAGTACAGGCAAGACAAGCCTGACTGGAGAGAAAGAGGGAGCCCAGGGACATGACCTGAGGGTTCAGGGAAGGCAGAAGCAACAGCTGGTGGGGCCCAGGAGAGAGGATCTGGGAGAGATCTCAGAAGAAAAAGGTCACTTCAGGCTGCTTTGGGTGAGCAGGCTGGGTGGTTAAGTGACATCGTTGGTCAGGCAAAGCCTGTGCACATGAGATGTGCTGTGCACACGAGATGTGCTGTGCACACGAGAAAAGTGTGGGATGGGCTGGGACAGTGGTGGAGAGTGTGGGATGGGCTGGGACAGTGGTGGAGAGTGGGGGATGGGCTGGGACAGTGGTGGAGAGTGGGGGATGGGCTGGGACAGTGGTGGAAAGTGTGGGATGGGCTGGGACAGTGGTGGAGAGTGTGGGATGGGCTGGGACAGTGGTGGAAAGTGTGGGATGGGCTGTGACAGTGGTGGAGAGTGTGGGATGGGCTGGGACAGTGGTGGAGAGTGTGGGATGGGCTGGGACAGTGGTGGAGAGTGTGGGATGGGCTGGGACAGTGGTGGAGAGTGTGGGATGGGCTGGGACAGTGGTGGAGAGTGGGGGATGGGCTGGGACAGTGGTGGAGAGTGGGGGATGGGCTGGGACAGTGGTGGAGAGTGGGGGGATGGGATGGGACAGTGGTGGAGAGTGGGGGATGGGCTGGGACAGTGGTGGAGAGTGTGGGATGGGATGGGACAGTGGTGGAGAGTGGGGGATGGGCTGGGACAGTGGTGGAGAGTGGGGGATGGGCTGGGACAGTGGTGGAGAGTGGGGGATGGGCTGGGACAGTGGTGGAACCGGGCTGGAGAGATCTGTGCATAACGGGAATAGGTGCAAGTCTAACAGCGGGTGAGGGAGCTGCTGTTGAGCACAAAGGCAGGGAGGTGTAGCGGTCATGCCTCGCCTGGGGCAGAGCTGAGAGAGACTTAGGAAGAGAGAGGAGAGAAAGCCAAATAAGACCAGGTGGCTATGGTGATGATGGGGAGCCCAGGGGACCCAGGAAGGGGGAGCTCAGATAGTGACCTGGGGTGCTGAGGAGGAGGGGGGTACAGGTAGAGAGCATCTGGAAAAAAGAACACATGCATGTACAAGAAGGAGGTGGCCCCGGACAGCCTCCACAGCTCAGTGGCAGCCATGGTGACAAGATGGCGATCATCCTGGACTGGTCAGTTGTAAACCGAGGAGGGGACACAGGGGCAGAGGAGGAAACAGGTGGACAGACACAGACACGCAATGGGGCAGGGCTGGGGTCGTCTCAACCCCAGAGACGTTTCCTTCTCCTGGACAGAAGGGAGAAAAACACTAGGGAGACGGGGAGGGAAGGGTGGGTTGCTTATGTTTCTTTTCTCCTTGGGGTTCCTGCCCTCCAGAAGCCAGGGCTACCGGGAACCCACACTGTTCCCTTCCTTGCCAAGCCCAAACTTGGAAGCAGCTTTAGTGCCAGACACGGGCCCGGTCCGGTACGGGACGGAGTAGCTGCAGCCCAGGCTGAGTTCCAACCTGTTCTTGTGAGGGTTGCCACGTCCAGCACGAAAAGACCCTCACAGGGCAGACCGACGGGTGCCTCCCTCTTGAGGGACTTCCTCTAAGATAGCTGTGGCACTGTCTCTGGCCAGCCTCCCTGCCAGGTTGCACGTTCCCCCCACCCCACCCCGCCCCCATAGGCTAAGTGCCTCGGGCTTGCTGTGAGTCGCTTTTTCAATGACTTTAGATAAATACTAATGTCTCACTCTGAGATCGATCACTGAATCCCAGGGACATTGTCCCATTGGACCCCACGGACAGTGGTGAAAGCATTAAGGATGCCCTAGAGCGTTTTAGCTTCAGGGTCACCAGGCTGAGGTCTACCCTTCTCTGCTTTTCCAGGGGCTGGGTGTTTTCTGCACAGGGAAGAGCTGGCCCCTTCCTGCTCACATTTTTCCTGTATGCTGATTTACTCCATAGAAAATCTCATTAAATTTGCACGAAGAGCACATGAGGCAGGCACCGCCTTCGTCACCGTCTCCGGAGGCGGGAAACAGAGGTGCAGCAGGTTCAATAATTGCCTGAGGTCACACAGAAAGTGGCCAGACCACGGATCACTCTATCACAGATACTATATGGGGAGCCTCCTGGCTCCTCTCGCTCAGGCCAAACCCTAGAATTGCTCTAGCTGGATTCTATCGTGTGGCACAGCCCCTCCACATCTGCGTAACTATGTAAGAGTTAACCCGAAGGGTTGACAGATGGGAACTTGCAGTCTGGACGTTGGCAAGTAGCACGAGGAGTCTAGACCTGAATCCTAGTGTTCTCCTGCACACTGGTGGCTAGCCTACCCACGAGTCGACACGAGTGTGGTGCCCAGGCCACCTGCTGCCCCTCCCCTGCCACTCACCGCATTACATGGATACATTCTGGCTCCTTGGTAAAGCTGTAGGCATAGCCACTAGACGTGGTCCCGAAGTCTATGGCCACCACCACGAGAAAGGTCTGCTGCTCGGAGACAGGGTCAGCATCATTCTGCAAGTGCATTGGGAGGCACGGGAGGGTGAGGGCCAGGCCTCGCCTTCTCAGGAGGAATCCACCCTGCCCAGTTTGGCTTTCACTGTAGGCAGACTACCTCGCTCAAGCAGGCCAGCCCCAGCTCCCACCCGAGTGGCTCGAAGAGAAATGAAAGCAGCCCTAACTGCTCAGGTCAACTGGCTGAGGGCACCACCTACAGGTGCTCACCTTCTTCCGCTGAGCGTACTGGCTGACTATGGAAATGCCACCGCGGGGCAGAAGCCCAGACAAGTGTCTCCTTGTGCAGACATCATCTCCCCACTACTCCAGAACCCCTGCCACCACTCTAGGCTCTCAAGAGCTGATCCCACTCCCACCCCCCAGTCTGCTCACACTGCTCTCCAGGCTGGTGCCTCTGCAAACATCAGGCATACCTCGGAAAGCTATTCCAGGCCCAGGAAGCAGGCTTAGCAGAGTGCATTTGCTTCCACCACATCCATGTGCACACAACAGAGAGATGTGAGTGGCTGGCTAGCAAAGGCAGCTAACAAATACACACACTCGCAAATGCAAGCACACATGCATACACACACAAATATTCACACACACACACACTCACCCACACATACATATGCACACACACTCTCTCACACATACACACACACACACACACACACACACACACACACACACACATACACACACACACACACACACAATTTCTTACCAAGATATGAGAAGGGGACAGAGGTGTTATTCCTGTGTCCCCAAGACTCCGTGCTGGAGAGGAATATGCAGATGTGGGAGCTGTTTCTAAAAGGAAAGACAAAAATTAGCTTCTTCAAAGTGACACAGGCCAGCACATGGAGCATAAAAGAGGCCACTGTGGCTTTGTTTCTACACACACATGTTCTAAAAAGTCTGATACCATTCCGAACAGGGCAGTTCCCAGCCAGGAAGGCAGGATGACCCTGCCCAGGCCAGTACCCCTTGTGCTTGGCCTTTAGAACTTGAACAAGTGGATGTTCCTACCCCTTTTCTCTAAGTGACCACCAGGCCTGTCCCTGCCACCCTTCACCTCTACCCTCATTAAGCAGGGGACACTGCTCTGCTCCCAGAAGTGCTCAGTTCCGTAATGCAGAGTGCTCTGTAACACAGAGTGCTCCATAATGCAGAGTGCTCCGTGATGGTAATGCAAACTCCACAGTGGTCCAGCGCAACCTGAGTCATGTGCAGGAGAACGTGGTCCTCTGAGCAAAGCACCTGTCTTCATCAGAGCAGCTGCAGTAGCAGGAGCCCACCCCAACTGGACGACAGTCCCTCATAGAACTAGGGATTGGGGGGGGGTTGGTCACAGGACCCTCACCTGAGATTCCAGTCTTTCCTCCCAGCATTGGTTTATGATTCTGCCCTAATTGCAGTAGCCCTGGAGGCTGGGGAAAGCGTTGGAGGACACAGGCTGGGGAACATTATGGACGTGGCTCCTCTTGTGTGGCTATGGAGACGTCATCATCCCATGCTGGGTGTGAATTTTCTACTGTGGCTGCTTCATGGTCACCCACGTTCCTGTAAGCAACCCCCTCTCCCATGCTCTATGTGCCTAATAATCTCACTGGTTCCCCAGTCTAACTTTTAGAGGAATCATGTCACTGGAACTTCATGACAGAGAGATTACTTGTGTCTCCCCGTGGAGGAAATTATTGCAACAAAGAAGATATGCACTCTGGAAGAGCATCTACAGCCCTCAAGTTGGCAATGGTGCAGAGGACACACCCCACCCCAGGACTAACAATTCTTGTTCATGGAATATGGGGCGTGAGAGCAATTCCCAGGAAGAGCATCCAATGACTGACGGATGCATCACCTGCCCTTCCAAGGCACAAGGCCCTCCAGAGCACAGTGAACTCACATCTTCAGGGATGCTGGAGGCTTCCGACATTCAGGAAGGAAAAAAGTAGCAGCCAGAACATAGCTGGGTTAGCTGCCCTGGCCCTGGGACTGATCCCCATAAGGGACACTAGGTCAAACAGAAAGACAATGGCAAAGTGACATAAATGTCTTGTTGCCCCTGGTCCTGGCCCTGTTGCAACGATTCAAGTACAGACATTTGTTCTGGAGCAGTCTTGGGGGTCCCCAAGGACAAGACAAGCTGTCCTTGGTCAATGATCAAAAGCTCCACAGTGCCCTCTGCCCACTGCCCAGCGCTGGCAAGGGCCCCAAAGCAACCAAGCAAAGACCTGCTGACAGAAGCTGCCAGTCAATCAGGGAGAGCCAGATGCTGCATGCCCACCAGTACCAGGGGCCAGGCACTGCTCTGGAAACCCTGCTAGTTTAGTACACAGCTTAATTCCACGTAGGCGGTGGATGGGTTGGTTCTATCTGGGAAAGGCTCTCCTCTCTGGGGGAGCATGAGGAATAGCTCCATCTGCTAAATCGCTTTGTGTTAATCCCAGCCTCTTGCAGCATTGCTTTTTTTTTCTACTCAGTGGGAATTCAAACCGCATTATTCCGGTGTCTCCCGTGCAGGCTGGGGGAGTGACACGGATCATGAACGAGAGAATGCCAAGTCTCCTATCTGCAAATCACTTCCTATCTGGGCTCATGGCCTTTCTCTTCCCCAGAAGGCTCCATGAGTTTAGGAGAATATAGTCCACTTCATTAGCCACAAGAGTAATGCAGATCAAAACTACAATGACTTCAGACTGTGGTGGTACACACCGTCAATCCCAGCATCTGGGAGGCAGAGGCAGGTGAATCTCCGAGTTCGAAGCCAACTGGCCTACCGGAAATTACAATGAGATGTAGCCTCACCCACAAGGGTGACTATAATTTTTAAAAGTAAAGAAAAACAAGTGTGGAAATTGGAAGTCCGGTGTCTTGCTGGTGAGATATGAATGGGCCAGCTGCTGTGGAAACGGTTTGGCTGCTCCTCGAAATGTCATATGTGGAATAACTACTCGATCCAGCAACGTCACTAGTAGAGAGTTGGAAGCAGACTCACAGAGAGACTTGTATGTGAATGCTCATGGTACCATTTCGCAGTAACCGGAAATGGAAACACACCCATGTGTCCGTCCACAGAGGAAGGAGTCCCAAGGTTCACCAACACAGCGGGATAGTATTGGGTACAGCGCAGCCACGTGAAAAGCCAACATTCCTACACACGCGGTTATGCCAGTGAGCCAGGAAACAGTGGAAACAGGACAGACACGAAATACTATGTAATCTTGCTTACATGAATGGTCCCGAACAGGCAAATCCAAAAAGACAGAAAGTAGGTGAAAGGTGACTGGGGGGGTGTTATTGCTTCAGAAGCCCAGAGCTCCTGACTGGGATGATGAAGAGTTTTGCAAATAGTGATGCTTGTGGCAGGCACACTGTTGTGAACATCAGCCATGTTGCTCGTTAACTGTGCATTAAACACAAAATCATTTCAATGGGAAGCTCTGTGTTAGGTATACTCTACCATAATAAAAATATTTACTAAGCACTCATCTTGGGGCCGTGGTGTAACTCAGCTAGCGGAGGGCTTGCCCAGCATGTACAAAACCCTGGGTTTGAACCCCAGAACCACAGAGTGACCCACACCTATAATCCCAGCACTGTGAAGGGTAGAGGCAGGAGGATCAGATGTTCAAGGTCATCCCCACGTTATATAGGGAGTTTAAGGGCAGCCCAGGCTATCTAAGGCCTTGTCTAACAACAAAACTTATCTTGCTTATTGGAGGACAATCTTTCCTGTTTCTATGGCCCATGGCCCGCTGCTCTTGAAAAGAGAATGGGGTAGACTTGGTTCCCCAGCTAGCCTGCAGAACACCCCTAGCTTTGCTCACTTCCAAGCACAGGGAATCTCTTTTTATAAAAGCCGGAGGACTCTGTGTCTCCAACGCTAGCGCTCAGCCAGGCAACCCTTCCACTGATTGATGATGGCTGCATCCTATACAAAGCCCCTGGGGCAACCTCGGGTGAGTTGCCCTCCACGGAGGAGCTACCCTCTCTCCACCTGCTACCTTGAAGGCCTCAGGCCGTGTGTCCACATTTGCACAGAAGGTCTTGGAGGATATCAAACATCTAATTGCCCAGAAAATCTGGTGTTGGCAATTAGCAAACAAGCAACATGCACAGGGGCTGCACACAGCCTGCTGCCTCCTAGTCTTGATTATCTCGTCACTCTGTCCTTCTCAGGCTTGCTTTGTTTGTCCTGTGACATGCAAAACAGCACATATTGAACCAGGCATTAAACAAGCACAGGCTTGGGAACCTCAGGGGACACCAGGATATACTGAGGGCAAAAATCAAGGATGGAGGAGGCGGTTCCCGTCCTCCCCTCCCCCGACACATATGGCACGGTAGTGAACAAATCATTTGACTTGCTGATCACTTTCCAGGCCGAGAGGCTGCCGAACTTCATGGATTTCTTCCATCAGAAATTAAAAGTTGGCTGCACCATGTGGATTTTAAATGGATCTGTCTGAATGGGGAGGGTGGAGAAGTGACATTCTCATAGATAGGTGCAGTAGGAATAGTCCTACTGTATTCCCTGAGAGGGTACAGCAGAAAGCTTAATTCTGCTGCACTGATAGTCCCAACCAGGACTGACTTCTTTTGTGCTGTATACAAGTCACAATAACTAAGACAGTGGAGCTTGATATCTTTCCCAATAGAAGATAAAGGGCAAGAGTCCATGAGAGGCTATGGGTATAGGGAATAAGACTGTTTGTTGCTCTGGCTTTCTCTTAGACAAAGGTCATCTACAAAAGGAAATGCCAGGTGCCACCAGTTCATGCTGCTATACAGTGACAGCCCCATAGGACACAAACTCAGACAAAAAACAATCTTGACACCAAAAGCTCAACCTGTGGGAAGTTTCCTACTAATGGCCTTGGAAGAAGAGAAAGCGTAGGCTCGGCTGTAGGAACGGGGAAGGAGACAGCTGCAATGTCAGTGATTAAAGGGAGATGCTTTACTAGGAAGGTGGCCAGGGGCAGAGCTGAAAAGTCTGGGAATCTGGAGAAATGCATACCCCTGTTCCCACTTGATCACACAGAAACTGTCCAAGGCCTGTCCCATAACACGGTGCGTGGATCGGCTTTCTGTAGCCGTGACAGAATACCTGAGATTATCAGCTGAGAAGGTAGATGGTTTATGTTTGACTTACATCTCAGAGGATTGACTCTGGTGGCTTGACCCTGTTGCTTTGGGCCTGTGGTGGACACAGTCATGGTGAGAACATGCAGTGGAGGAAGTCCACTCACCTTCTCTAGACCAGGAAATACATACATACAGACATACACACACACACATATGCACACACACACTACACATATGCACACACACACTACACATACCACACACACACATATGCACCACACACATAACACACATATACCACATACACACACTCCACACACACATACCACAAACATACTACACACATATACTACATACATGTATGCTATACATACCATACACATACACCACACATACACAACACACACACATACCACACATACTACACACACACTTATATACATACGCCACACACACTACACACAAACACACCACATACCACACATACATACTACACATCCATATCCACACACACTTCACCCACATACACCCACACCATACACTCCACACACATACTCCACACTCACATACACTCTACATACTCCACACATACATACTCCACACACACACACACACACACACATACACTCCACAAACACACTCTACACACACATACACACTCCACACACACATACTACACGCATAAACACACACACCACACACTCCACACACACAACACACACACTCTACACACACTCCACACACATACACACACACTCCACATACACACAACATACACACATACTACACATTCACACAAACCCCACACACACATACTATACACAAACACACACACAACACACACATACTATATATACACATACTACACACACAAACACACACACTAAACACAACACACACACTCCACATACATACACAAACATACACCACACACACACACTCCACATACACACATACTACACATTCACACACATACCCCCACACACATACTACACACAAACACACACACTCTACACACATACACACCCTCCACACAGAAACACACATACTCCACACATGCTCCACATACACACAACACACATACACTCCACACACATATACAAATACACCCCACACAACGCTACACACACACACACATACACACACACACACTCCACACACACACACTCCACACACACACACACACACTGCACACACACATACCACACACACACATACACACACACACTCCACACACACATACCACACACCACACACACACACACACACACACACACACACACACACACACACACAGAGGTGAAGGGGAGGGAAAGGATCTCAATATCGCCTTCAAAGGCCCCACGTGACCTAAGTTCCTTAAGGCAGGCTTCACCTCTCAGGCCCCACGGTCTGCTCTGCAGTAGTTGGTAGGAACAATAGAGGGTGCATACAGTTTTAAGCCACAGAAGTTAGAAAGACAGGGACCATTTCAAAGATGCAAAACAACTGCAAAACCCTGGCAAGGCTAAGAGGAAGTGACTCTGGTCCTCTCTTGTGAATGGAAATTCAACCGTCGAGTTTCCTACAGCAATGATTTTAGATATTTTTTTTCTTTTTTTGTGGTACTAAGAACTGAACCTAGAGCCTCACAAATGCCAAAAGTGCTCTTACCCACTGGGCTGTAGAGTCAGCCCATGTCTGAGATGATTTAGTATCACCTCGGTCTTACACATCTAGGGAGGTAGACCATTATTATTATTATTATTATTTAAAAAGTTTAGTGAATATAAAATCAGGTTGAGAAAGGTGTTTGTTGGTTCACTTAAAATGACTTTTACAGCACAGAAGGGTACAGGAAATCAAAGTTTCTATGCAGCAAAGTAAGAGATGAACAGATAGAAGTACGCTGAACTAACGAATCTCCTGCTACCTGGCAGTGGGGGGCAGCTAGTTAGCTTAGCCTCCTGGCTTGCCTTAATGGCCTAGGGATTAAAACGTGAGTTTCATCTGGTTCCAGCTACAAATGCAAGGCACATAAAAATGGGTCGCATTTTAGTAGCTCTCAGCTCTAATGGCTTTCGTCAGAGTGGGCACTCTTAAGATGAAAATAAATAAAGTCTTGCGAAGGGAGTTGTAATTCATAAACTTGCTTGTTGCCCTTGCCTCCATGGGGGACATTAGTCAGCAAATGGCGGCGAGCAGACTCCCCTGCAAATCGATCTCATGCCCTAAATGTGATGCCTTTAAAGATGGAGTCAAGGGGCTGGCCTTGCGCTGCAGAGCTCCAGACTCCTGTGAGATGTGACAGGCGGTCTCATCACAGGCTTTCCTCTCTGGGAGCTCTCTTTTCTGACTTTCGGATTTATGTTTCTATTAAATAAAGGGTCCTTTTCAAAGATGTGCTGTTTTTTAAGGTTCACAACTTTAAAAATGCAGTATGTGTGTGTGTGTGTGTGTGTGTGTGTGTGTACACACACACACACACACACACACACACACATATAATTTCCATTTTTTTCTTTCCTGGGATGACAGGTATTTGCCTAAATCACAGTCTCTATGCAGAAGCCTGCTCTTTCTCCCCTTACACACGGTCTTTGCAGTATCATCTTGGAAAACTGATCTGCTCAAGGTCATGTGTAGGTTATTGGAAGATGTCTTTGGGAAGGAGGATAAAAAAAACAACCTTTTTTATTGCCTTGGAACAGGCTTCATGGCTAGCTGAACTAATGCATTATACCACGCTGGAAGTTCCATCTCAGTAAATAATTGATGGGTTGTTTTTTTTTAATTATTGTGGTTGATGTCCAGAGTAAATGGAAATTTTATTAGTGTGAGCAGGGAGACCCTCTCCCTACAGAGAATCCAGAGTATAAAATAACTGCTCTCTAGATGCTACGTCATAATTATGGAAATGAGCACTCCGTGTTTGAAACCAAAGTATCCAGTATGGGCCAAATGGGGTCTGTGACAATGGTTTGCATCTTCTAGTAACCCTCCCTGCTTCCTGGACAGTCCAAGAGATGAGACCGAGAACAGTGAGGAACTCCCCAGTCAGTGGATTCCCAGAGACACTTTCTTCTCTTATGCCCAGGTTCAAACACTGGTTCCTCCGCCTTCAACTTGTGCCTGGGCATGTGCAAGCAACTCCTAGAAGAGGTGAGGAAATGCCTTCTAGACCAACAGCTTGAATAAATCAGACTCAGCAACCATGTGTCACCAGGCCATCAGCACCATATGTTTAGAGAGAATCTCCATACATGATCTTAGTTCACTTCTGCAAAGTTACTACCCTAGTCTTGCTCTAGACCCTCTTGGCCTTGATCACAGATCCAGCTTGGGCCCACACCCACCTTGCAGTCAGAGCCCTCTGGTCAGAGCTGAGGTCCCTGGGCTTCAGCAATCCTGCCAGGGGCTTCCTAATGTCTAGTCCAATGAGGAAGAGTCCCACGCACTGATAGCTCTGACACTTCAATGCCCACCAGCCTCCATCCATGGCCTCTTCCGCCCCATGTCTGGCCACACCGCATCGACCCAAGGAGCCCAGAACACTTTGCCTGACTGATTCCTCTGCACAGGAGTATCCCTGCTTCTTTGTCCCCATCTCCCTCAAGTCAGCCCTTTTGGTTTGGGTACCAGAAGAAAGGACTCTGCCCATCTGTGCTTGGCAAGGAACTGGCAACATTCAGGTGCTAGGAGTGCTAAACTGGGTTTCTCCAAGAAAAAGCAAGGGTTGGGGACATGGATCGCAGGTTCTCAGCCTGATGGGCATTAGCACTCCCAGAGGGCTTATTAAAGTGGATGCTTCAGCACGCCCCACTCCTCCACCAGGTCTGAGGTACTAAATGTGAGTCCACGGGGAGTTCCCAGTGCCTGACTCTGTCTCGGAGATCAGGAGATCAACCGCTACAGCTTTAAAGAACCCAAAACACATCAACCACCATGGGGACTGCAACCTGTGGACTCTTACAGGATCGGGGGAAAAAAATTTAACTCATGAGATGATGAGAGATGTAAACACTGATCAGATATGCAGGATGTTAAGAATTTATTGTTCAGAGTGTAGTTGCAGAATCCTTAAAAAAGAATGCCCTTTGTGGGAGACAGCCTCAAATATTCACAAATGAAACAATACTCAGCTAGGAATTGGGTCAGAATAACATGGGGGAGGGTGCGGCACAGCCATTAAGCATGGTACTGAGTTTGTAGATGCAGAGGATCAGATCTCTAAGGTTAACTTTGTTGTCCTGGTTAATTTTACGTCACAGACATAGGTCACTTGGGAGGAGGAAATCCTAACTGAGGAGTTGGCTCCATCAGACTGGACTATGGGGTATTTTCTTAATTAATCATTGCTATGGGAGGGCACAGCCTACTGTGGGTGGTACAGCATCCTGCACAGGTGGTCCTGGATCATAGAAGAAAGTGGACTGAGCGAGCCATGGGGAACAAGCCAGTTGGAAGCACTCCTACACCCTGCAGCCCCAGTAAGCTGTCCATGCATTTCCTTTATTCAAAGCTGAATTATTAGTTAGAAACGACTGGAGGTGTACAGGCCCAGAGGTCGGTCATGGAAGTTCTTGCTGAACACATGCTACGTGCAAGCTGAGAGATTTTTTACGTGAAACCCACAAAACCGGTCTGGGTGCTGCTCAGCCAGATTCAAGGCTCTCTGGCCCCAAGTCTCTACCCTTGCATTTCATCTGCTGAAACCATGAGGCAGGTTATTGTCAACACAATATTTAGGTCTGGGCACTTCCCCCAACCCCCATTCATTATTTTAACTTTTATTCTTCTCTCATAATTATATCCTGATCACAGTTTTCCCTCACTCCACTCCTCCCAGTCCCTCCCCCACTTCCTTTCTCCCTTCCATCAACCTCTCCTCATTTTCCTTGAAGAAGAAGAAGATGAAGGAGAAGAAGAAGAAGGAGGAGGAGGAGAGAAGAAGAAGAGGAGGAGGAGGAGGAGAGAAGAAGAGGAGGAGGAGGAGAGAAAAAGAAGAAGAAGAAGAAGAAGAAGAGAAGAAGAAGAAGAGAAGAAGAAGAAGAAGAGAAGAAGAGAAGAAGAAGAAGAAGAAGAAGAAGAAGAAGAAGAAGGAGGAGGAGGAGGAGGAGGAGGAGGAGGAGGAGGAGGAGGAGGAGGAGAAGGCGGCCTCCCAG
This sequence comes from Tokudaia tokunoshimensis, assembly GCA_036184795.1. NCBI lineage: Eukaryota > Metazoa > Chordata > Mammalia > Rodentia > Muridae > Tokudaia > Tokudaia tokunoshimensis. The sequence continues at coordinate 177,423,958 of BTHU01000001.1, forward strand.
AGATATCCACTGAACATGGCCTAACAACATACAATAAGACTGGGCACAGACCTTCACAGCATGACTGGATGTGGCGACCTAGTAGGAGGAAAAGGGTCCCAAGTGTAGGCAAAAGAGTCAGAGGCACTCTCACTCCCATGGCTAGTGGTCCCACAAGATCACCAAGTTTACAACTTTAAGGTAGGTGTAGAGCATCTAGCTGAGACCCACGTAGAGTTTGTGTCTGTGGCTTCAGTCTCCGTGAGCACCTGTGAGCCATGCTTAGTTGGTTCTGTGCGCCCTGTCCTCAGGCTGTCCTTGCTGCCCCTGGCTCCTGCAATCCTTCCTCCCCCTCTTCAGCAGGGTTCCCCTGGCTCTGCCTAATGTCTGGCTGGTTTGGCTGTGGTCTTTGCATCTGCTCCCATCAGTTGCCGGTTGAGGCCTCTCTGATGACAGATGAACTAGGTGCTGACCTATGATGACTATAGCAGAATATCATTAGAAGTCATCTCCTTAACTTTTTCCCCCCAGTCATGTCTGGTTGTATCCAGGGTCTCTGGGTTGTTCCGTCTCTGGGTCTTGGCCTTCCAAGCAGTGTTAAGCATGGGCTCCTTTCCCTCTCATGTCATGGGCCTCAAGTTGGGCCAGTTATAGGTTGGCCACTCCCACAATTTCTGGGCCACCATGTCCCATCTTGCAGGCAGGACAGATTGTAGGTTGAAGGTTTTGAGGCTAGGTTGATGTCTCAGTCCTACTATTAGGAGCCTTGCCTAGATACAGAAGATGGCAGGTTTGGGCTCCGTATCCCCATTTCTAGGGCACTTTGCTAGTGTCACTCTCATAGATTCCACTGCCCTAGGTTTCTACATCACCCCCTAAATGTTCATCTCTCCCAGTACTCCCTCCATCTCTCCCACACACACCCTGACCTGATCCTTCCTGTTCCCATCCCCATCCGTCCCCAGTCTACCCACAGATACTTCCTAAAAAAAAGATGAGTTTTTCTCCTCTTGAGTACCTGCCCTGGCTAGTCTTTATTGTCAACTTGCCACAGCTGGGGGTCACCTGGGAAAATGGAGTCTCAGTAGAGGGTTGCCCAGATCAAACCGGGCCATCTTGTCTATAAGGAACTCTCTTGGTTGTTGAGTGACATGGGAGGGCGCAACCCACTGTGGGCACTGTGGGCAGTACTACCCCTGGTGGGTGGTCCTGGGTTGTATAAGAAAAATGGCTGTGTACAACACACACACACACACACACAGAGGGGGAGAGAGAGAGAGAGAGAGAGAGAGAGAGAGAGAGAGAGAGAGAGAGAGAGAGAAGACACCAGTAAGCCTCACTCTTCAGCAGTTGCTGCTTCAGTTCCTAACTTCTCTTAAGCGAAACCTGTTACCTGGGATGTACTGGAATTCCTTTGCTTTAGGTCATGGTGTTCATCACAGCAACAGAGTCAATTAGACCAAGTTCCAGAAGTTGGGGAGTCTAAGGCTGAGCATAGACAGGGCCTCCTTGCTGTGCCATCCCATGGCAGGGAGCAGAAAGGCCAAGGTAGCAGGAATCTGTGGAACCAGGTAGAACTGAGCCATCCTCTTATCAAGAGCTCACTCTCGTGACCCCCTAACCCACTCCTGAGGCACCACCATTAACCCACCCACAAGGTCTTTGTGACATTGCTATATTGGGCATTAATTTTATAACACATGAAATATGGAGACACATCCAAATCATAGCAAATATAAATGAAAATTCCCACTTCATATATGAGCAAAGAATTATGGGGGAATCAGGGCATCCCCACGTCCTGGCAATGGCCATTTATGCTCCAAGCTCAGACAGTCATGTAGCTCTGCCTTCCTTGGGCAGAGAACTGAACAAGAGCCTTCATTTTTAAAGCTATTAATTGTTTATTAATTAAATAATTATTAGTAATCTTTAATTAATATTTAATGTTATGTTATATTGTGTTTTATATTTGTATATTTTATTAAAAATATATTATAATTTTAATATATCTTAAAATATTTACTTAATATTAAACAGAGACTGCCCCATCTGGGGATCCATCCCATATACAGTCACCAAACATTTGTGGATGCCAAGAAGTACAGGCTGACAGGAACCTGATACAGCTGTCTCCTGAGAGGCTCTGCCAGAGCCTGACAAATATAGAGGTGGATGCTCGCAACCAACCATTGGACTGAGCACAGGGACCCCAATGGAGGGGTTAGAGAAAGGACTGAAGGAGCTGAAGGTTTGCAACCTCATAGGAGGAACAACAATATCAGCCAACCAGACCCCCAGAGCTCCCAGGGACTAAAGCACCAACCAAAGAGTACAAATGGAGCAACCCATGTCTCCAGTTGCATATGCAGCAGACGATGGCCTTGTCAGCATCAATAGGAGGAGAGGCCCCTGGGCTTGTGAAGGCTTGATGCCCCGATGCCCCAGGGTAGGGGAATGCAGAGACAGGGAGGCAGGAGTGGGGGGGGGAGCACCCTCAGAGAAGCAAGGGGAGGGGGGATGGGATAGGAGATTTTCGGTTTTCAGAGGGGAAACTGGGAAAGGGGATAACATTTGAAATGTAAATAAAGAAAAAAAAATATATAGAGAACCTCGAAGATCCAAGTAAGGGAGGGATAATTTGATGTCACAGAAGTCTAAGAGCAGAGTTAGGAAAGGGAGAGTTCAAACCCTAATGTGGCCATGTCCCAGATGCAGGCCTTTGTGTACAACTTTTCTTCTTGGGGCCTCATTTTACTCACTGAATAATGAGGCTGGGTAACCACATCATGTATTTTATTGTGCACTATGAGGATTAAGCAAAAATACCCTAACCCTAACCTAAACCTGGTTCCTGGCAAGCATCCAATTCAAGTTCTAGGTGTTTTTACCTATCATCAGCACCATCATCATCATCACCATCACCACCACCACCACCACCACCATCATCATCACCACCACTACCCTCATTATCACCACCACCACTATCATCACACTAGTCCAGCTGCTACAGAGGAAACGGTCCATGGTTACACCATGGAACAGACAGAGTGTCCCAGAAATACAGGGTCAGTAAATGTGTATGCCCCTGCATTTAGATTCTGTGGGTTTGTTCATCAATGCTGAAAATCCATACCAGACAGAAACTTGGCAAATGGAATGTACAGGAAACTTCTAGTGACGGGAACTGTGAGGGTCAGGACTGCCAAGGCTGAGAGACTGTCTGGGCCCAGCCTCCCACTTAGGCTTTCTGCTCACCAGGGGGCACTTCCAGACTAGCCACAGAGAATATGGGAGGACATGTGGCCTCGAGCAGCCACTGAGCAAAAGAGCAGGTCCCTGCCACCACATGTCCTTGGGAGGGAGAGGGGAACAGGAAGGAAGGGCAGGCAGGTAGAATGTCTCCGGGTTCACCTTTCTCTAGCTGAACTCTAGTAAGAAAGTGTTGCCCTATGTGCAGGAAAGGGCTGCTTCCCAGCCAACCATGTGCCCAAGCTGGAGAACCTGGACACACCCTCCAACTTGATGCAGGCGCCTGTGAAGGCAGAGCTGCGAGCACACAACACAGTCCTCTGCAGAGTTCCTTAGTAGAAGAGATGTCCCAAGACAGATGTGTAAATGGTTGGCTGGCCTTGAAGGGCATCTCCCAAGCACGGACAGCTGCATCATTGTCTTACAGACAGGCGCTATCCCATGCCAGGAATTTATGGGCTACAGCTTCTCTTAGACACCAGGATGTGGCAACATAAGGATACAGTCGCAAAGCAGGTAGTGCCAGCACAGGTCTATTCTAGCTGCTGCTGCTTCCTCTTCCTCCTCCTCCTCCTCCTCCTCCTTCCTTAGACACTCTGAAGCCCAGCAGGCTGATGCAGCTGCCTGCTAAAGGGCTGAGTAGTGGCCACCCTCCTCCCTCCCTCCCTGGCAGACAATCATTTTCAAAGTGCTGTTGAATAAACATTAGGATTCTGAATATCCACCAAGTCACATCAGAACCAACAGCACCAACATTGATACAATCTAGGGTAGCTGACTGATACAGTGTAGCTGTAGCTGGCTGATACAGTGTAGCTGTAGCTGACTGATACAGTGTAGCTGTAGCTGGCTGATACAGTGTAGCTGTAGCTGGCTGATACAGTGTAGCTGTAGCTGGCTGATACAGTGTAGCTGTAGCTGGCTGATACAGTGTAGCTGTAGCTGGCTGATACAGTGTAGCTGTAGCTGGCTGATACAGTGTAGCTGTAGCTGACTGATACAGTGTAGCTGTAGCTGGCTGATACAGTGTAGCTGTAGCTGGCTGATACAGTGTAGCTGTAGCTGACTGATACAGTGTAGCTGTAGCTGGCTGATACAGTGTAGCTGTAGCTGACTGATAAGGTGTAGCTGGCCATGGTGACTCATACTTGTAATCTCAGCACTTGGAAGGCTGAGGTAGGAGGATCAACATGGGAAGCTAGCCTGGACTACATAGTGAGTTCAGGACTAGCCTGAGCTATAGCATAAAACCCTGTCTCAAAAAAAAATTAAACAAATTCTGCGTGACTATTTTAATGGACAAAACTTTTGCTCACGGAAGGTAAAAACAAAAACAGGAGAATGCTCAGAAACAGGAGAGAGGCCTGGGAAGAGCAAGGCAGGACCACTTCCCAGCACAGCCTTGGGAAGAGTCTGGTAGCTGGTGTCCAAACTGCAGGGACACCTCGAGGACCCAACACCCCATTCAGCACAGGTCTTGCACCATGAGTAACACACAGGGAGAGCCTTGGAGGCTTACAGGAAGAAAGGAGAGAAAGGTTTTCCTGAAGACTTCTTAAGATCTTTTAAACTCAAAACCCATAATTCTCTTCAGAGTTTTTATGAGACTGACGGGCTACCTACTGTGCTAACAAGACGCCTTACTTCTCAGTATTTTTAATACAAAAAAATCTTGCAAGGTGTACTTGCACGTCAACAAGGAGAGAATTCTTCAGCTGGGTCCAGTTACTGATTAACACTGGGCTTCACTAAGGTAAAGCGTGAATGGCAAAATTTCAAGAGGAGCTTCCTTCTGGTGGAGCTGATAGAAAAGTACTTAGCTCAAGAGTTAAAAAGGCAGAAGAGAGAACACGGGTAGTCCCTGAAGAAGTGCTCCCCAGTGCTCCCTCATCTCCAGGCTGGATCTGTTCAAAGTCCTTTATCAAGAAAGGTAAGGGGTTCCTGAAGCTGCTTTCTAAGGAAGGGGTTTAACTCTAGGGTGTCTCCACAGAGGGGTGGCAAATCCCAAATTCCTTATCCTATTCACCCCAACCTCCATTGGAACACATGCCTAGAAAAAATGCAAATTGAATCCCCCTGAATTCTTTACAAAGCTGAGGTGTGGGAGCAGGTCTGAAACAAAACAAAGCCAGGCAATAGAATGTATACTAATTTTCAGGGTCAGGGAGAGACTGCAGATAGCCCGGCTGTTCACACACCCTAGTGTGTGTGTGTGTGTGTGTTATGTGAGCATGAGAGGGCTTAAGATAACGTAGCCTCCTAGGATCCTTTGTCCTGGTCTCATACCCAGTCCAGAAATGCTTGGGCCCAGGAAATGAGCCTTTGTACTGTGACCATCATGCACGGATGGCCAATAGCCCAGCCCCATCTGGGCTTAGGAAGGAGATCTTGGGCACCCACGGTAGTTCTTTTGCTCCTTCGTTCCTGTTCTTGTCATCCACAAACGTATTCCTCCAAGGACACAGCTCTCTGGCTTCAGTCAGCCTTAGGGTGGCCTGCAAGGACAGCCTCTGACCCCACTGTTATCTTTAGCAGCCCGTGTGGAACTCAATTAACCCACACCGTCTCTCCTCTGCGGAGTGGAATGCGCCATACACCCCCCCCGCCCCCCACCCTGCAGCCACGCAATGACCAGCCTGACTCCTGCAGCACACCCACTGAACCTGGAATGTCTGAGGCCTGTGTTGACCCTCAAATGAGGAAATGTAGGGCTGGACCCAGGGACACCACACAAGCCTTTACTTCCCATTCACTGCGAGAGGGTCCTGGATGATGTGTGCCGAGGACGCTCTGGTTTAGTGAACAAGAAAGTTCCCGAAGCTACGCAATGCCACTGGGAAACTGCTTCAGCACTCTCTGCACAGGAAATCAGCAGAACAAACCAGGGCCTTAGTAAACATCAGCTCAGCCCGTGTGTCTGTCCCAGTCCTCGTCTGCCTACCCCACCCGGCTGCCATCATCTGGACCAGAGAACACGCAGTCATGTGAACGTCACCGAAGAGGAGCTGGCTGACCATGTGCCCTCCAAACTGAGCTTGCTACTTCAGCTCGAAACAATGAGAAGCAATGAAGAAGCTGGGGAAAGGCTGCGGGGTGAGGACAGACGCTAGCCAATGGGAAGAAGGCATGGAAGAACGAGCGGCTGCTGACTGGAAGGGGACTTGTGATGGGTGAGGAAGATGAAGCAGGGACCATGGCAGAGGGAGCACCATGAGAAAGACAGTGGTATGAACCTCCCTGAGCAACACACACACACACACACACACACACACACACACACACACACTCCTGGCTGGTTTCTGCCTCCAGGTAGATCCCCTTGGGTCCCATCTTAACTATGAATGTCCTCAGGAGACGCCCCCACCTCTAGTACCTGCTGAAGCTCTATTGCCCTTTGCGTATGACTCAACTACTTAACCAATCAGATGCTCTCGCTACTCCTCCTTATCACTGCCCCTCAAACAACCCCTCTCCATCAGCTGGGCTGTGCTCTTTGCCATATGGGAAGCCATCTGCTGTCCCCTGCACTGTCTGCAGCTCCTTATTGTGGGAGGAGCTGGCCTTTCTGGCTGATCTACGAAGCAGGACCCACCTCCAGCCACTCCTCCAGGGTGGGGGATGGGACTGAGACCTCAGAGTTAGCTGAACTCGGGGATATCAAGTTCTTCCTTTGACATTTCTTCCAAAGACAGGACTATGGCCCCTGGCTTCAGATTCTACAACTACAAACCGAGCTAGCAGCTGTCACACTCAGGGACGACCTATAAGAAAGCCCCAGTACTCTATAGAGTGTTCATGGACACGGGCACCACCTGCTACCTGGCCACACAAAGTACATATTCTGCTGACCAAGTCAGTCTCCAAGTCAGTCATGAAAACTTATACCCTGGTCCACACAAGGCACCCATCCCATGCGTATCCCCCAAATTACTACAGGCAAGCAGGGCAGCCACTGACACCCAGTCCCCATGCCAGCCATGCCCTCCTGCTCATGGGCTGAAATCCCTGCATAGTTGAATGTAAGCCAAACCTATGACCCAGGATCTCCACTCTCGGGCCTTGACCTATGAGACACGAGGATCCGTGTCTAACATGAGATTTATTCCAGAATGTTCGCAGCAGCGTTTGTTTGGTTGTGGTTTTCACAGAAGTCAAACACAGGTCCAAAGAGAACAGATAAGTGAAGTATGGTTTAACCACAAAGAGCTACTACTCTGCAGTAATTAGACCCAGCAACTGGGACATCAAAGCAGAAATGAGCCTCAGGATCACTACAGAGCAAGAGGCCCTGGGCAAGGGGCACACAGTGGATGGGAGCACACACTGATCAGGGAGCACACGCTGACCAGGGAGCACACGCTGACCAGGGAGCACGCGCTGACCAGGGAGCACACACTGACCAGGGAGCACACGCTGACCAGGGAGCACACGCTGACCAGGGAGCACGCGCTGACCAGGGAGCACGCACTGACCAGGGAGCACACACTGACCAGGGAGCACACGCTGACCAGGGAGCACACGCTGACCAGGGAGCACGCGCTGATCAGGGAGCACGCGCTGACCAGGGAGCACGCGCTGACCAGGGGGCACACGCTGACCAGGGAGCACACGCTGACCAGGGAGCACACGCTGACCAGGGGGCACACGCTGACCAGGGGGCACACGCTGACCAGGGGGCACACGCTGACCAGGGAGCACACACACACACATAGAAACAAATAAAACCCCCAAAAAATCAACCAAACAAAAACCATCCTCTATCTATTTTGCCTCATGTGGAGCTTGGAACATGTCGCTTCTTGTTGCTATGGTAACGAGTTATTAGCATTTAGTGGCTTAACACAAAAATGACTTCATTCTCTTATAGGTCTAGAGGTCAGGCATCTGAAATGGGTCTAATGGCCACATTCAAAGCATAATACGACAGGGCTGGCTCCTTGTGGAGGTGCCAGGAAAGAAGAATCCATCCTCTGCATTTTTCAGACTCCCAAGGACATCTGCATTCCTCAGCTCAGTTCCCCTCCGACTTTACAGGCAGCGACGCTGCATCTTCAAAATGTTATGTCTGATTATCCTGTCTAGCTCCTTCCCTCACGATGGGCCTTGAGATCACATTGGTGCACCCAGATAATCCAAGAATATTACCGTCCCCCCTTCTAACCACGCCTGCCTGGTCCCTCTGTCATGCCAGGTAATAATCAGAGTATGTTCCCGGGAGATACTGGCTTAGTCTGTTTGGAATGTAAGAAAATAATAAAGTTACCACCTGTACCAATAGATTGTGAATGCTAACCTGCAGCTTTAGGGATGGACAGAGGTTGGCTCTGGGTGGGACTCCCAGCTGTTTCCTCTTTCCTTCCTTCTGACTTTCTACAGAGGACAGGGAAGCTCCAGCCATGTGAACCAATGCTGCCTAGCTTCACACCCTGGCCCTGTCCAGGAGACATTGGACAAAGTGTGATGCTTGCTCCTACCTCTCCCCTGCCTGCCTACCCAGATGCCCTGCGGCCCGGAGCCTGCAGACCCCAGCTGCTTCTGGCCATAGTGCTTGTCTTGAGTGTGGTTCAAGCTTGATTTTTGCCCCAGGGCCCTCAACCTCCATTAACTTTTAGCAGCTACCTGGCTTCCAAGCCCTGAGGATGGACTCCTCCCAGCAAATCTCCCTTAAGACACTCTGGTGCAGGCTTCTTTCTCAGCTCCATCCTCCAAGTGAGGAAAGAGAATCTCGGAGAGGTTTAGGGGCTGTTGAATCCTCAGAGCAGGTCGAAGCAGAAGCTTGAGCTCAGGATTCAGTAGTTCCCATGTTACCACCTTCCTCCCATGTTACAAAGTCCAGGCCAGAGACCCTGTCCAAACATATTGGAGCGTCCTTGCCCTGATCAACAACCCTCCCGCAAAGTCCCAGTAGCTACACTTCAAGGGTGTAACTTGTGACCTCAACCTCAGACTATTCAAATGCACTCTACCACACACACACACACACACACACACTCACATACATGCACACACAGAGACACTCACATACATGTACACACACAGAGACAGACACATATACACAGACACACTCACATGCACATCCACACACACACAAACATGCACACATGCACTTACACACTCACTCATACACACATATACACTCACACACACACACTCACACATACACACACACTCACACATACACACACACACCTCCCTGAACAGGTCTGGTAGTACCCCACACACAACAGCAGGATTAAGGGCTTTACTGAGTCTTCTATGTCACCAATCAACACTCCACCACCACCCCCCATCCACTTTAGGATGATGTCCCAAAGGGTTGGTGTCCTTGGGCCAATATTCCTCTGTTTCCCAGAGTCCCATTGTTTAAATGCAACCCCCAAAGCCATCCCTTAGAAACAACCCTCAAACTCATGGGCTCACAGCACTGAAACTGTTTGGGAGATGACAAGGACTGAATGGCATCATGGGGACAGGGCCTCCCAGATGGCAGCAGCAGTTCTGTACTTGAGAGGACACATACCTTCCAGTTCTCCATGTGGTACCCACCACTGTGTTATGCCACAGCCAGAAGGCTGCACTAGATCCAAAGCAGACACCAACATTGTGTTCTTGAATTTCCCAGCCTCCCCAACCAGGACAAGCAAACCTCTAGTCTTTATAAGCCACCCAGCCTCGGGTGTTTTGCTATCGCAACAGAAAATGTACTATCGTTGTCCTCGGTGGGGCACCCCTCAAGCCACCAGGCTGAAGCTGGGTGCTGCTATCTCAAAGCCCCTCCTCAGAGTCCCATCACCCCCATTCCTGGCTTGCCCCAGGAAACAGTACAGCCCTGCTGTCACCAGGCACGGTCTGCAGTTCAGCATCACTTTCTTGGATTCTGTCTCCTTATCTGGACACTAAGAGGTGGCTCTGACAGCCACCACCCTCCAGCTTTAACCACTCCTTGGACAAGTCACACAGCCTGGCACGCAAATGACGAAGCAATTGCAACTCCCCAGTTCAACGGTCCCATGTTGCCGCAGCTTACCAACAAATCCTGAATCCCTCCCCCATAAAAACTGTGACTCTGGGGGCTGGAGCGATGGCTCAGTGGTTAAGAGCACTGACTGCTCTTCTAAAGGTCCTGAGTTCAATTCCCAGCAACCACATGGTGGCTCACAACCATCTGTAATGGGATCTGATGCCCTCTTCTGGTGTGTCTGAAGACAGCTACACTATATTCATATAAATAAAATAAACTTAACAATTCTTTAAAAATAAACTGTGACTCTGAAAAAGTGTTGCTCCATTATTTATCGAAAGCAGACATTGAGACATTTGTTACGATTTAACTTATCTATATTTTTATGTGTGTGTGTGGGTATTTTGCCTGAACATCTGTGAACCATGAGGCAGGCCTTCAGGTCACTGTAGGACACTGGCCTCATTTTTTTTTCCTTTTGCTTTTTGGCCATGAAGCCTGGATGCAAGAGCTTTGTTCTGGGAGGTTGATTGCCTGGCTCATGAAAAAACAATCAGGTGGCCCCCGGAAGGTGTGGCTTAAGGATTAGGGATAGGGGTCTACACTGTCTCTGAATTTGGGGTGTCTCAGTCAGTCACACAGAGCTGATTCAGCACCGCCCTCCTTTAAATCAGTTGGACTGCATTCCTCTTTTCAAAGTCAGATCCACTCTTTAGAAGAAGCCAATAGTCAACTCAGTGAAGGTGAGTAGACTTGAACCATCCACACCAGTAAGGAGGAAGCCAACGGTAATGCTCTACTAAGAGTTGCGGCCACCTCTGGCCAGATGATAGAATGAGGCCATCGCCATTTCCCGGTGCCAGCCTGTGGGCCAGGCAGCAAGAGGGTCACCGGCAAAGGAGACCCCGGTGGTTTGTGAGGAAGCACCCAGGTGGTTTTACAAAGCTACATTTATTCCATTATTTCTGATAATACATCAGCTGGCTTTATGGTTGGTGTACCAAAATACCTGAGAAAAGCAACTCGGGAGGGTTTATTTTGGCTCACAAAGGGCACCGTCCATCACGGCAGAAAAAACAACATGGGAGGAGTGTGAGGTGCTTGTCCTGTGTCCAGTAGGGACACAGAGAGCTATGGCTGCTGCCTCTCAGGCTCTACCTGGGCAGCACTGTTCAGTCTAGGACCTGATCAAGGATTCCTGGCAGGCTCTGTGTCTCCCTGCTCCAGAGCTAATGAGAGACAGGCTAGGAAGTGCAAATCAAGGCTCCACAGTTCCCAGCAGAAAGAACCTGAGAGTCCAGGCAGGGGAACTTACCTCTTATTCAGTGGACCACTGGGGCTCCCTGCCTGACAAGGCATGACCTAGACCTTGGGGTTCTCTACCATCTGAGGTGGGGGTCTTCTACAAACCGGAGGGATCCTGTTTGTAACTCTTCCAACGATGAAATTCTCCGAGGCTGGGAATATTCTACATGTTGATATAATCGTGGTTGCATAACTACATTATCTTTGTCAAAATCCACGGAACGGAATACCTGGAAAGCTTTCACCTCACATGACTTACACCTCAATAAACCGAAGTTTCAAGGAACCACCCCAGCAGGGAACCCCGCCTGCTTACCCAAGTGCCATCCCCCCGCCGCCCCATCCCTCCCCCCCCCCCCCCCGCTAGCAGTTCCCAGTAATACTTCAAATAGGAATGAGGAGACCTGATAACCGAACACTCATAATTGTGTTCAGGGCAAATTCTTGATGTACTCGACTTCCTCGGCTCTCAGAACCAACCTGGGAAGTGTCAGAACTAATTTTCAGGTGACATCACAAGGTTCAGAGAGGTCGAGCAACTTGCTTGGGCCAACAACAGGAGACCGGCAAGTGTGGGAACCAGAATTCAACCAAGACTTCCTACTATCATGCCTGCCTTGCCTTGCCCCACCCACAAATGCCCACAGTAGCTGCTGAATAGCGTCAGGTACTTCTCACACAGAGAGGCCAACTGATGTGCCTTAGGCAGGAAGAAGAAACACCGAGATTTGAAACGAACACTAGTTCCAATGCTCTCTCTATTTTATTGTTCACAAAGACTGGGGACCCCCCACCCCATCCTCAAGGGTGGCATGATTCTGGAGGACCCCGCTTTCCAATTCTGCCCATCCGGTTGCCCTAGCCAAGACTACCAGAGGCAAAGCCTGAGGAAGGAATGGGTCTCGTGCCTTAGTATCTTCAAAACATCTGGCTCAGTTTGAGACAGGAAAGCCCGAGGCTATAGGGACGAACCTTTCCCAGGGCTCCCATGCAGTACCAGGGGTGCACCTGGCTTTCGAGGCTCTGGCAAGCACGACTCCCTCCAATTTCTGAGTTCTCTCGGCATTTTCTGAGGGGGTAAGCGGGAGTTTAAGGAAACCGTGTGCACCTGGGTGTGACCGGGCTCCTTGGGACAGCCTTGTTCCCAGGATCTGCTCCAGTGTCCTGCTGTGTGAGCCTTTGTCAGCTCGGCCAAGGATGCATCCTCAACATGCCTCCCACAGATAACCACTCAAGCCCCCCACGGAGGGTCCTCAAGTCGGTCGCTGACTTTACACAAACTGGTGCGACGCAACAGATGGCCACGACGTATTTGGCATCGTTTGATGACATCGTGTCCCTTCTGCTGAGCTCTAACTGCTAGACGGGGAGATCACAGCTAGACCCAGTGTCTGTAGTCCCCCCATATGGGTCCACTGGCCGGTTCCACGTACACAGATCAGGGCCCAGCACGCATCGGAAAAGTCTGCCATGGGTTTGCCCTGTGTTCTCACTGGAAGGACCCAGTGGTCACTCACCCTGCGCAGCATGAAGTACTTGGAGGATGGGAAAATAGTTTTCTCCAAGAAAGAATGAAAGAAGCTATCTCCGACAGGCCGCACAATCATCATGTATGCGCACGCCCCAGCTCGGCGCTCTGTTCTGCATTGGATGACTCGGGTATCCGAGCTAGAACCGTATGGGCGAGACCTCTAGCCGTCCAAAGATGCACCCACTGACTCTCTGATCCCAGCAGATGACTTTATCCTCCAGCCAAGTGTGACTGTTCCAGGGTGTCTGAACATACGCATCACCTCTGGACATCTGGACTGGAGGAGACAGACGGAAGAGATGGCAGACAGAACAGTGGACAACACTCCTTCAAGTAACCAAGTACCGTCACATCGACATGGGTTCTTTGGTAGCCACAGTGGCCCTGTGGGTATAGACTACACAGTGGGCCTGCAGGGAGGAAGGCCAGGTGTCAAGTGGGACAGTGGAGGTAGGGAAAGAGAAGTCAGACTCCTCACAGACCTGTTCTCTCACAGGCCTGGCACTGGTCCCCACCCCAAGAGCTTTTCCTTAAAGTCGTTTTTTTTGTTTCCTCAAGCAAAAGATTTTTTTTTTGGTCTAATGCTCTAGTGAATGGCCTTTTACCAAAGACATTCTGCCAACCAGGCAAAAAGATCGGCAGCCGCTGTGGCCAAGTGAGAGACAACACCCAGGGCTCTGACCTTAAGGACTCGTGGTCATGGCAATCTGGTTTCATACTTCATGCCTCAGAATCAAGCTTTTTCTTTGAACACTATTTGAAATGTAACCTCTGCAGGGAGAGACAGACCATTAACTTATTAGTGGCAACAAAGTCTAGGTCCTATGTCATCCACGGGGTGTTCTGAGGCTCCCTGTGCCTCCAGGTGAAGGTCTGGAGAGGCGGTCAGCAGAATGGGCTTTTATCCCAGCACTTCGGGGTCTTATCTTAGGATAAAGTCCTAAGTGGTCTGTTCCCATCCTGAGCTCAGAACCTGTGCACCTGGAAAAATTGGAGGATAGCCCTAACCCAGAAGTGGGGTAATCTGGGTCTCTGCATTCATAGCAAGCTCTGCTGTCTGCCAGCCACGTCCATCCTCACTGGAGACCAGAACTCCTTACAGCTGTGACATTTCCAAGCCAGCCCACGGAGAGAAGGAAAAGAAAGGAAGTATCCAGTGGAAAACAGCTTTCAGAGCAGTGAAACAGAGAGAGGGAAGCAGGAGGCCACAGGGTCAGCCCGACGCTCAGACGCCCACACCTGGCATCCTGGAGAGAACCAAGTGTCTGGGCAAAAGAACCACTGTTCTTCCTTCTTCATTACAGAGAAGTCAGTGAGACCCCAGAGGACAGGGTGCACAGACTAGAAGACCAGAAGGATGAACTTTTTTGTGTGTGTGCCAGTTCCTAGGCAGTAAAGGAAGTTGGCAAAGTCCACAGTCCTAACAGATCCTAGGGCTAGTCAGAGAGCAGGGGCTGATGAAGCAGGAGCCCCATCTACAGAACTCACAACCTGTTAGAGGAGAGAGGATAGGTGGCCACCATCTTAAAAGGCGAGACAGTGACATGACACTACCCTCCTGGAACTTCTGCTTCAGCTATGAAAATCAGAACCCTGCAGTCAGAGCTACCTAAGCCGTCCCGTCTGGAAACGCCCAGGAAGCAGTCTCCAGAGTGTGTATACACAGAAATGGAGCAGGAATGAACACAGGCGGGAGGCTCCGCCCTGTTAGAGAAAATACTTTTAAATAGACCTTGATCCCCATGTGAATACAGGCGTTTCTAATATTATATTATATATTTTCCTAGAAGTCTTCACATTCTGCAAAACCATACTTTTTTAAAATATATATATCACAGGATTCTCGAGGGAAGCTTTGCTTAACACCTTTGGAACCTTGTTACCAGAATCTTCCCCCCCCACCCCCCCAACAGCCATTTCTATAATGCTGTGAAGAACTGGTGTGGTTAAATTAGCTTCCTCAGCTCCCTGCAGAGATGGAGAAACTCCGGCCCTTGCTGAGTAGGTGAACGCTTTCACTCTTGGTCTTGTTAAACACCCACCTGGCTACCGATAGATTCTGGGGCAGAGGAAGATATTGTTTTAAGCTCTGCGCCAAATGGTGACCTACAAGTCTCCAATGGATAGTTTGTTACATGGACCGTCAGTGGATGGGTAACAAAAACACAAAAAGAAGACAATGTGGAAAGGGACCTGCTGGGAGAAGAGAGGCAGGAGGGAGGAAAGAGAAGGCAGGGGGTGGGAGTAAGCATATATGAAACTGTCAGAGAACAAATTTAACCAACACAAAACAATTGCCTTAAGCCTACCCACTATTTTCTCACAGGGACAACGTCTTCGTGGCTCCTTCAGAGCCTTCCTGACGTCTTTCTGTTTGAGTGGGGTGGGAGCTACTAAAACAGTCAGGGTGTGCACCAAGTCAGGTGCATCCATAAAACTTTCCACTTTCTCTTTTAGTTTCTTGTCTGCCTCTCCTTACTCATAAGGAAGTTTATCCTGACCTATCAAAACACAGGCACAACGGGGAAACCACAGACGAGTCAGCATGACTCTCCTGGAGACCGACAGCGTCCTCTGTCCATCACAGAGACACGGACTGCAGAGGACACGCCCAAGCCTCAGACTGCTGCACTGCACTCCATACTTGCCAAGGGAGGGGCTCTGCAGGCTGTTGCAACATACAAATGTTCTAAAGGTTGGACTTTCAACATTTCAGTCCAGATGACCCTGTTAGAGGAAACCTCACACATTCTTAGCAAAATCTCCCTTCAAAGTAGCCCTCCGTTGCACCTCCCCCCCCCCCCGTATCTTGTCTGGTCTAGCCTTGTAGCCAGCACTATCCTTCAGAAACACAGATGATTTTCTGCTCCTAAGCAAGGCCCAGCGAAGCTTGTAGCTTTCTCTTGTTCTCTCACTGCCATAGGATCATCACGTCAGAAGCCTGAGCTGACCTCCTGGAAGAGCCTGGCTCAGAGCCAGCCCTGCCCTACACTCTCTCACTGTCCAGTGTAGAACAGCCCTAAATGAGCACAGGCAAGACCACCCCAGACACCTGCCCACAACATGGCCAGAGAAACAGACACAGTTGCTTTAATTCATTAGAGACTGCCTGAGCAAATGTATTAAGATATCTTTGTAGATGTTTCACTGGCTCCTTGATACTTTGAAAGTTTTCCCTCTCTGGGAGTCAATAAATCCTTATTTAGCATGGGGCTCTGAAAGGGGGCTGACCCACCCTGATGATGGTATGGTCTCTGAGGAACTTCCCAAGATTGAGTCAAACCAAAGGTAAGACACCAAGAAGGAATTTTCTCCAAACAGACCTCAAGGGAGACAGAAGACCTTCTAGCTAACAGTCCCCAATCTGTGGAGACCTCTACCTCTCGGGCTAAGGCAGACACGGTAAGGGCCCAACCATTCAGTGTATCAAGCCCTAATTTCCAGAACCTATGGATGTATGGCTTTCTATGACCAAAGGACTTCTTCCGGTGACTAAATTAAGGATCTTAAGATCAGGAAATGATTCTTGATGGTTCAGATACATCTTACAAGAGTTCCATATGCTATCATCCTTATTGGGTGATGGGGCAGACTGGAGATGCCACAGTAGAGGCAGAGATGGGAGCCATGGACTCTGAAGATGGGAGAAGTAGTCTTGAGTCGAGGGATGCATGCTTCCAAAAGAGTGAAAATGTAGGAGGACTGGTGGACACTCCACAGGGGACATAGCTAGGCTAACGCCTTGCAGTGAGACCCATCTTAGGACTCGTGTCTACAGTCCAGGAATCTAAGGTAATAAATTTGGGCTGCTGGGCTGTGACAGAGCTCAGCTGGTAGAGTTTCGCCTCACACGCCTGAGTGCCTGGGTTTGGAGTCTAGTGCCACATAGACCAGAGGTGCTGGCACATGCCAGTAATCTCAGCATTTGTAAGGAGAAGGCAGGAGGATAAAGAGCTAATACCAACCTGAACTACATAGTAAGTCTGGGGCCAGACTGGGCTGCAGAAGACCTTGTCTCAAAAAACAACAAGATGAAATAATAGTAAGTAAAATTGGGCTGTTTTGTAGATCATTACATTTGTAGTCCTTTTTCTGATGCCTTGGTTTCCCCTGCCTACAAAAATCTATCTTTGGAGGTTCATTCGTAATAACACTAGCAGGTGGTCAATAATGCAATTATCAACACTAAATCTGTGCCTGTTTCATGATCAGACTTGTTCTGTGTGCTTTCCTCGAATAAACTCAGCATCCACAGAAACCTACAAAAAGGGCACTATTATAATCCACATTTTCAAAAAGTTTATTTTATGATTGACTGATGTGTATGCGTGTGGCTCTGTGTAGGTTTGTGCACTTGCATGCAGATGCAGAAGAGAAATACTCTGGAGCTGGATTACAGTCAGTTGTGTGCTACCCCATGTGGGTCCAGTGAATCAAACTTGCGTCCTCTGGAAGAGCAGCATATACTCTTAACCACTGAGCTACCTCTCCAACCTCTATAACCTGCATTTTGCAGATGAAAAAAGGTAAACTTTTGAGAGGGCAAGTACCTTTTCAGGATGACAGGACATTAAACTATACAACGCAAATGGATTCAAACTCAGGGGTCCTGTTCCTCACCAAGAACCCATGTCCTCACCAAGGACCCTGGTGACACAATGAAGTTGCTGTTACGTTTTGGACAGCTTCTGTAGAGCAGGCTTAGGCCAAACCCTTTATAAATACCTTCTCACATCACCCAGAAGCAGCAACATCAAACCTAGAGGTCAAACCCATCTGAACCCACAAGGGTGGGGTTTTAGCCAACCCTCCTGCCCTGCCTCAGCACACCCAGAGAGGACAAAGATGAGGATACAGACGGATGACTCACCTGCCCAACAGGGATATTTAGAAAGTGAAAGGACTGCTGTTAGCAATCAGGGATGCATGTTTAGAACCATCCCGGCAAAGCCGGACATGTGGACACGCAAAAGATAAGAGTAGCGAGAACAAGATCTAGCATGTGGACAGCTCAGGGCTTCCCAGATGGGTGTCCAAGGGTCTTTCTCAGCTCTTAGGTCCCAGTCAAGGCTGAGGCTAGCCTACAAAACCTCAGGTCTTAGAGTTCAGAACTGGGGGTGGAGCCCACGTGGGTGGAGGAATTCTTTTGAGGTCAGAGGCTAGACAGTCCTCCTGGATAAAGTCCAGGGATGCAAAGACCTTGAACCCCACTGGCTGCCTGTTCAGAATCCAGCGAGAAGCTTTGGTGTAAGGCCAGCTGCGGGGAGCACCTGAGAACTCCTAGGTTCTGGGGCTGCTGGGCAAAGCTCTGCACAGGCCTTGTCTGCCCCTGCCTAGCTGTAGAGGTTTCAGGCCAGCCTTTCTGCACTCTGAGACTCCTGGACAAAACTCACCTGCTGACAGCTGCCCCGTTTGCTTCCACGGAAGCCTCCTAGATAAACACACCCGCTGACAGCTGCCCCAGCCAATTCCACAGGATTCGGGGACAATAAACAGTTTAACAGACAACAGCAAACCCGGAACGCGCCCCAGTGAGCAAAGGCCTGGCAATATACGGCTGCACCTCACACTTTTTCCACCCGGTTTTAAGACTTAGCAGTGAGTTTCGCAAAGACTTAGTCCCAGGCCTCATTTCCTGAAAGGCCCATTAGTTGGAATAGAAATTATAACACCAATGTCATCAGTAAAACCCATCCATCAAAGAGAATGTCTCCACCTGCTGCTGGGTCCTGCCTCGCTCTGGAGCTCTACGGGCTCCCTGCGGACAGCCCAGGCACAAAGCCTTCTGTGGGCAGGATCATCTACAAGGAGGAAAACCTGATTTTAGGCATCCTTGCCTCACGCTGTGAGTTCCTCTTATTTATGGCAAGGAACACAGATTTTCCATTTGTAAAATTGATATAAAGGCATATTTTTTTAAACAGTAGGTTGACTTTTAAAAGAAGCTATAAATCAATCTTGTGGGGTGGGGGTGTTCATACATCCACTGCAGTCAGAGCCTGCCTTTTCTCTTCATACCACCCCCGAGAGGTCCTGCTACCCTAGAACCTGAACTTAACTCCCTAAGCCTCAGGGTCGCCCACTGCAGAGTCACCCATTTTATAGGTAACTGGTGAGGACTGAGTAAGAGTCAAACTGGAGTGTGTCAGGAGGCCTGAGTGCAGGAATCCAAGTCCTGTGTGGGCTTCACCGTGAGACCCCCTCCTCAAAACTGAAGAAGATGTTGACACTGGCTTGGAGCTGCTACTCCCTGCCTCACCCCTAGATGAATAGGTCTCTTGGATACAAAATGTCTTCCATAGGCTCCGGTCAAGGAGCAGGGAAGGAGGCTGGGTTATCTACCAGCTTAGTAAAGTGACTGAATCCTGAAGGTTCTGATAAGCAATGGATTCATCTCTTAATAGACACAGAGCTGAAGGTGGGCCTGGTTGGAGGAAGAGAGCTGAAGGCCTGCCTTGAAGGGCGATTGCTCTTCCTGACCCCTTCCTGCCTGTTCTCCCCTTGCCCCTCCCTCTGCTTCCCAATTGGCTGCAGGTTCCCTGCTACAAGGTTGTGCTTCCCCACAAGCTGAGAGCTAAAGATGATGGGTGCAAGCTTAAAGAACAAATTGATTTCTCCCTTTAACTCATTTCTCCCAGCAGTTGTTTTTGTCACAGAAAAGAAGATAGGACTAACATGGGTTGACACCAGTTGTGTGATACCTCCTGGTCAGTGGTACAAATGGTTGTCTACTGGAAGAGGCTTGGACGTAACAGGTCTGGGAAGACACAGTTTTGGCATCTAGGTGACTCCAACAGGAAAATCAGATGGAAGGGCGTCCTGTGATCACAGAAAGCGGCTCCTGCTCTCAGCCCCCAGGGCAGTCCAAAGGCAGCCATCACCCTCCCCACACCGTGGAATATACAGGGATAGAGGAAGAACCCTGGGAGAATACTCATGCCACTCCCAAGGGGCTGGCTTCAAAAAGGGCAGAACCTCAGGTCTAAAGGACCAAAACGGGTTTCCATGTAGCCCCAATGGGAGATTTGAGGATGTGGGAGTGGGAGTGGGGAACAGCTTGATCCACTACCACAGCACCTGGGAAAACAAAATCCTGGTGGACAGAGGCAGGAAGGCAATGGAGGAATTCCCTCAGTAAGTGATAAAGTCATTTCCTGCCTATCCCTTATCTCTGGCTATTTCCAGCAGACCCAGGCAAGCACAGTGTATTCGCATCACAAACCCAGGAAGCAAAGTCTAGCTGGTGTCTGCATTCCAAGGGGATGTTAATTCTCCCAAACCACCTCCAGTCAATGTGGCTGAACATCTGGGGAAAAACAGACATCACAGGCTTAGACAAGACTGGGGAAGCAGAGAAGGTCTGTAGGGCCTGTCTCTCTGGGCCAGGCACCCTGTTGGGCATTCTGGCTCCTCCCTGGGGGGGGTCTCCTCTACTCCCCTAACTCTCTCTCTCTGAGGGATGCCCATGCCCTGTATGCCCAGGGGAGCAGGTGCTGTCCCTGCCCCATGCTGCTTGCTCATCAAAAAGTCCCTGAGTTTTCCTTGCCATCTAATTATGCACAGTGCCCATAAAGATGCTTTTCTCCCTTACCAAAGAGGCCTATTTATATGATGAGAGAGCGCTTCGCCCCCACAAGATTGAGTCGTCACTCAGTCACTCAGAGCCTTGTTGGAATCAAAGCCTCGTCTCTTTAGAGATGCCCGGAGCCCCACCCCGCCTGTCCCCCTCCAGCTTGGTCCACTTCTGAGCATCTGTGTCCAGCGAAGTGCCACCCTGGAGTGGGCAGGATGCAGATGCTGGTCCCCACTCCACCGCTGTGGTCCTTCACATCTTGCTGACAGAGTCAGTCAACACACACTATTCACTGAGAACCTACTGTGTGTCACACTGAGAACCTACTGTGTGTCCTTCCTGAGAACGATGGAATGAAGGAGGAAACCCTCGCCCTTGTAGAGAGAAAGGCAGTGAGAGAAGAAAGGTCACAAGCTGTCAGACTCCATGACTGACTCAAAGACAGCTCCAGCATCCACTGACTGGGCAAATTACCAACTTCTCAGAGCCCTCAACTGCCTCACTGGTGAAAGGAGGTAACCCCGGAGGGTTGTTGGGGAACAGTAGGAGCCAGGCATGTAAAACCCACACGCTGTCTGCACTCATGATATGCCACCTGAAAACATCAACACAGGTGGATTTCGCCGACGTGCATGACTCTGAAGTTTCCTGAGAAGTGAGTTTCAAAGGATGAGTGAGAGTCTTCTATGTCAAGAGGGACGTGTCACAGGGGAGAACTTCATGTGTCAAGAGCCAAAGGGGATAGATAATAGGGCTTTAGTAAACACAAAACATGGGAAGGTCAGGGATGGAGGCTACCATGCAGGCAGCAGAGATCAGACACATAAGTGGACCAATAGGCCAGAACCCTGATACCGGCCTTTGACCT
Source organism: Tokudaia tokunoshimensis (assembly GCA_036184795.1). Lineage (NCBI taxonomy): Eukaryota > Metazoa > Chordata > Mammalia > Rodentia > Muridae > Tokudaia > Tokudaia tokunoshimensis. The sequence goes on from BTHU01000001.1 coordinate 177,445,427, forward strand.
TTGACCTCTGCTTGGTTCCCTAAAAGAGGGAGGGGAAGGCCTCTATTAATTCTATGTCTAGTCCCACAGACACAGGGCCTATGACATACCAGGCATTACCTAGGAGAGGCTGTGTCCTCTGAGTCCTGACTCCAGCAGCCTAGGCTATAAGCCTCACCCAATCGCTTTCCCCCAGTGCACCATGACATCTATGGAAGAATGATGACATGGTCACAAGCCCCCTTACTGAGTTGTCTGTTCAGCACATGTGACCAGGGATAGGTGAGATAATGATGTTCTCACTAAGTCCTTGATAAGGGTCAGCACTTACTTTTGTTAAGATTAACTGCTGGGGTGGTGAAAAGTCCATCTCCAAAGCCCAGGGCTCCACTCCTCCACCAACTCCTGGAGAAAATACCTAGGCTTCCACTCTCTATCCAGCCCTGACATGGACTCCAAAGAACCTGCCCCACATCTGAACTACCAGGTGCCCCACCCGCACATCTCCTCCTAGGCTCCTGACACAATAACTCAGGTCATGGGGGAAGGCAAGAACTTAAAGTCATCTCAGTTTGTGCAGTCTAACATCCACACAACAAAGGTGGCCCTTCAGAACTTATGAATTAACTAATTAATATTCTATTAAGGAACTTTGCTAACACAGTAAAGCTGAGTCTTAAGGGTCACCTACTCACCAACTAGGTTCAACTATGTTCTGCCCTTCTTGTTTCATTTCAACTCCACCCACCCCACCCCAAGCCCTCCCCAACATGAGAGACCAATGGTTCACAAATACTAATATCCTGGTGCTTGTGTGATATGCTCATTCATCCATCCATCCACCCATCCATCCATCCCTCTGTCCATCCATCCATTCATCCATCCATCCATAGATGCATACATACATACATACACATATCTATCCACTCCTCCATTCACCAATCTATTCATCTATCCATCCATTCACCCATCCATTCATAATCCATCCATCCATCCACCCATCCACCCATCCTTCCATCCCTCTGTCCATCCATCCATTCATCCATCCATCCATCCACCCATCCTTCCATCCCTCTGTCCATCCATCCATTCATCCATCCATCCATAGATGCATACATACATACATACACATATCTATCCACTCCTCCATTCACCAATCTATTCATCTATCCATCCATCCACCCATCCATTCATCATCCATCCATCCATCTGCTCATTCATCCATCTATCCATCCATCCACCTATTCATTTGCATCAAGAGCATCCTTGAAATAATCCCTTGAAAAACAACTACTTTGTCATCCCAAACAGTATGGTGACCACCAATGACACCAGTGAGGGCTGAATAGGTAGAATCAGATGGCCTGCATCCTAATCAAAGCTTTCTAAATCTATGACCTTGGACAGGTTGTTTACTTGATGTTTAAATTTCTCATCAGTAAAAGAAATGCAGATAACACATTTACTATGAGACTTGAGAAATAAAAAATGTATATTCATCACTGGGCAAAGAACACACAATGAATGGCAAAACCTTGGAAGTAGATGGGACTCTGCTCCTATTAGGAACTATTATTATCCCCCATTTTGTATGTGTATGTGTGTGTGTGTGCGTGTATGTATCCCTGTCAAGTCATAATTGGAGGCAGGGATGTGCGCCCATTCTCCAGCATTGATTTGTTCTGTAAATCATAAAAGGATGGCAGCTCAGAAAAGCACAATGAGTTGCCAGGAACACTTGCCCTTCAGGTGTCTAGTCTCCAGGTGTTTGCCATACCAAGGTGCCTTGAACTCCCTGGAATCTAAAATCACCCTACAAGAAACCCAGGTGAGCAGTGATATGTTTCCCATCATAGGTGTGGATCTGTCCTAGCTCTGTGTGTGTGTGTGTGTGGGGGGGGTGTATGTATGTGCGTAGGTGTATATATGTATATGTGTGTTTGTGTATATGTGTGTGCATGTGTATATGAGTGTGTGCATGTGTGTATGTGTATATATATATGTGTGTATATGTGTTTGTGTTTATGTATGTATGTATGTCTATATATGTGTTTGAGTGTGTGCATATGTGTATGAGTGTGTGCATGTGTATGTGTGTTGGTATGTATGTATGTGTATATATGTATGTATGTGTGTGTATGTGTTTGTTGGTGTAAATGTGTGTGTATGAATGAATGCATGTGTATATATGTGTGTATGTGTTTGAGTGTGTGTGTGTGTGTGTGTGTGTGTAGGATAGAAGCAGCAAGGTGACTTCACAAGACAAATCAGGGCTGGGGAGTAGGTGCATATCCCTGCCTCCAATTCTGACTTGACAGATCTTATACCCAACCTTGCATTTGGTATAACCACCCACTCTTTATCTCAGCATGAGAGACAGGAAACTGGATCACTTACTCTCAAGCTTAAAGCAATTGTGACAGCTCTCACCATCATCTTAAATGTTGGGTTTTTTTTTTTTCCAATGTAAAGAAAAAAGGTGAGGGAAAATGAGTTGATCCAATTGCTTAGTGATGTTCAGACAAAGCAACTGCCAGCAACTGACGTCTGTGGTCTGTGTCCACAGGCTAGGGAAGGTCAGGACAGGAGGCACAGTCAGGGTGCCTGTTTTGAGTTGCACCGCCTGGGCTGGGGTTGTGCCTCTCCCCTCCTGTGAGCTCCCAGCCCCCACCCCGCACTCCTCAGCCACTGCAGTGCTTGCTGGCTGGGGAGGAACCTCCCAGATCCGCAGGAACAATGGGCTGGGGAGGGGGCAGGTGCGGCTAGGAGAGCCACTGAAGAGGGGGCTGTAGCCAACCCACACCAGGGCAGAGAAAACACTTGCCAACGCCAGCCAGCTGCGCTGCTGCTGGCCTCAGTTTCCCCGCTTTGGGTCTCTGCAGAGCACAGAGCTCTCCCCGCAACTCCCGACCGGATTTCGCCGTAAGTCCCAGCGTGTTACTGTCATCCTCGCACAGCAGCTTGCTCGGAGCTCCTGGGAAACTGGCTCGGGCATCCACTCTAGTCAAGGCCCTGCAGGTCAGGGACACGCGTGGCTCCTCCCGCAATCAACTTTCCCCACTTGAGATGTACAGGAAGAAGACTGGAATCCTGACCAGCCCATCCCCTGTGCGGGCGAAGCCTTGATTTACAACTCTGGCTGAGAAAGCGTTTCATCCTCTTCCCGGATCTCCAGGCACTCCCTCCCTCACCATCTGAGCGGCAACCATGCTCCAAAAGAGCCGCTCTACCATAAATATAAGAAGCGAGGTTTCAGTACTCCGCATGGGACACCCCCCAACCCGCTCCCTGTCCCCCCTCCCACACCTCTGACAAGGACCGGACAGCCTAGTCTCCGTAATTTCTCCCCCTGAAACCCAGAGAATACAAGAGAATGAGAGAGGAGAGCGGTGGGACACCCTTTGGCCTGCAGCTGCAGACTCCACTCCGGTTCCTGTGTCCGGAGGGATGGGCTGGAAAGAGAGGATAGTTATAAACCTGATTTCTCCAAGGATCTTACCTCCTGCCTCACTGAGTCACTGAAACGAGCCGTTGAGGACCCGGGGCCACCTGGCGGCCGGCCATCTACCAGGTCAGCAGTAGCATCCCTAGCACTGTGCTCAGGCGATGGACAAGAGGGGCGGTTCTCTTGGGAATGATACCCGGCCCTGACCAAGGAGCCAGTCCGAGATGGAAACAACCAGGGTCCCCCAGCTGAGGATTTAGTCCTGGTTGCAGAGTCCACACCCCGGCACAAACCTACCACGTGACTGAAGGGCGGCCTCCCACCCAGTGGGCCCGGTGTCCTGCCCAGAAGCTCTCTGATCCGGCCGGGGATGGCAAGACGGAACTAGGGAGCCCGCTTTTCTAACGCCCTCGACTGGACTGCAGGCTGCGGTATATAGCACACCTCATCCTTCCCAGCCCTTCAGCCCATCGCAGCCCGGGCAGCAGCTGCGGGTCCCTTGCTCCGCACTCACCTCGGGACCCGGTGTCGCCACTTCCAGCTTCCTTGTCCGCCATGGTCCTGCAGCCTTAGCCTGGGAAAGGAGCCTCCTGTGCTAATCTTGCGAGCCTGACTCGCGAGCCAGGTCTGAGCCTCTGGACAGCGGGAGCACCGCTCTGACGCTGCCGCCGCAGCCCGGGCTCCTCCCCACGCTCCTCCCGGGCCCGCCCCGCAGAGCCAAGGCCCTGGGGAAGGCTGGAGTTGGCTCCTCCCCCGAGTTCTGAGATCGCGGGTCGCCGCCCAGCCGAGGCCACACCCCGTGCTGTCATTAGCGCACTTGGCGGTGGAGGGTCATAGCTGAGCAGGGGTCTGTCTCTGCCGCTGATCTAGCCCAGCGGACACAGAAGCGCACAAGGTCGGATTTCCAGCTCGGGAGTTCCCGTCAGACCTTTCAGCAAGCTCCGCACGCAACTCCAGTCCACATCAATGGCCTCTGCCCCTAGGTCCCAGAGAAGCCGACCAAGGCAAGCTCCGGAGACCCTGGCGCAGCTTGAGCCTGGCCACTACTCCGGGGACTGTGCTGGGCTGAGCCTCAGCATTCCCCACCCCCCAACCCTCCACTGCCTTTTCCTCTCCAGGCTGCCTATGGGACTGCAACACAACTCCTGACCCAAGGAGGTACTTGTCGCAGAGACTATGTTGCCCTCCATATATTGGATGCGTCCCTGGCCCCATTAAAATAGGACATTAATAATTCAAAACTTCCATGGTTGAGTGATTCACTGGTCTTTGCCCTCTGGCTGACTCTCTCTCTCTCTCTCTCTCTCTCTCTCTCTCTCTCACACACACACACACACACACACACACACACACACACACACACCTGCGCCTTTGGCCCCTGTTAAGGCCTGGACAGACAGATGATTCTGGGTCCTCAGTTCTTTGGTAAAAGCAGGGGTAAGGATCTCATTACCACAGTCCCTGCATCTTCCCTGGGGGTGGGCGAAGAGGGGTCTGACACGAAATGCTGACTGACATTCATATATCCTTATCCCATAGCTGTCGGTTTCCGCACATAAGAAACCCTGGCATGGGAGGTTTAAGTTATGATTTCAACAACACACACATGCCAAGGGCTGACTGGGATCTCAACCCAGTGGTAAGCACCCTCGCTCCATGAGACAGGCATCATCTCTGTACCTAGGGGAGACCTCCCACAAGCAGCCTCCCTACGGATGGTGAGGTGACCTGAAGTCTGCAACCAAAGCCTACAGAGGAGAGTGATAAACGGGCTGAGGTTGCAACTCAAGGGAGGACTTCCACCTGGTGTTCATAAACTGGCTTCTGCCTGCATTAGGATGTCTAAATGCACAGTCTCTGGCTGTATGTGGACCTCTCTGAGCCCCCTTGCCCTTTTCTGAGAAATAGGTTCTCAAGACCAAAAACAATTGCATGACACGATGATGCCTAGCTTGGAAACTAGGGTGCAGCAGTTTTAAAAGCATGAGCTACTAGATACCAGGCCAGTGGTTCGGGGCGGTGGCAGTACCTGGAAGCCACTCCCGGAGTGTAGAAAACATGTTTCAATGAAGCAAATTCTCATAATCAAGACTGCAGTCTTGCAGTGACAGTACCTCTACTATCTCGGAGGCAGACCCGAGAGTTAATTAAGGTCCCAGCAAAGACCCGAAGGCCAGGAGCAGGAGGCACCCAAAGCAGAGAGGAGTCAGGTTGGAAGCAATTGCTCAGGGCAACAGCCTATGCTCCTGAGCTCAGCCGAGCTTAGGATAGGGGGAGTGAATGGAGGTCCCTGCCCCGTCCTCCGCCCATTGCCACCTTCTGGTTCTGCTCACACCTCCTAGCTAAGGGAGAGCAGCTAGGCTGGTGTGTGCCATAATATTAGAAGGCAGGAATAAAGGAATAACCACTGGCACTGTCCACCACTAGTGTCCTGGAGACATGAGCCTGGAACCTGGATACAGAGTTGGCTGCCCAGCTGCTTCTGCTAGGAGCTAGTGTTCAAATCATGCTGCACTTCATTCCTAAGGAAAAGTCCTGAGTTTGAATATCTGTTTTGTTTTGTTGAGATGAGGTTTTGCTGGTGTGACCCAGGCTGGCCTTAGACTTTCTATCCTGTAACCCACAAGTGATGTTATTACAGGCATATGCCACTCACCATTCCCAGCTAAACTCTAAGGTGTCAGGTTCCCCTGGAGCTAGGGTTGCAGAAGTCTGTGAGCTGCCTGACATGGGGGCTAGGAACTGAACTCAGGTCCTCTGGAAGCAAGCGCTCTTAGCCACTGAGACGCTGCTCCAGCCTACATTTAATACTTTAGACACGCGTGAGGGGCTGCCATCTCAGTCTATGCTCTCTCCCAAGAAAGGGCCATCACAAACTGTGTTCTTTCTCTACCAGTCGCACCTGGGCATCCACCAGGGCTACCATCTGCCTGTGCTGATGGGCAGCTTGTCCGCTTGACACAAGCTAGATCTGCCTGGGGAACAGTTGGCCTGTAGGTCTATCTGTGGTATGTCTGTGTAGATTAATTGGTGTGGGAGGACCCAGCCCACTGTGGGCAGCATTATTCCCTAGGCAGGGGTTCCTGAACGGCGTGAGAGTGGAGAAGTCAAGCAGGCACACGGGCACCCGTGCGCTCATGTCTGCCAGCCTTCAGCTGGTCACATGAAGTGACCAGCGGTCTCAAGTTCTGAGCACCTTGATTTTCCCACACTAATGTAGTATGAGCTGGATTATGTGTGGGAGCTGAAATAAATCCCTTCTTCCTGAAAGCTGCCTTTTGTTTTATTACGGCAACCAAAATGAAACTTGCCGTAATAAAACAATGTTCAGTACCCAAATGCCTCTATTTACTGCCCTGCCCTCTCTGCTTTGCCTCCCTCTCCCTCCACCTCTGTACCCAGGACTGGACCTCCCTCTAAGACTCCAGATCTAATGAGCATCTCCTAGGGTGGCTCCTCACACTTGAAAATCCAGCCCTGATGGCACCACCCACCAGGGTCTAAGCCATACATCTGGGCATCCACCAACACTCATCCTTCAGTGTCCGTCCAGGTTCAACATCTGCAGGTCAAGTGCGGATCGGTGGCTTCTGGTGCTTGCCCTCCACCCTCTGTCCCACCATTCAGTTGCCCTGCTCCCTCGTGCCTTGTGAGTCTGTGGCAGCCTCCTCCTAGCCACCCAGGCTCCTGCCCTGCCCTACTATCCACTCTTAGTGACGCCACCCTCTCCTGCTCCATGACTACCTCCCCACCACCGACCTCCTCAGTCCCTTCCTGACAGCTGCAGGGATACGCCTCAAGCCTGGGTGGCTCACTTCCTCATCCAGGTACCATGAGCCACCCAGATGACAACTTTTTGCAAAGGTGGACTTGCCAGTTCCCCATGCTGTTAGGGTGCCTCTCCAGACTATCCACTGTACCCTGTCCTTCCGCACTGGGAACTTGACCTTGGCATCAGGACATAGGCCTTGGCAGTCTGTCAGAACCAGAAGGAGCCCACATCTGCCTCCTGCTGTGGAAAGGCCGTGGGCACCATGTGTCCTCAGTGACAATCCTAGCTACAGACATGTGAGCAGGACATGTGAGCAGCATAGGAGATGACATGTGGGGCCCAGCGCTTGGGGCGGAGAGCAGATTTTATTTTCAAGGGAACATAAAATGCAGTGTGGACTATGCCTGGCCATTGCTTAGTGGTTAAGAGAACCCAGGCTCTATGTCCAGAACCTACATGGTGACTCAGAACTATCTGTAACGCCAGTTCCATGGAATCCAATCCCCTCTCAGGGCTTCTGCAGACGAGTGGTGCACACACATACACTCAGGGAAAATACTCATACATATAAAATAATTTTTAAAAAAGAAGAAGAATTAGTGCCCTGGACTGGTTGAGTAAAGGTATGCGTTGTCAGGTCTGATAACCTGAGTCTGACCCTCAAGACTCACGGGTTCGGAGAGGAGGACAGATTTCCGCAAGTTGTCCTCTGACCTCTGAGATGTGTGAATACCGACATGTGCGCATTCCCACACAGCATAAATGACCTCATGTAGTGGAAGAAGTGGTCTGGTGAGCACTGCTCTGCCAAGCAGGTGCCATTATGGTTTCATCTCCTCCTCCTGGCGACCCTGCCCCTGCCCATTCTGCAGGAGAGGAGATGAGGCTGTGCAGAGGCTGAGGTACTTAGGTCCATTTCCACGTTTGCTCAATGTCACAAGGGGGCTCCCCCCCCATCACCAGCCAGAGCAGGATCCTGCCACTCTCCTGCTCCCCGGTTGTGGTTTGAATCTCAGATGTCCTCTCCAGCTATGAGGCTATTTAGGGCCTGCCTGTCTCCTGTCTTGCACCTGCTTCCTGGTTCTGTGTGATGTGAATGGCCTCCACCGCCCATTTCTGCTGCCCGGTCTGGGTAAGTGTCTCTGCCATGCCCTCCCCTCCCACCACTGATGGGCTGAGGCTGTGAACCAAATCAAGCCTTTCCTCCTCATGCTTCTGGCATGCATTCTGTTCTCCATGATGCTAAAGGAACCAACAGACAGGACCTACACGGTTTAGCTCTGGATACCTCGATAGCTTCCATTCCCTCTCACTCACCCTCACTTCTATATGTACATATGCATCATCAAAACATCTTCCTTTCACTGGAGACACATTTCCTCAGGAGAATCACAGCACATGCTTTCTCTTTAGCTTCATGAAGTCACCCCTTCCTGGACATCTTTATAAAAATTGCCCCCTCGCCCCTTAGGAGGGAAGCCCCACTGCACAGCATCCCGGGCTGTGGCGCTTGCCTGAGGCAGGTTCCTTCTAGCCCCTCAGAGATCCCTCCTCTCCCTCCCCATGTTTCCTGCAGCAATCCACGCATCTCTTCTCAACCTTGAAGGCACTCAGGGCCCAGCCGTGGCCTACAGTGGAGACACTGGAGGAGTTCCTCAACAAGTACACATTTCCACTGGGCATACGAGTATCTGAGGTTATCCAGTGCATAGCCAAGTGACCATCTCCCCATCTGCCTCCAGCTGATCCGGTCACATATCATGCTCTTGGGTCCAGAGGGAACCTGTTCTCTACTCGCTGTGCTGGTATTGACATCCCTTTATAAGCTTCGGCTTGGACATTCTCTACAATGGAATATCATCTGGCTTTCTAAGACCCCGTGAGCACTTACCAAAACTCTGAGATCAAGATTGCTGTTGACTCCTTTACACAGAAAGGTCACTGAGCTCGGGAGCCACAAAGCAGAGGCCAGGACTTAACCTCAGGTTCGTTCTCTCTCTCTCTCTCTCTCTCTCTCTCTCTGTGTGTGTGTGTGTGTGTGTGTGTTTGTGTGTGTGTGTGTGTGTGTGCATGTGTGTCTTTTTGTAAGCTCTCCGAGGCTGGGGGTGGGGTGTCAGCCATATTCACATCAGCAGCCCCAGGCCCTTGTATAGTACCTGAAATGTTAGATGTGGAGCCAACAGGCTCCTCAACTCCAGGCCTTCTCCTTTTCTCTCTGGACTCCTCCATCCACCAGCTCACGGGCACTTCTCTGCCCACAGATTCCCTCTCTGTCCTTCAGCCCTAAAAAGGACACCTCAACTTTAGTATCAGCCCAGGCACACAGAAGCCAGAGCCAAGAAACGGGGCCGGCCAACTCCACCAGGCAGTCAGGGACATTGTCACCTGTACTAAGCCCCAACTGTAATACCCTGTCTCAAAAAAACAGTGATGCTTCTGCAGCAGAACCAAGACTCCAGTGTGCAGAGAGCACGCAAAACACACGGGGAAACCCTGGGCATGTGCCAGATTTCCTGAGCCATGGCACTCCAGACATGTAGCTCAGTGACCAGTGGATGTGCCCTTCCCACTTGCTTCCCATCCCATTTGGCGTGAATCAGCTTCCCCGTTAACATTCCAAACACACTTTGCATACACAGTATGTGCTGCTGCTGGAGGACTTTTCCAGGGCAAAACTTCAAGGGTGGGAGGAAATGATGTCTCCAAATATCAGAGTCACCCAGGCCTGCAATGTAAACTTTAGAAATGCCTGCTCAGGTGATGAAGGGTTATCCAAATATTTTTCAGAAGTATTTCAAACAGCAGAAGGATCTATGGTTACTTTCTTAGCAGCCTTCTCAGAACTGTTCAGACCATGACCCTGCAGAAGTCCTGTCTCACAGGGGAACGTTCCAAGTGATGGACAAGGTTCAGCGAACTGAAGTAAACCTTCGCTCAAGAAACCACTGACACAAGAGCCAAAGTTTTCACCCTGTGTGGCTTGTTCCCTTCCCTCTTACTCCATGCCAGCTCTCAGTACATGCTCAGGAAACATTTGTGGAAGAAATGAACTGATAGCCCAGGGCATACCTCATGGTGTGAAACTGATTTCCAGGGAGCTAAACTTTTGGTTAAAGTCATATGGTTGAGGAACTTCCCTGTCTCCACCTCCCCCATCTCCACCTCCCCTATTTCTGTCCCTTGTCCCCACCTCCCCATCCCCACCTTACCACTAGCTAGATCTTCACTGTTCCCTTTGCCTAGTGCCAAGTGGGAAACAGTTTTCACCATAGCCATGTTTACTGAAGGAGTAAATGAAGAAGAGGAACACTTGGGTAGTCTAGTCATGATGGAACACCCAGGTCTCTCCTGTCCTGCCTCCAGTGCATAGCCTGGCACATGGTGCAGGCCATGTGAAGTGGGAAGTTCTGTTTTCTTTGGAAAGTCAGATATGTCAAATGATGTTTGCTGGAGCACACAGGTGAAAGGATGTTTTGCTACAGCAAACACGTGAAAGAGCTCTTGACATTCAGAAGGAATAAATATGACCCACAGACAGTGGGAGCTGGAGCACTGGTCTGCTTTGCTCCACCTCACTGTTATTTGCTAACAACACTCATGTGTTTGTTCATCTTACATTGCTGAGCTCTAGTTGTGGTGACACCATAGTGAGAAATTCGCTAAAGAATTTCATGTGAAGTTCCTGCAGCTTCTTGCCACTTCAGTGGCCTTGGGTGGTCTCTTCTGGTTGAACTGCCCTTGCTGGTTCATGTGTGGTGACTGCCGAGTGGACTGGACTGCAGCTGCTGGTTTGTGTGTGTAGTGCCTGCTAAGAGGATTGGACTGAAGCTGCTGATTCGTATTTGGTGTTTGCTACTGGACTGAACTGCTGATATCCTGATAACGAAGATTGGGCTCAAAGAACTATTTCTAAGCAGGTCTACTTACCCTGTGTCCTAATAACTTTTCTCTTCCACTACCTCTGGTGGGTGGTGGGCCAAAGGGGATTTATGAAAGTAGGTTGGAAAAAGTTATGCCTTCAGCAAGGTCTCTAGGAATGTGTGAATGACTGAACAAACAATGCAATTTAGAGACAAAGTAACAGTTTGCAAAGCCCTCCAAACAACTGAGAGACAGAGTAACAGTTTACCAAGCCCTTCCAGCAACTGAGAGACAAAGTATCCTTTTACCAAGCTCTCCCAGCAACTAAGAGACAGATTAACAATTTACAAAACCCTCCCAGCACTCCTGTCTTTCCAATAGCATCTCAGGATGACAAGGGAAGCATTGCTATCCATGGCTTTGTTAAGATAAGAAAGTGGAAGTCTCACAAGACCATGAGCAGCCGACTGCCATTCTACCCAGGTGCTGTATTTAAAAGTGACTTGTACATTCTTCATTCTGTTTTCTGAGACCTCTGTGATAGTCTTTTAAACAAAGCTAACATCTCAGAATCTATTAAATGCTTTTAAGATGTACTGTTGTAGAAAACTGCAGGCAGGCATTCACAATAGTGGGAGTTCTGTAATGATTCCCTAGGCACACATCACCCAAATTACTTAAAAAAGCCAATACTGTAAGAAAACCCAGCTTACCCAGAAAGGACGCTGCCATCTCTACTGTTAATGTCAATATACACATATCACCACTGTAAGACATTGAAGGTCACAAGTGAAGTCGATTCTCTAGTAAGCCATCTTGGATATAGAGTGGTGTGACCTGGAGTTACCTAGAGCTGACCTGCTTAGTCACCACATACACCTAGAGGCAATGGCACTAAAATACATTGATTCTATAGTCTGTCACTTTTACTTATTTAGTACGTGGTGCATTGGTGTTTGTCTGTGTGTCTGTGTGTGTGTGTGTGTTCCTGTGTATGCATGCATGTGTATATTCTTCCTTATATAAGTACAGGTTAGAGGCCAGACATTAACTCCAGTTATCTTCCTCAATCTTTCTCCTTATTTACTTATCTTCTTTTTGGGGACTAGATTTCTCACTAAGCCTGATATTCACCATGTTGACTGCACTGCCTGGCCATTGAACCCCAGATCTGTCTGTCCCTGGTTCCAGTCATTGGGGTTACAGATACAGGCTAGAACTTGAGTCCTCATGAGTCATCTTTACTCACTGAGCCATGTCCTCAAGTCCTCCATATTTTAAAGCCTTCAGTTTACATTAAGATCAAGATTTTTAGGAGTACCCTATTCCTGTCAGACATTCTCCATCCCCCATCTTCTCCTAGACACTTTCAGGACCCTACACTGTGCTGAGTTGCTAAATCTACCCAGACATGGACCCAATGTGTAAGCATGTTGACCTTGGAAGGAAAAAGACAGGTATGACCAAAAGTCTTACCAACCTTGATAGCACCCCAGAATGAAAACTTATGGGTAAATTGTTCCAGGTCTTCCTGCACTCAGCCTCACCCATCAGGAAGGCCAGGGGAGTCAGGGACACAGAGGATACAGATATGGATTGGAAAATGAGAGTATGTGTGGATTTGAATCCAGTCAAATTAACTGCGTATCCTTGAGTCACCAACAATCTGATTCATTCCTAAAAGAAGGTTTGATAAAACCCCCAGACACCAAATCCTATAGAGCACTCTATTAGATAACACTTAACCCAGTTTCTGCAACAGAGGAAGTTCTCCATCAACACTGGCCACTATAATTGGCTATTATCCATCACTAGCTCTCAGTAACGAGTCCCGCCCTGCCTGAGAGAGGCGACAGTGCATGCATTTAGAGGCCCATAGAATGTTTGGTGGAGGGTGGGTTGTTTTCTTTTGCAGTGTTGGGAGTCACACCCAAACCCTCAGACCTCCTAGGGAGGTGCTCTACCACCAAGATACAGCCTCAGTCCTATGGTGGTGGTGGTGGTGTTTTAAATCAAATTCTGCTTGGAACATCTATAAATTTGGAAAATAAATTAAAAAAAAATAAACAAACAAAACCCTTCTTGGCTCAACTTCCATGTGGAAACCGAACAATGTTCCAGTCAGTGGAGTCAGGCCAAAGACACTCTGTTGTTCACCAGTTCAGCACTGAGGCACACTCCATGAACCTGCCAGCCCACAGGCACGGAGGTCACAATGGCACTAGTGTTATAGGTAGCCAGCACTCCACTAACTTAGTGCGAGAGCATCCGACCTCCAAGATCAGTCTCGGCCACGTGCTTGCTGTGTGGTCCTGGGCAGGTCATAAGCCTAGTCGATGCCAAAGGTGCCACACTACCCTTTACCCTACAACGAAGATAACAATCACGTTTATTCTCCTGCCTCATTTTGCCTGTCGCAGACCTGGGGTAGAATCAGCTTTGGCACCCCATGGTTTGTGATTCCCCACAACCCAGTCTTTGCCTCCTCACCTGTAGAATAGAACCATTGTGCCCAAGCTTGTTGTGAAGACCTTCACGGGGCCATGCACATAGGATGGTCTGGAGTCTACCATAGAGTAAGGGTGAGATGATGGATAACAGATGTCCCATGGTAGACGATCAATATGTTCTGAGTTTAAGACCGATAGAGTTCATAGAATCCACTGACATCTTGTTTTGTGCTGGGTGATAAGCCAAACACACTGCTATCTAATGTACCTTCCCAAGAAATCGAGCCTCATGCACAAAGGGGAGGTAGTGCTTTGGGACAACAAAGACTCAGCCTCTTCCTGCACCACACCCAGGGTCAGTGACTGTGCAGCCTAGCACTCTAGTGTCCAGCAATGTCCTTCCCAAGCTGGCGGGTGACAGGGAGGAAAAGAAGGAAGAGCCTACCCCTATCCAGCCTACACTCAACAGTCTTCATCCAGGAAGGAGGAAATGCACTATCCGTTGTTCAGCTCACAGCACAAGGCTGGGAAGGTCATAGCTAAGATCTAAATGAAGGTGAGAAGACTCTACCCCATAAACGTTCTTCTTTATTTTATATCTTGCTCCATATCCAAATGAAGCTCTAAGATTGCAGGAAAAAAAAAGGAGAATTAAGGGGAGGAAACTCAGAGCCTTGGCATATTAAATTTAAAACTGAAGCCTGCTGTTTTAGAAAGTAAAATCAGAGATTGGAAGAGAATTGATGAGACAGATTTGATCCATAAGACCGGCAGCACCCTACACTGTCTCACAGTCCGTCAGAACCTGCCCTGCAGTCTCCAGCTCTGCAGCCACATGGAGCTATTTCCAGGAAGAAAATAAGCAGCTAAACAAGTGTGTGAAGGCATGGTCTATAGGAAAGCAGGCTGAGCAAGCCATGATGAGCAACCCACTAAGCAGCAATCTCCCATGGCCTGTGCATCAGCTCCTGATTCCAGGTTCCTGCCTGTGGGATGCAAAACTATGCCGGGAAGTTTGGTTAGAACCATGGACTGTCTCTTTTATCAAGACCCACCATGGGGAGCCATGGCCAGACTAATCTATATAGTAAGTTCCAAGCCAGCTAGGGCTACATAGTGAGACCCTGGACCGCCGCCACCACAGAGGTTATCTCTACATAGTAAAGTTGATATTGTTTCTTCTTTCAACAACGTGTGTTGCTTTTCTTCCCTGATGGAAGATGTGAATCAACAATTCTTTCAACACTGAATCAACAAAATCAAGAACAGTAGCTTGCTTAGAGACAAGGATGACATCTGAAAGGGCTGTTTCTAAGCCTGGTACCCAACATTGTCTAGAGATGGGGCCTCACTGTGAAGATTTCAGTCTTTCCCAAACCTTCCAAATCTCCCTTCCAACCAACACCTGCCTCTGAGCACCTGCCCATGCCCCGTATCCAGTTCCCTCCTCCCTGCCTGTATCCCAGCCTCCTCTAGGCAATGCCCTGTGACTTCTGGCTACCTTCTGTGGATCATCCATTTTATACTAAGCTCTAAAATAACTATCTGTTTGTGTGGCCTCTGGGCCAAGGTCGTGAGAACAAATTACTTTCCGAGGACCACCCAGCCACGGGGCAGCATAGCTGGAATTCTCAGTCCAAAGTTCAGTTTACTGGTCAGCTCCAAAATAGAGGCATGTGTAGTTTACAGTGATATGGTCTAGGGCCTGGTGAGGTAGGGTCTGGGTGTTAACAGATGTGTGATTGTGTGCACGTGCGTATGGATGTGTTTTGGAGGAGTGAGAGGGAATATATTCATAAAATGTGATTCATAATCTGAGGGTTGATATCAGCCTATGAAGCTTGTTTAGGTTTTTTTCAAAGGATTAGAGAAACTGAATTTAAAGTTAAAAAAAAAGGAGGAAGAGGAGGAGGAAGGACCTAGAGGGGGCAGAAGATGGGAAAGTATAGGCCTGAGTAGATTCTAGATTCTTGTTCTTACCTCAGAATCCTGAAAGTTCAAGGTCAGATGCAGCCTCAGGGGTGAGATTATTAAATCTCTGGCTCTATGTAGCAATTCCTACCATACCTGCAAGCTAGCGTATTTCAGAATCTCCAGCCCTTGTCTCAGCATTGCTTCCTCCCAAAGCCATCTTCCCAATGGTCTTAGCTACATCCTCTACAGAGGGAAATAAAGTCTGCCCTTCCACCCAGGAATGCTCCTGTAGCCATGGGGATATCTGCAGCTGCTGCTGCTGCTAAAACAGCCAACACAACAGCCAGGAGTTGTCTCCTACCTCTGTCTCTCACTCTCTGTCTCTGCCCAGTTCCACGGCCAGCAATATGACTGCTACAGAGCCACACTTTCTGTAGATTCTGTAGATGGTCAGAGGAAGAAGACAGATACCCCCAGGGAACCTCAGCTTCCTTTTCACTGGATAAAAGAAACTAGGTCACATTACTGTACAGCTGGACTCGGTCATGGAGAAAGACAGTGGAACTCCTGGAACACGCTCAGATGGAGTCCGCTTTTGCCCCTGAGCTGGATTTGGGGTCAGGGGTCCTTTTCAGCAAAGAAGAAGAAGAAGTGAATAGTGACTGAGCACCACTTTGACAGCACTGAGCCTGGGTTGTCGCCTCAGCCTGACTGCTCTTTCCCATGACCCATCCCCTCTTCTGCTGCCACAGCACCTGCAGTGACTAGAGGAATCATCTCTGCAGAACCATATATGTGTGTGCATACGTGTGTGTGTGACATGTATGACATATGACCCTAAGGAGAGAACAGCAAAGTGGGATGGTAAAGACAGCTTCCACGGATACAAGAAAAGGCTGGGTCTGGGAACAGCTAATGAGAGGAAGAGAGGGGCCCTGGGTTGGGTGATACACATCTTCATTCCTGTACCTGGGAGGCAGAGATGGGGCAGGGAGAGCTTTTGGGGGGGGGAATAGGCAGATAGCTCTCTCTGCCATTTTCTATTCTTTTTTTAAAAAAATGTTTATTTTTATTTAGGTGTGTGTGTGTGTGTGTGTGTGTGTGTGTGTGTGTGCGCACACATGTGTGAGCACATGTATGTGCATGGCTTCAGAATCCAGAATGTCAGATTCCCTGGAGCTGGACTCATAAGAGGTTGTGAGCTGCCTGACATAAGGGCTGGGAATCAAACTCAGGTCTGAGCAGCAAATGCTTTGAACCTCTGAGCCTTCTCCAGCCCCCCCCCCCCCGCCTCACCTCCACCCCTTTCTGGATAAAGTACAGATAGGTCTGATCTCCACAGCTGTCTTGGGATGTCCTGCTAATGCTAGCTTGTCGTTACATCATGGCTGGTCTTTAAAGCTTATATACAAATGCTCACTACAGTCTCCATGTCAGTCCCAACAACACAGCTTCCATCCCTATGTTCCCAGTGGCATACTAAACACGACTAGGGCTGTCCAGGCCTCGCTTCCCATCAGTTCCTCAGCCCCACAAGCATTTCCTCCACCGGGTGCTGTCATTTCTGCCTGGTGCCTCTCCTTTGGTCTCCCTGGCTCATGATCCCCACCCCTGTTTCTTCTTAAAACTCTGCAGCCCAAGGGTCTTTTAGTAAGATGGGAATCCAGTCACATGGCTTGCTCCCATTAAGTCTTGACTTGCTCCCTGCGCTTCTGGACGCAGTCACAATGACAGCAGCCTTCTCAGCATGACCCCCTCCTCCTCACCAACACCTCTGCACTTCATGTGCCTCCATTTTCACAGCCTGGAAATCATCCCTGGGGGTGATTCTGATTGTGCTCGAGTGAGAGGCTCAGAAGGCAACCTTGGGCACTGTTCCTCCCATGCCAGACATTTTTGTGTATTTTTTTTTTGAGACAGGTTCTCACTGGCCTGAAGCTCACCACAGATCCACCAGGCTTAGGCCCCCTTGCACTGGGATTGTAAACACTTGCCACTGCCCTGACTTTTTTAACCTCGGTTCTGGGTATCAAACTTGTGTTCTGTGCCTAGCAGAGAGTACTTGGTTGGCTAAGAATCTCCCAGTTCCCGTGGTGTCTCTCTGTCCTCTCTCTCTCTCTCTCTCTCTCTCTCTCTCTCTCTCTCTCTCTCTCTCTCTCACCTTTGAAATATTTTTGTTTGTTTATCAAAACTTAGCTGGCATCATTAGCTCCCTTTTGGAAGCCTTCTCTGGGATCTGTTCACCTTTTCCATCTAGACCTCTCTTCTCAGCAATGATTTCCTTACCTGTCACCAAGTGTCATTAACTGTCCCCAACTGTCCCCAATTGTCACCAACTGCCAGTCACTCAACTGTCCCCAACTGTCACTGCTTTTAGGGACAATAACTACATCATGGTTACCTCTAACGCAGTTCTTGGCAGGTGGACGTGAAGAAAGTCTTGTTGCAGATAGTGACAGAGACGACAGGGTGTGGTGATGTAGTCTGTTTAAGGTAGGAGGTGGAATGAGACCAATTCTGTAGTCATCTGGAAGTCACGCCTGGGAGGGGGGAACTGCAGCTTCAGAATACATCTGTCTTCTTCTACTGTAACTTTAATTTTTTTTTCAAAGTCTACTTTTAATGGAAAAGAAAGGATATGGGGGAAGTGGATCTGTTTAGAAATGATTCTTTGGAGCAAATTCCATGTGCGTTGCCTGGAAATCAGCAGTTCAGATCACAGGAGTCAGCAGTGGCAGCTCGATCCACTCACAAACACTTCACAGATATATCAGCAGTCTGGTTCGGTAGAGCCTGGATAGAGCAGTGGTAGCATGACCTAGCAAAGATAGCCAGGCCTTAGGTGAATCAGCATGAGTCAGTAGGAGGGATTCCGATCACCAGGAATGCCAGCAGAAGTTCTCAGCTGTGCCTCTCTCGACAAAGTGAAGATCATCGAAGATGTGAGACCAACAAGCATTGCACAGCTAGCTCTACCGGTAAGCCCAGCCCAGCCTAGCCAGGTCAAGCCAAGCCTCCGTCTCTGTCCATTGAATCCTTTTTATACTCTCTCCACACATCAAGTGTCCTCCATGGGTCTTGCCTTACCTAATGTATCTTGTCTCAGTATATGAATCTTAGCAAACTCCACGTGTCTGTCTCAGCTGAAATCACTCTAGCAAGAAGGTATAGCACACCACCAGAAGTTTTTTTTTGGTTTCTCTCTATGGAGTCATGACAAATGGAGCTCAACTGTGCAATGTAAGGTAGACCAATATATGTGTGTCCTGAGCCAAGAATCCTTCACTACATGTCCTTTCATGCACTTGGTTTAGCAGAACATCCTTTCACCTGTGTCTGCTTCAGTGAAACATTCCTTCTTCATGTGTCTGCCCCAGCAAAACACCATTCAACACAACTGACTTTCTGAAGAACCGTTAAGTTTCCACTTCACTCTACCTCCTGGCACACAAGAGCCTAGAGAAGGTAAGTAACCCTAGCTAGTTGTCTTAGTCAGGGTTTCTATAGATTGGACAAAACACCGTGACCAAAAGCAACTTGGGGAGGAATGAGCTTATTTAGCTTACACGTGCATATCACTGTAGTCCATCACTGAAGGAAGTCAGGGCAGGAACTCACACAGGGCAGAAACTAGGAGGCGGGAGCTGATGCAGAGGCCATGGAGGGGTGCTGCTGGTTCTCCATGGCTTGCTCAGCTTGCTTTCCTATAGAACCCAGGACCACCAGCCCAGGCGTGGCACCACCCATAATGGTTGGACCCTCCCCGCTCAATCACTAATTAAGAAAATGCCCTAGAGCCAGATCTTATGGAGGCATTTTCTCAATCGAAGTTCCCTCCTTTCAGATAACTCTAGCTTGTGTTGAGGACACTACGGTTGTATAAAATGAACTATTTGGGCCAGCAAGGTGGCTCAGCAAGGAAAGGTGCTTGCTTACAGCCACATCAGACAGTCATGGTCGCAGGACAGACCCAATTCCCCAGGTTGTCCTCTGACATCCACATGCATACACACTACAAAAATAAATGCAAAATAAGAATATTTTTAATCAACTGTTTCCTGATTATGTCGGTGAAAACTATCATTCTCCAGTGGCAATAGCAAAATCACAGTCAGTCAAAGAAGAAACAAAAACACGGTGAATCAGCCACCCGGAGAGGACACAGTGACATTCCGATGGCTCTGCTGACCTCACTCCCATGCATATATTACATTTGTCTTGGTGGTGTGATATGATCCAGTCTTTCCACAACCACAAGGTGCCAGCTTTCCAGAATTGGGGTGGAGCTGCCTCCTGTAGGGTGGGGCTGGAGGACCCTCTATGTGGGATCTTGGCCCAGGCCAAACCCATAGCTGGCCACTGTCCCAAAGTGAAGCTACGTCCAAGCAGACACAAAGAGGTCATTTTCCTCTCCCTCATGTACAGAATGTGCTCTGAACTGAGTATTTTTCTGGGTTTATAAAATTCAACTCAGTAGGAAAAGACCATCTGAGGTTTCCCAAGGAAAATCAGGGTTAGGAACTGCATAGATGAAAGTTTTATTTCTATCCACAATAAGTATGAGTTATGAAGGCCATTGTCTGGAAGCCGAGGAGACAGTGGACTTTTGTGGAAGAAGAAAGGGCATGGGTGAGATCCAGATGCCAAGAGGAGCTCTGTTTTCCGGGGGACGCTCAGTAGAGCCTCTCACTTCCTGCATTCTTAGGTAGGGCTCCGTGCTCCCAATCTGGGGCTGGAGCCATTGGAGAATTAGTGTCAGGAATTGACAGTGGCCCGGGACGCCTCTTACAGGACCAAGCAGCGGACACTTTATCATATTGAGCTCCTTTAATTTTGTGTGTTAGTGTTGTGTGTACATGCATGCATCTATGCATGAGGTCGTGGAAGATCAGAGGAACTGATGTCAACCTGTGGATCATATCACACCACCAAGACAAATGTAAAGCCAGAGGTTAACATCAGTTCCACTTTGTGTTTTGAGATAGGGTCTGTTGATGGAGTCACTGATTGGCCACTGAGCTCCAAGGATCCTCTCTGCCCCCAGCACTGGGGTTACTGGTATAAACTACCATGCCCGGCTTTACTGTACATGTTGAGGATCCAAATTTGGACTCTCTTCTCCCATGCAAAAACCTCACACACTGAGCCACATCTCTTCAGCTCCTTCAAAACCCAGGTTGGAGAAAGCTCACGAGTTTGTAACACCCTGTGGCAGCAATCACCCCAGACAGATTTACTCTGGTTCAGCAGCTCTACGCACAGATGTGAGCATTAATGCAAAATGTCGTTGTATGATGACCAATGGCTTCAAAATGTTAGAAGTGGCACAAATGATATTTGGGGACAAGTAGAATGTAAGTATAGTGAGTTTACTGGCTGTGACTTTATGTCTCCAAAGAGAGAGTAAGGACAATCCCCATAAACTGGCATTCCTGGGTTCCCAGGATGCACATCATTGCATTAGTCACTCGCTGTGTTGTGGTGTCAAAATACCCAACAAACTCGTGTACGGTCCGTTACATGGGGAGTCACAGCAGCAGGAGCATGAACATCCGGTCACATTGAATCCACAGGAAGCGCACAGATGAATGCTGGTGTGTGCCTCAGTTTCCTCTTTACACAGTACAGGACCCCAGCCCACAAAATGGTGTCACTCCTGCCCAGAATGGGTCTGCCTTCCCACCTCAACTAACCTAATCTTGTGGGTGACTCTAGGTGCTGTCAGGTTGCCAACATCAGCTACCTCAACTACTACATACAACAAACTGCAATTTGAGCTGGTGGGGGTTGGGGGGGGGCTGTAATCTGACTGACCAGAAGGAAGTGGCAGCTGGCTTGGAGAGGAGTCAAAATGAGTTCCTGGGTGGCCTTAGTTACTCTCATGGAAGATCTCCAAGATACACGCCTACCTAGGCCCCGGCACCAGCCTCCGGTATCCTGTCGTAACTGACTCTGTTCTCAGGAGCATCCAGAAGAATGTTCTCAGCTCCCCTGGGGCATTAGTGTATATGATATAAATGATATAAAACTCTAACTCAGATTGTCATTTTCTTCCCGGTGATTCAATTGGCTTGGCCTGGCTCATGGGAATACCTTTCTTTTTGATCATGTTTTTCTTCAAAAAAAAAAAATCTTTCTTGCTGGGAGCAAGGAGCACTGCTCCTGTATCTGTGGATCAAATCATCTTATATCTATTCTGGCCTCCTCCTGATTTGATAAACCAACCATCTCATAAGAAGGCTTTTCAATAAAACGCCATGGATTTATAAAGAAAGAGTTAACACGGGCATATGCAGGCCCCCCAGGGACTTCGGGGCTTGTGTCTCCAGTCACCCTCTGAAGGATCCATCAGGCTGACAGCCAAGCCAGGCTGTGCAAGAGTGGGGGGTGAAGGGTCCTGAGGCTGGAAGCCTGTGTCTGCTGTGGCGTTGGCCTGCTCATGACCTTCATATGGTCAGATAGAGAGGACAAGGCTGCAGGCTCCAGGGCTCAACAAGAAGGCCCCAGTCTGGTTCCAGCAGGCTTGCTGTAGGAATCCTGGGTCAGGGCTGAGAGGAGGAGGAAGCAAGGTTAACCTGAGGACAAGGACCTGTGGCACCAGGCTGGATGGGGCACAGCTCTGCACATGAAAGGGTGACCCTTGACTCTTCCCTTTGGTGTTCTTGGTTCAGATGTTGTGACAATTCTCTCTTCATACTGGGAAGGGTCTAGTAGCCTGGCTCTGGCAAAGACTCTCCTCAGGTAGAGTGAACAAGAGGGACCCCCGCCACGCCACGACCTGCCGTGCTCACACCCCTCAGCCAGGACAGTGCCACATTCCTGCTGCAGACAGCCTGGGTGGGGCGCAGTCCTTAGAGCAGAGTTCTAGAACAAGGGAGGGGAGGCCATAAGAACCGTTGACCTTTGGCAGGGAGCAAGGTCACTGAAGAGAGGAGGAAGTTCAGAGTCACTTCCAGGCCGCAAGGAAGGCTTATCCACCTCTCAGGGGAGACTTTTCTGCCTTTGAAGCCCAGGCTTCTTCCCAAGTGCAGATCCCCAACCTTCTCCCTTCTCCCATGTTACCTTCCAGTCCTGATTTCAGCTTCAGCTTTGGACTGAATACAACTGAGCTGGTAACAAGGCTGCCCCCCCCAAGGCTCTGAAGACTCTCTGAACCCTTTCAATAGAGAATAATCACCTCTTCCAATCTCCTATGCCATAATCTCACAGAGCACACCATGAAAACATCTTGGCAATTCCTCACAAGTTAAAACTACCAAGTAATCCCACAATTTCACACTTAAGCACCTACCTAAGAAACCTGAGAAAGAAAATCTACACAAGCACTCACTATGTAAAGAGTATGCGCAACAGTCCCGAGGTTCGTACAGCCTGCACAGCCGTCGGCAGGTGACAAGTGACACAGTCAGTGTAGCCATACAAGAGAATATTACTCATGCATAAGAAATGCTGTGCTGGCACAGGCTACTATGTGAATGAGTCTTGAGAAGCAGCGAGCTGGCTAAGACAATGGCCAGACACAAAGACCACATTTAATATGATCTCACATACAGATCCACAGACACAGGAAACAAATTAATGTTGCCAGGGAATGGATAGTATGAATAAAACAGAGAATTAATATCAACTCTCTTTGGGAGCCAATGGAAATGTTCTGAAATTAGATAGTGGTGGTGGTTGCCAAAAGAGCGTACAAACCTCACTGAGTTACCTAATGGTGTGTGTGTGTGTGTGTGTGTGTGTGTGTGTGTAATGTCTTAGGGCTGAGAAGATGGCTCATTGATACATGCAAGTCCTCAAACCCATCTTTACAAGCCAAGTGAAGTGGTGAACACTTTGCAATCCCAGGGTTGGGGAGTTCAAGACAGGTAGATCTCTGAGGCTCACTGGCCAGCCCTTCTGGCATAATTGGTAAGCCTCAAGCCAATGAGAGATGCTGTCTCAGAGCAACAAGGTAGATGGTGCCCAAGGGACATGATTCAAGGTTGACCTCTGGCCTCCATGTGCACGTGAGTACATCCGCACTAGCGAATGCATAGTGTGTGTGTGGGTGTGTCTCAGTTGTCTTAAGGAGTCCCTTGGTAGAGCCTCTACATCCCTGAAGTTGACTCAGCACAGCCCCGCTTGCCCAGGCAGGCTTACCTCCATCTACGTCACCTTTAGCTCCAAGGTTCTGCTTCCCTGACTCACCCTGCTCTGTGCCGTCAGCTGCCTTTGGCTACTCTTTATCCCTCTACCTTGACTGACAGAGTTGGGTTCTGTCCACCCCGCCCTCACATTCCCACCATATAGATGATAAGGGGTGTGTGAGGAAAGGGGGTGACAAATCACAGATACCCTGCATGCCACACCTTGAGGACACACCTTTATCATTGAACAAGCCTTACACTCCCTGGGCACCTTCTACAAATGCCCTCCCCTGCTCAGATGAGGCAACATTATTGAAGGGAGAGAATCTGGTCTCTAACATAGATTCTCCAAGAATCACATTGCCAGCCTGGAGCCCAGAGCCACCAAAATCCCATGAGCTGGCCCTTAGGAGCCATGTCTTTTTGCCTGACCACCACTCACGCTTGGTATGGTGCTGTCATTAGGATTTGTCCATCTGTCCTGACCACCACTGCCACCTGAACCTAGATATGTACATGGGATATGTACATGTGAGAGAGGATTTGAAGGTCCATGTGTCTGGGAAACATGCTAACTAGCTTTAGGCAAGCTGATTTGGTTATCGGCTGCCCTAGAGACACCCTGTTCTCAAGCCCGATGCAGAGACACAAGCTAGAGCCTAGGAAGCCATTCCTCCAGAGTGCCTTGGTCTCCACAGTGATTCACTTCTTTGTGAAAGCGTAGGCTAGAGAAGACATCCTCACAAGCACACACTTTGGCTTCCTGTGCTTACAATCCCTTCTATCTTCCACTCAAGTTCTCCCTGAGAGCCAACCCTCCTAGAAAAACCAACAGGGCCCCAAGGTCCCTCCATCCAGCTCTCTACATTGAGGCACAGCCCAAGATGCTTGAGTGAGGCATTGCCAAGGATGCTCAAGGGGTCTACTTGTGTATCCTGGCAAGGGTTCCTAGAAAGGGAGATAAAATGGTAAAAGGCAGGCAGCATTATCCCAAAGACCTCGAGACCTCCTCCCTTCCATAGTTCAAAGACCCCATCAATTCTGTCCCTGCTCAGGAGACGCATGGGTTGCCTCATTGACCTTGACCAGCTCTAAGTATAGGCTCAGCCCCAGAGGAAGTAAGATAGGGCTGGTTGGATCCCGGAGCCCTTAGTACTCTCTGTCTAGATATATAACAGGCAAGCATCGGAAAGGGGAGGAGAGGGAAGAGGAGGGGAGGGGAGGACTCAAGGCCTGATGACGAGGACCAGAGTCAGAAGCCTAGCAGGAACCTTATGAGCACTAGGTTGGGACAGGTCTGCTGGGACAGGTCTGTCTGCTGGGGACAGGTCTGTCTGCTGGGGACAGGTCTGCTGGGACAGGTCTGTCTGCTGGGGACAGGTCTGTCTGCTGGGGACAGGTCTGCTGGGGACAGGTCTGCTGGGGGCTGCTCCCCTGGGAACTGAAGGGAGGTCTGAGGGAGGAAGCAAATTTCTGTGCTATTTCAAGCTGTGTAAGAGGCCAGGCAGAGCTGGGTCTGAATCACTTCCCTGGCTTGGCCCCAGGGTCCCAGGGAAGATGTTTCCAGAATGAATAAGTCTGGAAGGATGGGGCAGCAGCTGCAAAAAATCCCACATGGGGACTCCCATCCTGCCTGCATGTCTTCACATGGAGTGAGCCTGTCAATTCCCCAGGGGCCTGAGATCAGGTCTAGGGGGAGCTGCCTCAGGGAAGGGGACCAGAGTGTCCCCCACGGTCATCCTACTGTGAATCTGGCATCCATCTGTTTGCCCAGGCACTGACCCCAGCCTCTCCCTGCTACTCGGCCCTTAGCCACACTGTCCAATGCTGACTTCACTGACTGACGCTCACCTGCAAAAGCGGAAGATAGGACATAGATGGGGGGTTTTAGTGCTGCTGGCCCGGGGGCAGCCTTCCTGACTTGGACTTGGCATCAGTGTGATGGGATGGCCATTCGCTACCTAGCTTTTCAGCTCCGAGTGCCTCTGGAGCTGAAGGGGTTTGCAACCCCATAGGAAGGAAGAACAACAATATCAACCAACCAGAACCCCCAGAGCTCCCAGGGACTAAATCACCAACCAAAGAGTACACATGGAGGGACCCATGGCTCCAGCTGCCTATGTAGCTGAAGATGGCCTTGTCAGACATCAATGGGAGGGGAGGTCCTTGGTCCTGTGGAGATTCAATTCCCCAGAGTAGGGGAATGCTAGGGCGGAGAGGTGGGAGTTGGGTGGGGGAGTACCCTCACAGAAGCAGGGTAAGGGGGGGTGGGATAGGGGATTTGGAGGAGAAACCAGGAAGGGGGACAATATTTGAAATGTAAACAAATATAATATCTAATGTAAAAAGAATGCTGGGGTGAGTGTTAAGTAACCGGAGGCCATTTCATTTGCTGTATGAAGGCAGAGCCCCCAGAGCTAGAGGACTTGGGCACTTTGGGGAACAGAAGGAGGTTTAAAACCCTTTCCCGACCCTTCACAGAGTAAGCAGCACGTGACCCCGCGGCACCAGCCTTCCGTGTCTATGACATCGATGGAGGTAGCTGATGAAGAGAGGATACACTGAGCTCTGTGTGGGACTGGGAACAGTGGGGTTCCCTCACGGTGCCAAGAGTAAAGCCCGCCTTGGACAGACAACATGTGCTGACTCCACAGAGTCCTGGCCTAGGGCACTTGAGTGCTATAAGGGCTGTTCACATGGCCATGGCCACGGGGTGGTACTGGCTGTGTAAATCCAGATTCTCCACTTAGGTGGCGGATCCACTGACATCCTCCCAGCTCCCAGCCTTTGAGGGTCCTCAGAACTAGAGGTATGTGTCATCGCTTCCAGTTCTCGGCCCTTGTCCCCTGCTGTTGTCAGTGCGCTCTCTCTGTGTCTCTCTCTCTCTCTCTCTCTCTCTCTCTCTCTCTCTGTGTCTCTGTCTCTCTCTCTCTGTCTCTCTCTGTCTCTGTCTCTCTCTCTCTGTCTCTCTGTCTCTCTCTCTCTCTCTGTCTCTCTCTCTCTCTCTCTCTGTCTCTCTCTCTCCCTCCCTCCCTCCCTCCCTCCGCCCACCCACCCCCCGATTTTGTGATCCTCTCTTGGGTATTCTGTAGGACACAGGCAGGTCTCATGATGGACGACCTGGAGGGCTAATTCAGTGCTTATACACTCAGGTGCTTCCCTCAGGCGAGCGGTGGCTCTAAGCAGCTGGAGTCTCCCTTGCCCAGCTCCATGCCTTCCTGCTAGACTGGTCACTGCAGACCTTTCCCAGAGGACCGAATGCTGAGCCTTCCTCATCCTGTCCCCTGACTGTGTCACTCTGCCACACCCCAAATTCCTTCTGTTTAAAGCTTCTAGTGAGACTGTTATCTGTGTGTGTGTGTGTGTGCATATGTGCATGTGAGTGTGCATGTATGTATATGAGTGTGTGCATAAGTGCATGTATGTGTGTGTGCATAAGAGAAAGAGAGAGAGAGAGAGAGAGAGAGAGAGAGTGTGTGTGAATTGGTTCTCTCCTACCAGATGGACACCTGGATCCAAATGCAACTTGCCAGCAAGCACCTTTACCCACGGAACCATCCTACCATCCTGCCAACCCTGGGGGCACACTTTAGTCATAACAAAGCCCAGTTTTCAAATTACTATTTTGCCGAAGAGACAAAGAAAACTTAAAAAGAAGACTCCATTTGGCTGTCAAAGCTGAGCAATGAATTTTACCATCCTGCTACAGAAACCTGCCCGTTCCCTGAAGTACTCGGTCCATTGATTCAAGGCCACGGACCCTTGGAATGTACAGGCAATTGGAAATATATGGGTATTATTTTTGAATTATTGTGACCTCCACATAGGATGTTCAGATCCTAAAATCTGGCATATGGGCTGGAGAGAGGGTTCTGTAGGTGGCAGTGCCAGTTGCCCAAGCATGAACTTCTGTGCGGGGATCCCAGTACCTACATAAAATGTCGGCACTGTGTGCGAGGGGTCAGAAGGAAGGACACACACACACACACACACACACACACACACACAGAGAGAGAGAGAGAGAGAGAGAGAGAGAGAGAGAGAGAGAGAGAGAGAGAGAGAGAGCACACCCAAAGTGGCACAGCATGGGCTTATAATCTTAGGTAGAATTATGAACACTATTTAAAAGCCACTTCTTTTGCACAGATCTTTTTGAAAGGAGATGGCAGGAGGCAGGGGCAATCGTGACCATTTAGGGCTGCAGGACAGCATCACACAAACTGCTTAGCCGCTGTCCTAGGAACCCGGACTAGGTTCACGCATGGAGCTATTGACAACTTGGACTTGGTTCAAGTTTGCTTTTAGTTTTATTTACTCCTGAAGCCTCAAACAGTGGTAAAAAAGACAAAGAGGAGGTGAGAAAGCCTCCAGATGGTGCATGTGTGTATGTGTGTGGTGTGTACATGTGTGTTGTGTGTATGTGAATGCATGTGTGTGGTGGGTGCATGTGTGTGCATGTGTGTAGTATGTGTGCATGTATGTGTGGTGTGAGCATGGTGTGCATGTGTATGTGGTGTGCATGCATGTGTGTGGTGGGTGCATGTGTGTGTAGTGTATGCATGTGTGTGCATGTGTATATGGTATGTGTGCATGTGTGTGTGGTGTGCATGCACGTGTGTGTGGTGTGTGTGCATATGTGTGTGGTGTATGCATGTGTGTGTTGTGTATACATGTGTGTGCATGTGTGGTATACATGTGTGTGCATGTGTGTGGTATGTGTGCATGCATGTGTGGCATGCGTGCATGTGTGTGTGTATGTGTGTGTGGTGGGTGCATGTGTGTGTATGTATGTGTGTGTGGTGGGTGCATATGTGTGTGGTGTATGCATGTGTGTGCATGTGTATGTGGTATGTGTGCATGTGTGTGTGGTGGGTGCATGTGTGTGCGGTGTATGTGCATGTGTGTGTGCATGTGTGGTGTATGCATGTGTGTGCATGTGTGGTATATGCATGTGTGTGTGTGTGTGTGCGTGTGTGATCCCACCATGTTGTTCTGACTACCAAGTGGCAAGAAACGAAATGTGGATTGAGGGATGCTGACTGAGCTGCAGACTCCTCTGGTACCACGGCATCTTCACCACCTAAATGTTCTTGCTGCGTGCAGTGGGTACCCTCCTCACATCTAAGGCTGTATTGTAATCCTTCTCATTTTCCCCTCCTCAGAATTTTCCATGGGCAACTCAGGTATGGTCTGCCACACTGACACGCAACCTAGAGAATCCAAATAACAACTAAAAATAGCATCATCCCAAATAATTGCTGTTTCTGTGTCAAATTTGCATTCTTCCAAATATTAAGGGTCTTAGGATGCACAGAGCCCTGTGACAACTGCAGTCTCTTCCTTCTCCTTCCCTCCCCATCCAATCCCTCCAAGGAACTCAATAACCATGCCTTCCCCACCAGAAAGGACAGGGACATCTGCCACTGGATAGGCCACCCATGGGGTCCAGGCATGCTCAACAACTGCCTAATGGGTATCTTCTGCATGAGGTTTGTACATGTTCCCAATTCAGTCAATTTCAGGCTAGACAAAGAGGCATTGGGAAGAGATGCACCAGATGATTAACGCTCCGCTAATAAATACTGTTAGCTACAACTGACATAATTAAATGTAAGTGCATAGACAATAAGTATACTAAATTTGTCAGCGCCAAGTTTTTGTTACTAGCTTCAGTTTTAATAAAAATTCAATCAACTTTAATGTTGTCTCATTTCATTTTTTATCATGGTTATATTCAACAATTGCCTCACAAGATTCCTGCAAATTAGCATCATTACCTGCTGAGAATGGTTTCAACAAACACCGGGCATGCTTCCTTGGGCAAGAAGGAAGAGAAAGTGCCCGTGCCACCGGACGCAAGTCCGAATTTACAAACAATATATCCTTCAAATGTGCATGTTTTATTTACACAATTGTTTTTGCTGGTTGATTGTTGGGGGTTTTTTGCCCCTCAAATGCTGGTGAGGTTTTAAGTGCAGCTGACTCCCCCAGACAGACGACCAGTTCTGCAACCTCAAGGGGGCGCTCTAACAGCCGCTGTTGAATACAAGGTCTGACAAAGCTCAGGGGCTCCCAAGCTCTTCGAACCTGTGCTGGGCTCATGGAGGAGAGGTTCTTCTTTCTCGTAACCCTGTTCCGGCTTCATCTGAAACCGTAGCAGAATAGATAACTTTACTTGCCCCAGAGTGACAAAGATGCTCTTCTAGTTCCCTCCATGTTGCTGTGCTGTGATGAGACACTTTAACCCAAAATCATCTAGGAAGGGTTCGCCTCATCTTTCCTTCTGGGTCACAATCGCCAAAGGACGTAATGGCAGGAACCTAGGGCAGCAACCATAGGATGCTCCCTGCCTCGTGCTCAACTAGCTATCTCGTACAGTTCAGGCCCACCTGCCTAGGGATAGCGCCACCTACAGGGCGGGGCCTTCCCACGTCAGTCATCAATCAAGAGAGTCTTTGAAAGTCATGGCCATAGCCGGCCTGATCAAATCAATTCCTCAACTGAGGGTCCCTCCCGGTACTCTCGATTGTCAATTTGCCAATAAGAGGCACACAGACACTGAGCTATGATGGCTCCTTTCAAATGAGGAGCCATCGATCATCGTACGTTTTGCTCCGGGTTCTCAAGCCAACCGCCATCACTCAGGGGTCACGACTCCCAGTCCAACAGAGGCTGCCTCGGATGGAGACTCACTTTGTGGTGAGGCTCCATGGTGGGGAGAGCTTGCAGACACTTGCATGGCCATCTGACCACACCTAGGAGATGGACAGGATAGGATGAAGTGTGCTTGTGTACTCAAATCAAACCTGGGAGTCTGTGAAGAGAGAGACAAATCCCACTGAGGAACCAGCACGGATTATCTCAGGTGAGCCTTGCAGGACAGGCAGACTTTCTCTGAAGGGGACAGTGAAGGTGTGGTACCTCAACACCATGGTCTTCTCCCACCGAGAATTTGTTATATCCCTGCCCTGCTGGTTTAATGTATGGGCATACCACTCTGCGCAGGGATGCCCAGAGTCTGCCCATTACCTGCTTTTTGCATTAGGAGACAGGGAAAGAGTTGGCTGAGGTTGTCCTGGAGCAGAGTGGCCCTTGTTCACAGTGGGACTAGAGGTATTTTATTCCCAAAGTTTTTCTTAGTCTATCCTGGCCCAACAGGCATATCGACATTCAAAAGGAAGACGCTGAAAGTTTTATTGGGGTAGGGTCATAGAGAGTAAGGTTTGTGTGGCCAAGGAGAAAGAGGAGAGATGAGGCCAGGAACATAGAACAATGATCAGTTCCGAAAGGCTTTTGCCCCGCCCCCATCCTCATAGGCCCCGCCCCATCCTCATAGCCCCCGCCCCTCACATGCCACCTCCTCCGGGACTGCAACAGCTCACTTGCTCCCCAGAATATGAATAGTGCCAGCTTGCTCTCTAGACTAGATAGATGCTCAGGCTGGCCACTAACTAGAGGTCACTAATTACCCAGAGTAAACTGTGTCTGAGTCAGTCCATCTCTCCAGAGATCAAGATCACCCATGCCTATCATGGGGGAGCTAGGAACAGCAGTTATTCCCACCTTATGACTCTAGATTTCAGGTTCCCCTGCAAGAAGCAGGCCCTCATCCCAGAGCCTGATTCCCAATCTTCCTGAAGACACACAACTGAGTAGCTGTGGTCAGCTGCAACTGTCACCTTGACACACCCAGAATCGCTTGGTAAGAGTGTCAGGAGGAACTGCTTACACTGGGTCTGCCTATAAGGGGACTGTTTTAATCAAGTTAATTGGAATGAGAAGCCCCAACCCACTGTAGGCAACACTGTTTCATAGGAAACACTCAGCCTCAGGCAGCACAAGCAAGCAAGCAACAAGCAAGCAAGCCGGTGAAGCATGCATTCATCTGTTTCTCTGCTTCACTGCGGATGTGTTGTGACTGGAGATCCAGATTTGACTGCCGTACAGTGATGGTTGTCACCTGGAGCTGTGAGCTGAGGAAAACCTACCCTCCCCTAAATGACTTTAAGAAACTAGGAAGCTCCCTTGCTAAAGTGCATTCTCACCCCTGAGCAGGAATCCCAACCTTCCTGAGGACACAATGTCTCCCTGCAGGAGATGGGTCCCGACCTCAGAGTCCCACCCCAACCTTGTTACACACACACACACACACACACACACACACACACACACAATTTGGCCACCTGAAGTAAACCTATGCATCCCTTCTCTAAATGATGTTTCCAAAATGCATAATTACACAGTGTCACACAGGAAACTCATTTGTTGATCAAGTACCTTAAAAAAAATGTGTTAAGTTCTTCTTCGTTGACATTTAACACATTAGATGATGAAAATCTAGTTGAAGTGTGTAACAGCCATAATTTTGAAGTCAGTATTTTGAAATATCTACCAAAGATGAGGAGGAGGGGGAGGAGGAGGAGGAGAGAGAAGGAAGCGGAGGAGGGTCAGGAGGAAGGGGAAGAGGAGGAAGAGGAGTGAGAGGGAAGGAGGAGCAGGAGGAAGAGGAGAACTAGGGGGAGGAGTGAGAGGGGAGGAGGAGCTGAAGGAGGAAGAGGACTAGGGGGAGGAGAAGAAGAAGGAGGAAGAAGAGGACAAGGAGGGAGAGGAGGAAGTGTGGTGCAAAAAGCCTCTGAGACATCTCAAGTGACAGGTCACATTGCAGACTCATTGGTCTCCTCACCTTCATTCTTAGTTGAAGGTCACGCTAAATTTCAGCCACACATTCACAAACATAAAAAAAAAAAGTCCGTGTTTCCTCCACAAGCCCACTGAGAACGTAACTTGCAGCTCTGGTAAGAGCTTCTCCCTGCGCTAGGCTGCCTGTGGCTGGCTCTCTCCATACCCCATCTGTGCTTTAGGAAAACCAGACTATTATTAATGTTACTCCACCAGGCCTGAGTGATTCCACAGCACATATGCACAGATCTCTCCTGGTGTTTTATGCCTTATCCTTCCCAGGAGAGAAGTGATGTCTCAATGAAATGACCCAATAAAGGCTCTGCAGAGGAGTGGGGGAGGGTGGCAGAGGAGTGGGGGGAGGGGAAGGGAAGGGTGGGGGAGGGGTGGCAGGTGTAATGAGCCCCAGGGCCAAGGTGAAGCCAAGGATAGCCTTGCTCTGCCCACCTCGTATTCTCCAGACGTCTCTTGCTTGCCTGACCGTCCTAGTGACGGTTTCATTGTTACTAAAAGAATCAGATTGGAAGCACTCAGTCTCTCTGTCTTTCTCTTCACTCACTCCAGCTTTTAATCAGCCTCAGGGCTGTCAGAGGACCAAGAGCCCCAGGGATGGCCTCAGGCCTGGCCTTCCCCTACTCCTCCTCACAGAGCTAGCTGGGCTTGCATGTGGGCCCTGGGCTGCAGTTATGAAATCTGTGTCAACACAGAAAAGGAATTCTCAAAAGGAGACTCAATGTATGCAAACCATGGAGAAAAGGACGGACTCATTCTGTCAGGTCAGAGCGAGCACGGCATTCTCCAGGAGCCACCACCGCAGTTAAAGACCAAACCAGGAGACCACGGCACAGGTGATGACCAAGGACCAGGACGAACACAGACATCTGCAAACCAACTTCAGCAGACACTGCACTTCAAACCGGAGGGTAGCCAGGACAGTGGTGTTCACCTGCCCTGCCTGCCCTGTGGAGGCGGAGGCGAAACGTGTCAAGTCCGAGGCCAGCCTGGACTGCAAGGTGAAACCTGCCTCAAAAGCAAAACAAACAAACCCGTGAAGAAAAAGAACAGGCAGACATTCCACAGAAGCACAACCAGGGCAGACTGATTTGTGGAGAGACCCAATCTCTGCTGTGACTGAAAGAAAGCAAAAAGAGCCACAAGTAAGGTGCAGTTTTATACCCGCTGGAAGTTCATACATGAAGGGACGTGAGTCGCAACGGGGTGGGCGGCAGGGTTGAGCCCCGGGCATCTTGACGTAGAGCTGCGGAGAGGGGACTTGCTTCAGTTGTTTTGGAAAGGAAGTCACAGATCTCTAAAAAGTTGAAGAGGTGTGAACTTTGACACGCCTGGACTCCAGGCATCGTACAAAAGGCCACAGCAGGGCTTTGCCTAACAGCCAATACTTGGAAAAAGACAAGATGTCCCTCAAGTGGACAGTGGGTGAAGTAGCTGCACACAGCCTGAGCATGGAACATCATAGAGCATCATACGGAACCATGCCGCAGACGTGTCGTCAATGACTGCAGAATTGTAACGGTGTGACGGTTAAGACTCATCAACTAGCCGGGCGGGGGTGGCGCACGCCTTTAATCCCAGCACTTGGGAGGCAGAGGCAGGTGGATTTCTGAGTTCGAGGCCAGCCTGGTCTACAGAGTGAGCTCCAGGACAGCCAGGGCTACACAGAAAAACCCTGCCTCAAAAAATCCAAAAAAAAAAACAAAAAAAAACAAAAAACAAAAAAAAAACAAAGACTCATCAACTGGACAACTCCGGAACCGGGCGGCAAGCCTCGGGGCATACCCTGAGGGATCGCATAGGTTAAGTTAGTTAAAGTGGCAAGCGCCAGCTCACAGGCTGAGGTCCTGCATGCATAACTGAGAGAGTTGTATGAGCCTGAGGATTCACTGCTTTCTGCTTCGGGAAGAGGCCTTAGGACCAGGCACCCCGTTCCTGCCGCCACACCTCCCCTCTGTGATGGGCTAAACCCCTGAAACCAGAAGCCCAAATAAGCCCTTCCCTCCCCGAGTTGCTTTAAGTGTGACATCAATGAGATAAACAACTAACACAGGTTGTGACCAAAGCCAAGGGAAGTCAGACTGTCCAGGGGAGGCTCATAAACACATCAGCAACTATTTAAAAGGGGGCGGGGGGGGCAAAGATTCATTCATGATGGTGGCCACCCGATGGGGGAATCTTAGACACAGATTCACAGGTATTAATAACGTCCCTCTCCGTAGGCTGGATGGTAGACTATGATCCTTATTTCCACCGAGTCCATGGTGCCGGGCAACCTGTATAGCCCTAGAGGCGGGAGATCGTCCTCCTGAGGAGGGTGCTGGAAGGCAAGTGTGAGAGTCTCCAAGAGAGAGAGGGGAGTGGCAGGTGCCTTTTGTGACCCTCTTATCTTAGTTTCCTCTCTGGAAAACATCCTGATGAAAGCAGTTTAAAAAAAGATGGGTTTAATTTTGGGGTGGGTTTAATTTTTGGGGTCACAGTTCAAGGTACAGTCCACGGTGGGGAGGTCGAGGCAGCGGGAGCTGAAAACAGCTGGTCACATTGTGTCTGCTTTCAGGAAGAAGAAAGCAATCATGTTTGTTCTCAGCTCACTCTCTCCTTTCTACAGTCCAAGACCCCAGCCCAGGGAATGATACCACCCACAGCACGCAGGTCTTCCCGCATCAGTTAACCTAATCAAAGGAACCTTCCAGAAGTGCCTTTCTCCTAGACCTCATGTTGCTAACCGAGATTAGTCATCACGCTTCCTGTGCAATCCTTTATAGAGTAGTAACTGGGCGAATCCAGTGCAGGGACAGCAGGTGGAGGTTCTGAGAGGTGAGTCATCTCTGAAGGACGTACCACTGGGACTGAGATGTCACCTGCATGGCACTGTGAGGATTGGGACAAACTGGCGATGAGGTAGCTTTGGAGACAGGGTTAGGATGATACACAGGAATTAGCGGGGAGAGGAGAGCTGTTAGGGGAAGCCCGCCATGGTCCCCAAGCAGCAGGCAGCAGTGTGGTTTAAGGCACAGCATGCGGTAGCAGGGATCTGGTCTGACTCAGGGGACCCAGGGTCTGCACTGGATGGCTGATGCACGAACAGGTGAACTTGGCTGCACGTGGAGAAAGAGGCCTCTCTACTGGGTGGTTCTAACTCAAGTGTGGCAGCTGTAGCAGCCTTCTGAGCATGCTACCCCTGCGCTAATCCACTCTCCCCCCAATAGCCAGGGAGAGCTTTGTAGAATAGAAACTGGAGCATGCCTTCCTGTAGATCGAAAGTCCCAAATGAGGGGCTGGCTGGAGAGACGGCTCGGTGGTGAGGAGGGTATTCTGCTCCTGCAGAGGACCTGGGTTCACTTTCCATCACCCACATCCCACTGGCTCACAAATGCCTGTAACTCAAGCTTAAGGGAATCCAATTCCCCTGTGCTCACCATGGGTCCACTTCTTATGTGCACACACCCACACAGATGTACACACGGAATTAGAAATAATAAAAATAAATCCTAAAAGCCCCAATAGCATTCATAATATATTAAGTGAACAAACACACAAACAAGCCACACACACACACACACACACACACACACACACACACACACACCATCAAGGTACAGAACAGTCTTGCTCTGCCATCATCAAAGAAGACCCTTTCTGTAGTAGATGAGAACAGTATGGAGACTCATGGTTGGACAGTGTGCAGAGAGTGAGACCTTGGAACACTGAGTCCTAAATGGGATGTCTCCATCAAACCCCTCCCCCTCAGGGCTCAGGGAACTCTGTGGAAGAGGAGGTGGGAAGATTCTAAGAGACAGAGGGATAAAAGCCACCAAGGAAGCAAGGACTTCTCTGCACCGTGGGACTGATTCACATGAACAGAGGCTGTGACAGCAGGCACAGGGCCTGCACAATAGGGGTCCTGATATCTCCAACTGATGACCATGCACAAAAGAAAAAGCAGTTTTCTACAGCAGAGCCTATTGGGTATGCACACCCCACGTAAGGGCCCTATGTATATATGCCCATCAGTAGATGGCCAACACAAAATTAACTTGGTGATAATTTTGGAAGTCTTTTAACATTTTCATAAAGCTTTGTCTTGAAAGGGGAAAAAAGATACAGAATAGTGTGTGTGTGATACACTGTCATTTACAGTTTGAATTGTTTTTATCTGTGTGTATACATAAGGAAACTCACACGTACTTGTATATGATCTTTCTAGAAAGACATAAAGAGATGGTTACAGTGACCAGGTCTTAACGAATCATGCAGCATAATCAACCACGGACTGGCCGTGTGTGCCCTGCCCAGCCCACGTCTCTCCCTGGACACAGGAAGTTACGCAGCTTTCCTCCTCATGGTTTGGTTGGAGTCATGTGACTACTTCTCTCTGTCTCTCCATGCCAGGCCCCTCCTTCAAGAGCCCTTGATCTCTCTTGCGCTCCCCCAGAGCTGGAAGTGAACATGTCTAGGGGATGGAGATGCCCCGTGGGAGGTGAGCTGACAATTGTGTGGGCTGGGGAGGGTCGGAGGTGAGAGGGTGAAGGTGCTAACGATGGACCATCTCAATTTTCCTGAGCAAGTTGTGCCTCCGATGCGTGATGTTGTGGGGAGTTGGGTGTACTCCTTACTGCTGCTAAAGAAAATTACGCTCATTGATACAAAGTGAACATCCCTTGCTCTAATTCATGTTCAGTTTTGTAATACATGCATGCTTTATATACTCCCCAAAATAAATATAATGAAAGAAGCTAACTTTCCATGGGATTCTTATCTTAGTTTCTTTTTTTTGTTCGTGCAATAAGATACATGAAACAAAGGCACCTTAAAGAAGGAATTATTCATTTTGGTTCACAGCTGAAGGTACAATCCATCATGGGGACTTCAAGACACAGCTGCACACATTGTCAAGGAGAGAGCCACGGGTGCTTCTGATCTCTCCTTTTATACAGTTCATGACCCGGTCCAGGGAATAGTGCCACCCACAGTGGACAGGTCTTCTCATCCCATGAAACTAATCAAGATAATGCCCAACAGGTATGGCCAGAGGTGACAGCTGAGATTTACCACAATACTCATACAATAAAATACATATGCTGGTCTGGCCCTCAAGGCCCCAGACCCCATCCCCCTGATGGACTTCCACTCCACAGGCTTACCCCTGACTTATGTAGACCCTGTCCTGCTGCTCCCTGCCTGCCTTGCTTGCCATACAAAGGGGTCTTTGATGAGTTTTAGCAGCACACAGCCCTGTTTCCTTGCTCTGCAGAGGTTAGCTCCCATGCTGACACTTTTCTTTCTTACTGGCACGTGGCCTTTTCCCTCCTACTTGCGTGTAAGCCCTGACACCTGACACAGAGTTAACCTCGTCTGTCTCCCATTTACCTTATAAACTCAGCATTCACAAAAGTTCTGATTGATGGATGAATGAAAGAGTGACTGAGTGGATGGGTTTTGACAAATGAATCTGGAAGATCAGATTTGACTTATAGTTGACGCCTGTGAGAAAGACTCCTCCTCCCCTTGTTGCTTTTAGGGTCACCATCTGCTTCACCATTGGTTCTTGGTCTAGGGCTGTATATCAGTATATCATCAGTAGAATAATCGCCTACCACACACAAAGCCTGGGGTCAATCCCCACTACCACACAGGCCCAGCAGCAGTGGTACAAGAGACTAATCCAGACACTTGGGAGATACAAGCAAGAGGATTAAAAGTTCACGTTCGTCCTGCACTACATAGTAGGTTCAAAGCCAGCCTGGGACACGATGAAGGGAAAGAAAGGAAGAAAATAAGGGAAGGAAGCAAGGAGTGAGGGAGTGAGAGAGAGAGGGAAAGAGAAAGGAAGGAAGAAGGAGAGGAAGAGAGGGAGGAAGGGAGGGAGGGAGGGAAGGAGGGAGGGAGGGAAGGAGGGAGGGAGGGAGGGAGGGAGGGAGGCAGCCCCAACTAATTGGGAATAGAGCCTTTTTAGATCTATACATTGAGATGAGATGTGCTTAATGGGAAACTGTGGGCTGAACCTGTTCTGCTAAACCCACCACTATACTTATGAGCTCATACGTTGAGCTTGCTGCCTCCAAAGGAATGAAAACGGGGCAGCTGCAGACTGGATCCTGGAAATGCACATGCAGAGGCACCAAGCTGCTAGGCTAGGTCCTACTGAGTCTGCCCTGTGGGTGTCCTGGGGCAGGCTGCTGTCCTGTACACAAGGCCTGCTTTGTGCTTACACTGGCTTGGAAGTATTAGTCTTACCCACCACCACCACCACGAGGGTTCTGCATCCTCAAGCACCACGAAAGGTCCTGGAGTCTGACTTTGAGAGGAGACAGCCATAGCCTTCAGAAGAGATGTCCTGAAACCCCCTCTCTGTACTACATTCCTTCTCTGGCTTTGACCCCTCCCCTGCTGATGTTCCCCCCCCCCAAATGTTTTAGTTAGAGTTACAGTTGTGATAAAACACCAGGAACAAAAAGAAAGTTGGGGAGGAATGGGATTATTTGGCTTAGACTTCCATAACACAGTTGTCAGGGCAGGAACTCAAACAGGAACCTGGAGGCAGGAGCTGATGCAGAGGCCATGGAGGAGTGCTGCTTACTGGCTTGCTCCTCGTGGCTTCCTCAGTCTGGTCTCTTGGTCTCTCAGTCTTGTCCTGGTCTCTCCAGGACCACCAGCCCAGGGAGTGGCTCCGCCCACAATGGGCGGAGCCCTTCCCCATCAATTGCTAACTAAGGAAATGTCCCCACAGGCTTGCCTACAGCCTGCTCTTTTGGAGGCATTTTCTCAGTTGAGGCTCTCTTCTCTCAGATGACAAGCTTGATACAAGCTAACATAAAACCAGGAGCTCCCCACCCTATCGCTGCCATCATCAGAAGGGGGGAGGGAGCATGGAGCGGGAGCATGGCGACTTCTAGCCAACAATGCATGCGGTGTCCAGGTACCACCCCTGCAGCTGGGGGAGGAAAGGCCAGTCTCCGACCTTCAGCAAACGATAGCAAGGACCAGTGGAGCAACCTTAGACACAGGGCCAGGCCCGCCTGCCAGCAGGGCCTGACGCCAGGGAGAGAGCCAGCGAGGTAACTCTGTCTTGCCTCCTTCCTTCAGCTCAGAATTGCTGCCTGGATTCTGGCCAAAGCTGCCATCTGGCTCTCCCTCAGAAACTCCTCTTCTTCCATGGAGATGTTTGACAGGTGCATGCTCCTTTCCCCCCCTCCTACACACACACACACACACAGAGAGAGAGAGAGAGAGAGAGAGAGAGAGAGAGAGAGAGAGAGAGAGAGAGAGAGAGAGAGAGAGAGACAGAGAGTCTGCCTTCTGTACACTGCCATTCTCCTTCTTCCTCCCTGCAGTCCAGGTGTAGGGTCCACCTGACCCTATTCTCACCCTACTGTGCCCTGTGAACACTAACCTAACCCCCCACCCAAGACTCAGCCTGTTTCTTCTACATCCTTCCCCACCACATGCTACTACTACTGGACTAGTCCAGCTACTAGCCAGCTCTGCCACAGGGTCCCAGCCTTCGCGCCCCTCCCCCCCCACCTACCTTCTTCTATGGCCCAGAGACGCCAAGTCCATCCCCCACCTACATTGGAGGAAAATCATTCTGCAGTGACCAAGGGGGTTCTAGAGAAGAAATCTCAACTGAGCCAGGCCCAGGAGGG
Organism: Tokudaia tokunoshimensis; assembly: GCA_036184795.1. Lineage (NCBI taxonomy): Eukaryota > Metazoa > Chordata > Mammalia > Rodentia > Muridae > Tokudaia > Tokudaia tokunoshimensis. The sequence goes on from BTHU01000001.1 coordinate 177,485,314, forward strand.
CCCCAGGAGACTCCCTGGGCCTGGATCCTGTAGGGGAAATGGACATGTGGGACAGCTCAGCCTTGCTCTCACCCTGACCTTGGGCCCTGGAGAGCTGAGGGGGAGCACAAGGCATGATGATCATTTTACCAGGATGTTCACTGCCTGACACATTTTCTTAGAAAGGACACAGAGCTCTTGTACACATGGGGCCAAGATTCAAACAAGATCTAAACCACTGTTATCAGAGAAAAATGTCCTGTCTTCATTTATAATTAAAGAAATGTAAATTTAAATCAATGAAGTATTTTTCATCTGTCTTGACAGCGACCATTTGTATCTGACCATTTGGGTCTCCTGGGAAAATGCTAATGTGGGTCCCTGTCCCCTCCCCAAGCAGCAGAGACAGCCACATGTACAGTCTCTTGTACACTCCCAGTAACAAGGTTCTCACAAACCTGAATACTCACACACACTTATATATATCCATACACGTGCACACAGCAGTATACAATCTAACACACTCACACACACCTGTGTATACTCTTTCATTCATTCACACTCAATACACATTCAAACCCTCACACTCATACCTGCATGTACATTCAGGTACTGGCAACTACACAATAACACCCGAGCGCAAACATTATCACACTCACATCCAGGAATACTCTGGCACACCCATTTTCACTGGCTCACTCTCAGGCATGTACACACTCACACTTTAACACAAGCATACAACCATACAAAACGCACACAAGGCATTTGCCATCACACTCGCTCGCACACACTCCTACATATTCTCACACACACCATGCATTCAAATTCACAGGTCTCTCTCACACACACACACACACACACATATGTTGTCACACCAACATGTACATATCCACACACTCCTCTGAATTCATGCACTCACACAGGCCAACACTGTCACACTAACACATTCATTCACACACCCAAACTCTTATACTCATGTGAATACTTACACACAGGCTCTTTCAGATGTGCTCGTGTGCACTTTCTCAGGCTCATATAGATGCACTCGTGTGCACACTCACACACAGCTCAGACAGATGCACTCATAGCTCTCTCCAGTCATGTACAGACTCACACACCATATCACACACTCACTTGCTCACATTTTCTTGTTTTCTTTTCATATATTCATATTCTCTCTCTCTCTCTCTCTCTCTCTCTCTCTCTCTCTCTCTCTCCTCTCTCTCTCTCGTATGTGCACTCACCCTCCTCATCCTCCTCCACACAGTCAGCTCTGCAGACTTATGTGGAAGGTTCCAGCACATCTCTATAAAATTCACCACTTTCGGGGTGAACAAAGGGGGTGGGAGATGCAAAGTAGTTTTCACACACACCTCCCTTTTGTATTATCTGCCTATTTGTTGTGAATATGAACTGCTTATCTAAAAGCTTAAGAGGTTGTTGGTGCCTAACTTCTTGAGTTCTTTATATATTTTGGATATTAGTCCTCTGTCAGATATGGGGCTGGTGAAGACCTTTTCCCAATCTGTAGACTGCTGCTTTGTCCTGTTGACAGTGTCCTTTGCCTTACAGAAGCTTTTCAGTTTCAAGAGGTCCCATCTATTAATTGTTGATCTTAGTGCCTGAGCTGTTGGTGTTCTGTTCAGAAATTAGACACCAACAACCCAAGTAGCCCAATTTAAAAATGGGATGCCGAGCTAAACAGAATTCTCAACAGAGGTATCTAGACTGGCCAAGAAACACTTAAAGAAATGTTCAAAGTCCTTAGTTATCAGGAAAATGCAAATCAAAGCAACTTTGAGATTCCACCTCATACCCAGAAGAATGGCTAAGATCAAAAAATCAAGTTGGCATATGTTGGTGAGGATGTGGAGAAAGGGAAACACTCCTCCATTGCTGGTTGGAGTGCAAACTGGTACAACCACTTTGGAAATCAGTCTGGTGGTTTCTCAGAAAACTGGGAACAGTTCTACCTCAAGATACAACTATACCACTACTGGGCATGTACCCAAAAGACACTCCACCATCTCACAAGGACACTTGCTCAACTATGTTCATAGCAGTTTCATTCATAATAGCCAGAAACTGGAAACATCCCAGATGCCCCTCGACTGAAGAATGGATAAAGAAAATGTGGTACATTTACACAATGGAATACTACTATCCAGCTATTAAAAACCAGGAAACCATGAAATTTGCAGGCAAATGATTGAACTAGAAAATATCATCCTGAACAAGGTAACTCAGACCCAGGAAGATATACATGGTATGTACTCACTTATAAGTGATATTAGCCAGAAAATACAGGATAACCTTGCTACAATTCAGAGACCCAAAGAAGCTAAGTTAAAGGGAGAGATCAAAGGAGGGTGCTTGAATCTCACTCAGAAGGGGAAATAAAAAAGACATTGGGCATGGATGGTGAGAGGGAACTGGGTGGGAGATGGGGTAAGGAGGGGAGTGGGGGTCAGATATGGGGGTAACTAACGGGTTTGGGGTGAAAGGGTTGGGAGTGAGAAGGGAAATCAGCAGTCGGGGAGCATCTCTGGGACAAACCAAAGACCTGGGATGGGGAGGCTCCTGGGAGGATGTGGGGGTGACCCTAGCTGAGACTCCTAGCAGTGCAGCGAGGAATATGGAGAGTGAAGTGGCCACTTCCTGTAGCCAGGCAGGACTTCCAGTGGAGAGAGGGGGACACCAACCCACCCACAAAACCCTCCACCCCAAATCTGCCCTGCCTACAGGATGTGCAGAAATACAGATGGAGGTGAGATTGAGGGAATGGCCGACCAATGACTGCCCCAACTTGAGACCCAACCCATGGGAGAGAGCCAACCCCTGACACACTATTAATGATTCTGTTATGCTTGCAGACAGGAGCCTAGCATAACTGTCCTCAGAGGCTCCACCCCGCAGCTGACCAAATATAAGGCAGAGACCCACAGCCAAACATCATTAGGCAAAGCTCCAGGAATCTTGTGGAGGAGTGGAGGGAAGGATTGAGGGACCCAGAGGGGACAAGAACACCACAAAAGGGCCTGCAGAGCCAACAAACCTGGGACCATGGGGGCCCACAAAGACTGCCACCAGTCAAAGAGTATGCACGGGCTGGACTAGGCCCCCTACACATTTGTAGCAGATGTGAGGCTTTGTACTCTTGTGGGTCCCCTAACAATTATAGCAGTGGCTGTCTCTGACTCTGTTGCCTGTCTTTGGATCCCCTTTCCTAACTGGATTGCCTTGTCAGGCCTCAGTGGGAGAGGATGGACTTAGTCCACCTGTGATTGGATATCTCAGGGTGGGGTGGTGATACCCAGGGGAGAAGGGGGAATGGGAGAAAGGTGTGGGAGGGTGGGACTAGGAGGGAAGGAAAGAACAAACAGGGAGGCAGGGAGCTAAGTGGCACAGAAACTAAGATGGGGAGATGAGGAGGGGGGTACGTATAGCTGAGTGGATGTGACAGGGAGGGGAGCGCGACACCCTCAGCAGTCCCCTGCTCGGGCCCTGGAGCTGCAAGTCTCTGAGCCAAAGAAAGACACTGGGCTGCTGGGACTGGATCAGGAGGTACGAGGGGCAGAGGCTGCAACCAATTCCTTCTGCCGTGCAGCCGATCAAGTACATTGCAAGGAACATTCCAACAGGGTCGGAAAAAACAGTAAGAAAAACAACTGTGCGGTGGTGCAAACTGGAAGCCTGAGTCAGCTCTGGTCTAGGCAATCCAAGTTCCCCTGCAAAATTCGAGTCCCTGATTTAGAGGCAGCGGGCTCACAATGCCCTTCCAACACCGCCCTCTTGTGGTGGATCTGGTAACTGCATACAGCTCCACACCTTAATAGCGGCGATTTAAAACTGAATACAATTTAATCCTGAAGTGAAAAGAAGAGCTCTGTAAAAAGAGGGCAGACCCCAATGCAAAAGTCTGCCCCTGGACTGTAATTTGTGAGCTTTCTCCCAAGTAAATCTCCCCCAGGGTCAAACAGCTTTCCCTCCACAATACTTAAGACTTGATAGTGCTAAAAAGGACGGAAGGGATACTACATGGAAAAGTCTAATAGGAGTTGGTGAGCATCTCTCCAGATTCTGTGAATCTATGTGCTCAAAGATATGTGAAAACACACAGAAATAGAGCCACCAAGGTCAGTTAGCCTGAACTTCATTTTTTTTAATCCTTGTTTTCTGTCTCAATAATATGCTGTGGTCAGACATCTGCATAGCAAGCACATGGTGTGTCATCATTTTTATCATTTTGGGGTTATTTTGCTGCCTTTTCCATCTTTTTGAGACAGGGTCTCTTTATGTACCCTTGGTTGTCTTGGAACTCAGATAGACCAGGCTGGCCTCAAATTCAGAGACTCCGTCTGTCTCCTCTTACTGAGTCCTGGGATTAAGGGCATACACCGTGTCTAGATTTTGCTGTTGCTTTTTGATTTTTGATTTTGTGGTGCTAGGGATCAAATCCAGGGCCTCACACATGCTGGGCAAGTCCCCCACCACTGACCCACACCCTGGTCCTTACTTTTTAAATAGTTTTGATAGAGTCTCATTACGTGACTTAGGCTAGCTTTGAACTCACTCTATACCCCTGAACTAAAATCCTCCTGCTTCAGTCTCCTGTGCAGGTGGAATTACAGATGTGCCACCATGCCCCCTTGTTTTAATTGTTAACTGTGTATACATTGACAGTGGTGTGAGACAACCTTCCTGCTAATGCCAGCGTGCGTGAAATTGGTATGATGGGGTACCTGTCAATTATTTAAATTGTTGAGGAGCAGACATAGGAAAATGGGTCTGTGATCTTGATAAAAACACAAGGGGAACTAGTTAAGTGTGATACATGGTGTTTGTTCAGTGGAATACTATGCACCCATGATTCCAGCCACAAACACAGCGACATGTGGCGAGGGTCATGTAACAAAGCAAAGAACTCATGTTTCATATGTCTTATCTTTATATTATATATAAAGAAAAATACGCACACATGTTCCTGAGGAGAAAGTATTTCTTCAAGAATACTCCAGCCACTCCTGAGAAACAGGAATGGGAGAGTATTCACCCTGCATATTCTCTCTCTCTCTCTCTCTCTCTCTCTCTCTCACACACACACACACACACGTGTATGTGTGTGTATCTATATCTATATATATCTGCACTATGACTTATGTAATTAACCTCTGTTGATGTAGACTTGGGTGTTCACACAGAGACTATATGTGTGTGTGTGTGTATATATATACATATATATATATCATGTACATATCTGCACTGTGACTTATGTAATTAGTTTCTTTTGATGAAGACTCAAATGTTCACACACAGAGACTATATATAGTATTTATTATATATAATATGTATTACATGTACATATCTGCACTGTGACTTATGCAATTAGCCTCTGTTGACGAAGACTCAGATGTTCACACAGAGACTACATATATAGTATTTATTATATATAATATATATTACATGAATATATCTGTACTGTGACTTATGTAATTAGCCTCTGTTGATGATGACTCAGATGTTCACACCCAGAGACTACTACATATATAGTATTTACTATATATAATATATATTACATGTATATATCTGCACTGTGACTTTTGTAATTAGCCTCTGTTGACAAAGTCTCCGGTGTTCCTCTATTAAGAACAAAGCTGCCACAGCTACTGCACTGGTTGCTTTTCTGTCACATAATACAGGAAGACGGACAGGAAGAAAGGCTCAGTTGGGCTCACAGCTGCAGAGGGTTCCAGGCAGAGAGAATGTGACAGAATGTGACAGGAACAGAGCCAGGCAGAGTCTGCCCCCTAGCGACCCACTTCCTTCAGCGAGGCCTCACCTCCTACATGTTCTTCGCCCTCAAGAGACAGTCCCATCATCTGGGGGCATGAGATTGCACAGCATGACCCCAGGAGTGGCGTTCCACACCCAAACCTTCGCAGGCCCCTTGCGTCTGAGTCACTGCAGATCTGTCTCTTTGTCTAAGTAGAACTTACAGGGGAGACTGCCTGGTCAGTTCAAAGCCGGCAATGTTGAAGGTGGGACCCAGAGAGCATGTGGGGAGTAAGCACTCTGACCCTGTGACATGTCCCTGGTCCAGCTCAGTTTTTAAGTGTTCACACTTTCCATGACAGTGACCGTCATCACTTGGCCGATGAATGGGAGGAGTTGCCCCACTGTGTTTCTGAAGTGTCCAGGCTCTGACTCTAGCTGGGGAGGTGGGCAACCGCTGTGCTGCACACCTCCCTAGAAGCTCCATTTTCCCACTCTTGGTCAGGCTTACCAGACTCTCCACATCCAGGTGTCTCTTTTGCAACACTTGGCCACCCCTCTATTCCTGTTACTCCCATTCTTGTCAGTCTGGTCTCTCCACTGCAGCCAGTGTGAGCCTTTCCCCACAGGCCCAGCTCACATGCTACAAATCAACCCAACTCCAGCTGTGGTCTGCAGGGCTGTGCCTTCTAGTCCCTGACTGCATCTTCTGGCCTCATATCTCCTTATAGTTCATACCTTCACTCTACTAAGGCCACGTGTTGGCCAGCCTGCTGCTCCAGCTACACTCCGGGCCCAGGGCCTTTGTACTCTCAGTGCCCACTGCTCGGAATGCTGATTCTCTCCAAAGCTGGAGGTCTCTCTCCTGTTTCAGTTCGAACATCCCCCCTTGGAAGAGCAGCCCCCACCCTATTCTGAAGGGACTCTTCCTTCCAGGATGCTAGCCCATCTAGCACAGCCCGAGAAGGCATTCCACACCTACATGTCCACGCACCTTCGTGGTCCACAAACTGTAAGCAATCGGCAGTGTCTTACCTGGGTTGTGACAGCAGCACCCAGGACAGGGCCTGCTGCCTGCCGGGTTTCTCCAAATGGCCACTGGGAGAACTAAACCATCTTTTCCATAGACAGAGCATTATTAAAAAGAAAAAAAAAAACCCAACAGAACCTTTTTCAGTGTTACGATTTGGGGGGAAATTTGCAAATAGCTTATTGTTCAGGGGGAGCAGTACACCCTACCCGCTGTACTTACTTCTTCAGAGAGAAGCAGAAAGGTTAATACGGCCCCGTCAGAGAGAAGGAGCCAATTAGTACAACGGCAGTTCTGAAGAAGAATGGAGGTTAATTGCTTGGAGCCCACATGTCTCAAACGCCTAATGCTATATCATTATTTTTTTAGCTACATATTATTCATTTCATACACTTAAGTATTCCGCCTTATTACTAATTAGTAATTCCTTATCCTCAAATTTTGCCCAATGCAGGCTGTCACCATAGGGCCTCCTCAGCCCCTATCTCCCCCTCCCAAGATAGAACAAGACTGTAGAGAACTTGGCACCTCCTGTCCCCCGCTGCCACCTTCCGCTCCCACCGGCACCCCCCACCCCCCATTTTCACCTCTTCCCTTCCTGGGCATGGTTTCCCTGATTGCCTGTTCTTTTATCTCAGCCTCTGGCTTTACCCTCCTCCTCAGTCCTCGGCATTGACCATGGCCCGGCCCAGGAACTGGTCTGTGATTATCTATTAGTTGGGCCCAAGATGCAAATTCTTCCGGCTTAGAAGGCCTTGTTCTTCTGAAAAGACCTGTCCCTTGGCACTCAGGACATGACCAGCTCAATAGACCAGCATTCCCTGGGAACTCAGTAACAGCAGCAAGAATGATAATGATGGGTGGATGTGCTTTTTAAACGCTTCCAGGTCCTGGCACAGCGCAGAGGGGTTTCCACATATGCCTGGATCCACACAAAGCCATGACTGGGCATGGGCACTGTCCACCTGTGCGCTCCAGCAGGGCCGCTCCAGGCACAGCCTCGCCGTGCCTCGGGGTGCTCTGGCCTGTGGGAAGGTTCCCTCCAAGGCATTACCAGTTCCTAAGAGTCTGTCAGTTGCCCTGGAAGCTTGAGAACCCTTGTCCTTTGTTTTCAGCTAGACTCTTAGTAACCAAAATGTTCTTTTTAACAAAATCTCAAACGTTCGATTTTGCCAGTGAAGACCTGGGAGCCAGACGCTGGGGTGAAGGCCTGCTAGCTCAGGGAGCCCGAGAGAACACCCAGCTGACCTCCCTCCACAGCTGACGCGTCCTCAAAAGTTCTCCTTTCACATGCCTGTCTGGAACACCTCTCAAATGGAATGTCCCGCCCTCCAACTTCCTGTGAGTCTCTGTCTCTCCTGACTTCCTCTCACTCTGCATGTTTGTTTTTTTCCTATATTCACTTCCTGTCAACTGGTTGCTTGCTCTGCCTCTTGACCTATGGTTGACTTTAATCCTGTTTACAATAAACAGTTAAGCACTTGGGTTAAAGGTGTGTGTGCTAGGGCTGAACCACACCACAACTAGAAATGTACGTTTACAGTAACTAACATAATCTCGGGGTTCACAGTGTGATCAGATATCCTGCAATACCAAATTCCTCCTTCTCCCTGTCTGGAACACCGAACACACCAAACACACCTGAATCCCAGCCTAGCCTGGACGTGCTGGAAAGCTCTACGCATTCCAGGATGTTCAGGGAAGACGGAAAGGGGAGGAAGCAGCTGTGGAAGCCTGCTCTGATTTCTCCTCCTGAGATAAAGATATGTCCGGTAAAATGAGTGGGGGAAGGGGAGCTAATTCTGTGGAATTAACAGTCATAGGTTGTAAGTTGTATTCATATCACGGCAAGTTTGGATATATGTTCAGGAAACAAATTGTCAAGAGTCCAGACATATTTTAAAAAGAACAAGATGGCTGACCATAGCGGTGCACGCCTTATAATCCTAGAATGCAGGGGGTGGAGACAGTAAGGTCAGGACTTAAAGGACAGTCTTGTCTACATAGAGAGGGTAGCATGGGCTTCATGAGAATGGAGAGGAAGGAACTGACTGCTTCCAGAACTGGAAAATGTGATGGTCAGACAGACCTCAGATAAGAGAAGCAATGTCTGGGGAGACTGTGCAAATGAACTGTCCATTAAAGAATAAAACTGTAAGATGTGAGGGGATATCAGGAAGAAAACGGTGTAGACCAGGGGAAACCGCATGGCAGAGGTGCGGCTAGAAACCTTCTAGAACTTACCAAAGCTATCAAGCTCTAGGTCCAAAAATATAAGGCAAATAAGAAGAAATCCATGGTTGACCTATCACAATGAACCTGTTGTATATCAAAGACTCAGAGGAGACTTTTAAATGCAATCAGACGGAAAGGAAACGCCACCTTCAGAAGCCTTTTCTCTGGAAGTCTTCAGGAAGACTGCCAGACAGAAATGAGAAGAACACGTGTGTGTGTCATGTTTGTGTCCCTGTGACAGAATGTCTGGGAACAAGGTGGACTCTGGGTATTTGCATTTCAACATAAACAAGAAGAATTGAGCAATACTGAAAAAATAATTCATATTAAAGTCTACAGGAAGCAGAGCAATGGAGAGAGAGAATGTGTGCGTGTGTATGTGTGTGTGAATGTGTGCACCTGTGTGTGCTTTGTATGTGTATATGGGTGTATACGTATGTGTTCGTGTGTATATGTGTATGTGTGTGCATGAATGTGTATATGTATTTGCATGTATATGTGTGTATATGCATGTGTTCCCATGTATGTATGTATGTGTATATGCATGTGTTCCTGTGTATGTGTGTATATGTGTGTGTTTGCATGTGTACGTGTATACTTGTATGTTTGTATGTGTGTATATTTGTGTATGTGTGAATATGTGTGTATTTGTGGTATGTGTTTGTATATGTTTGTGTGTATGTGTGTATATGTGTGTATTTGTATATGGTATGTGTTTGTGTGTATGTGTGTATATGTGTGTATTTGTATGTGGTATGTGTGTCTGTATGTGTATTTGTGTATATGTGTGTTTGTAAAAATATATATGTGTGTGCATGTGTATGTGTGTGTATGTGTGTGCCTGTGTGTATGTGTGCCTATGTTTGTTTCTGTGTATATGCGTGTATGTGTGCCTGTGTATGTATGTGTATATGTATGTACTTGTATGTATATATGTGTTTGTGTGTATGTGTGTGCTTGTGTGTATATATGTGTGTCTGGTGTGTGTGTTTAAAGAAATTCCACAGCAAGGGGCAGTGACACAAACCTGTAACCCTAGACTCAGGAGGTGAAGGCTGAAGGATCAGGACTTCAAGGTTATCCTCTGCTAAACCACAACTTCAAGGACAGCCTGGGCTAAAAAAAAGAAAATAGAAAAGAAAGAAAAAAAAAGAAAAGCTAAAGATTTACCAAGTCAAGCATCCATCTCAGAATTTGAATAAAGAAAAATAAATGCAAAGGTCTCTGGGTATACCTTCACAGAGCCCAGCTTGCAAGATGCAAAATGGTTTCCTTTTTCCCTGCAGCGTTTCTGGTGTGGAAGGTCCACCCACCCACACTTCAGGAAGTTCAAACCTGAGTTCCAATGGTACTTTGGCACATGCCTATTTAATTAAATTTAAACAATAGATTCTGCTTACTCAAGTCAGGCACCGCTAGTTTTCCACTTATAGCAGTGAAATACCGCTTCCTTTTAAACTGCATTTGGGAAGGCAGAACTCAAAGGGAAATATGAAATAAATAATAACTGTGGTTTTCTGTGGCAAAAAATGTTTACACTGGAAATCATAGTGTCCGTGTCTTGCACTGCTGTTATGCAAATCAAAGAATTTATACACAACTCAAGATCAGGCTTTACAAATGCATATACAGCCTGTGGAGCATCTGAAGTCCTGGGCACTTACTCAGAACTCAGTAAAGGTCAGCTATTATCAAGATCATGATTAATAATAATTCTTTAATAATTAAAATGTAAGAAATGTAATTCAGATTAGGGCTCTAAAAATAACCCTGAGGTACATGACGAACTCGGTGGAGTGAGGTAGAGCAGGCTTCAAGCTACCTCTCCCTTCCCATACCCAGCCTCTTGCTGCTCTGGACACACACACACACACACACACCCCTGCTCTCCCTGTCCCTCACCTTCACCAGCACACATGTCCAATGTAAACAAACATAGGGGACACAGGGCTGGGCTTACAAAGCTGCTCCTTTCCCGAAAGCCTCACTTAACACAGGACGGGAAATGAACCCCCACCCCTAAGGTGGCTTTTGCAATGTCCTAGCTGAACCAAAGGGCAGAGATTTGGAGACAAGACATCAAGTCCCGGGATGTCCCCAGAATTGTATTTGGCCACCAGAAAAATGTCAACCTGTCAATTCATGCCCTCCCCCTTACAGATGATTCACAAAGGTGAGTACTCAGGGTCTTCGCCATGAAGACATTTTTATTCTATTTTCCCAGAATGTGTCTGCTCTTGGTGGTTCTTCGGGAGTTCCTCCCAGGAAACCCCACAGAAGTGAAACCCACCAGAGGGGAATGCTTTTCCTGTTTCCAACAGCGGCTGACACAATTGTTTTTCTGCAGCCAGCCACCAGGCGGAGCCCCAGCTTTCTCTATGGAGTCATCTATGTCTTTTTGCAAAACTCCTCTGTGGAAGTCCTCCCTATTTCTGCTGGTCTAGCTGAGGGCTGCTTCCCCATTGGAAAGATCAGTGTCTTGACCCCAATGGGCCTACAGTCGAAGTGTGGGAGTTCAGAAGGATTCACAGTCCAAGACTCCGTGCCTCAGGTTCTCAGCTGCGTGTTATGACTAGACAGGCATGTGGCTCTCTCCCAGAACCTAAGAGGCCAACTGTGGTGAACACATCACTCTGAGTCAAAACTGTAACAGGAACACACACGTTGTGTGTGGTGCTTTGAGTGACATGTTCTCTGTAAGTCTCAGGAACGCCGACGCTTTGTCCCCCAGTTAGAGGGTGTGGCCTCTGGAGGGTGAGCTGTAAGTTTTCAAGAGACTAGTTAGCTGTCCCTGCTTCCCATTTGCAGATGAGATGTGAGTGCTTACCTGTTCCTACTGACATGCCTTTAAAGGCTCTGCCATCGTGGACTCTAACCCTCTGGAAATATAAGCCAAATTCAACACTTTCTTCTATAACTTGTCATGGTGTTTTATCATGGTAATAGAAAATCAACTCATATTCCCTTTAACAAATGGAACCCTTCAGCTCCCTCTAAACTGGCAGTTTCTGAGCCAACCAGAGGGACGGCTAGCTGTCACACTTGGAAGGTGGGAGGTCCTGCCCAGCTTCAAGACAACATCTATTACGCTAAAACTCAAAAATTGGACTGTCTCTTGTAACTGGAATTAAAGCCATATCGTGTCTCAAATTATTGTCTTTGAATAAAATCTAATTCTCCTGTGAACTGACCTTGACCAAAACAGCCACTTCCTTCCAACTGAGTTCTTGCTTAGACAGCATCACCCAGGACTGAGTTCCTCTTCCACAGTCAGGGAGGAGAGGTGTGGCTAGCTGGCCAGATGGTTACTGCTGGAACTTACTGAGTCTGCCCCAACATAGGGGGTTCTGCCTGTGTCCCCCTACAGCCTGGCCAAGAAGCTCACTTTGCCGTGCTAGGTTCGAAGGCATCTTCAACTACTGAACATGGTCTTGACTGACTTTGCCCTGAATGAATCCCAGGCAAGGGTCATCTCTGTGCCTCACTGGCCCCAATGCACACACACCAGAGCCAAATAGTTCTTAGCTCACCCTCCAGTCTGGGGCAGTCCCCAAAAAATCGGCTTCTGTCCACTGGACGGCAGCTTTGAGAATTAGCTTGAACATTAAATATCCCATTCGATGGCAAGAGGTATGGATTCAAATTCTACCTTTCCACTTCCAGATGGGTGACATGAGTAAACACCACACACACACACACACACACACGTGTTGCTCCTCAGTCCTTACAAGGTTTGATTTACAGGGAGAGGAACAAGAGGCCTCTGACACAGAACACATCAGCCTCTCAGCTCTGAGAAATGCTCCCACTGTCCTGAGAGTGCCGCTGAGCCCTCGCTCACCCTGGCTCTGCACCTTTGTGAACCCTTGTACCTCCCTGGGTCCTTATGATGGACTGAAAGTTCCGGAAGGGAGTGGCATGGTGGTCTGGGTGCTGCTGGTCATTGAGCGGGGCCACAGAACCAGCTTGTAGAGGAGTTCTCTCCTTCCTTTCAGAAAGACGTGAGAACGCACTAGAACCTGAACCATGTGGTACTTGGAATCTACATCTACAGGGAGATACAACGGAGGCGTGGGATGATTTCCTCCAGAGCGTCCATTAGGAACTCTGCTTCCTGATACAGCTCTCCTTCCGCACACCCACCGTGGGGAAGGATTAAATAGAGACCTTCTTCTCCCAGGAAATGACACACAGGAAAGCTGGCCCTGGGACTGACTGGAGTCCTTCTCACAAATAGGTGTGGGTGTAGCTACAGCTGTCCCTCGCTTCAGTGCTAGCCGAGTACACTTGCCCCAGGGACGAGGTGGCCTTAAGAGAGAAACAAAAGCCTTCTGTGGTGGCCTCAGCCTTACCACCGACTCACCCAGGTTCTGAGAGCTGACAGCCAGCTGTTTTCTTAGACTTGTGGGACAACTCAAAGAGACTTAAATATGCCACTGTCACCAAGGCTGTCACCAACCCTTCACAAACGGATTAGGTGTAGTGGGCTCTTCTGTCTCACTCAGTGCCTAAGCCCCGCTGAGTCCCGGGAACAGAAGTCTCAGCTCGGCATGAAGCCCTGGAAATCCTTATGTGGGGACCAAGCTGCCCAACTCTTTCTGGCTTTGCAAAAAGCCTCCTGTGCCCATAGGTACCCGAGAACATTCTGAATTCTCTCCTTTTTTTCACTTGGATGCCAACGGTTACCCTGAGGTGCCTTGCGCTCTGTCTCCCAGATGGATTCTCTCTCAGCTAGAGGAAATGGGGCAATTTCAGAGCAAGTCTCGCTGGCAGCCCTGGGTTCTCTGGGCTCTGCGACGCCATCACCTTACAGGTCTCTGATCCGTGCCAATATTTTCTCCATTCAAACGAAAGCTCTCATCAACGGCCTTTCTAAATGCAAACAGCGAAGGTGGCGTCCAAAGACGGCACCCTTGCAATTTCTCATCTCGTACGTTCCACAACTGAGCAGGGGCTGGGCGAGACGTGAGGCAGGAGACAAGCACGCAGAGAGGACCTGACCCGCCTGCAATCTGTTTTGACTTTTTCTCTCTGTTGCAGAAGCATATGATTCACAGTTGAATTCGACCAAATAAACAAGCTCCGTTTTCAGGTTCTGTAAAACCTACAATTTTGGGAAGGCTGTTGTGGTTGACACTAAATTGATTTCAACGCGCCCCATTTCTGGTCTAATGCTGGGCTCCTTTGAGCAAGAACAAATGTCCTCATGACAGCTTCACTCCACCTGAATAGACTCAGTATAAATACACAGGAAGCACAGGCATCCAGATTAATTTCCTTTTTTTTTTTAAGATAAGAAAATATATGGGGTGTTTTACTTTTCAAAGATTAATTTCCCACAGAGTTTTACAATACGCCAGGGTAAGGCTTTCGCTTGTTAAACAGTAATCCTGCACCCAGAAAGCTCAGGTGGTGATGGTTTGTTTTGTTTGTTTGTTTCCCTTTTCCTATTTTGTGTGTGTGCATGGGGAAGACTCAGAGAGTCATGTTTGGGAGTCATCCTTGTTCACTCTTCTACTTTATCCATTGAGATGGGGTCTCTCCACCAAACCCAGGCCTCTCCAGTATGGCTAGTCTACTCATTAGCTTGCTCAAGAGATACGATTTTTGCCTTCTGAGGCTAGACATAAGGAAAGCTGCTACACCCACCTCCCCAGCATGTGCATGAGTTCTGATGATCTAAACCTAAGTTCCTGCTCTTGCTCACCAGCAGGCTTTACCTTCTGAACCCCAACCCCTGCCCCAGCCCCAGTCCAGCCCCTGCTCCTGCCCCAGCCCCAGCCCTTGCCCTAGCCCCAGCCTTAACCCCAGCCCATGCCCCAGTCCAGCCCCTCCCCTTCCCCCTGACCCAACCCCAGCCCCTGCCCCAGCCCCAGCCCCAGCCCCTGCCCCTGCTCCAGCCCCAGCCTCTGCCCCAACACCTGCCCCAGTCCCAGCCTCTGCCCCAACCCCTGCCCCAGCCCCAGTCTAGCCCCTGTTCCTGCCCCAGCCCCTGCTCCTGCCCCAGACCAGCCCCTGTCCCAGCCCAGCCCCTGTCCCAGCCTCTGCCCCAGCTCCTGCTCCAACCCCTGCCCCAGTCCCAGCCCCTGCCCCAGCCCCAGCCCCTGCTCCTGCCCCAGCCCCTGCCCCAGCCCCAGCCCCAGCCCCAGTCCTGCCCCTCCCCTGCCCCAACTCCAGCCCCTGCTCCAGCCTCAGCCTCTGCCCCAACACCTGCCCCAGCCCCAGCTCCTGCCCCAGCCCCAGCCCCAGACCAGCCCCCGTCCCAGCCCCGCCCCAGTCCCAGCCTCTGCCCCAGCTCCTGCCCCATCCCCTGCCCCAGCCCAGCCCCTGCCCCAGACCAGCCCCTGTCCCAGCCTCAGCCCCAGGACATCCATTTTACCCCCCAACAACCTGCAGAGATCAAAAAGGCATCCTGGGTATTAAAGCTCTAGAGAAGGTTTAAGAGTGAACCCCCATCTGAATGTCCATTCAGAAATCAACAGGCCGCTTGACCCAGGATGCCAGGAGCTCTGAAGGACACAACCACCACAGCAATGACCTGCATCGAGGAAACGTGTGTTTCTCACAGAGGAATCTAGTCTGCATCAAGTGTGAAAGTTCTGTAGAAAGCTTCATGGGTTTGTGATAAGATATAGAACTATTCACCATAGGTAGGCTGGGGACTAGTAGAAGAGCATCTGCCTGGCACTCAGGAAGCCCTGGGCTCATCCCCCCCCCCCCCCCAGAGCCCAGCGTCACACAAAGCAAAAAGTAATGAGACTTAATAAAAAGCAAAACGGGGAAAATAAGGGTGAATCCAGAAACTTAGGAAAGGCCAAATATGGTGTGGCCAGAGAATCTGTTGGTTTTGACCATAACTGTGGTTATGTAAGAGGTCCCTCTGGGATTACAGGAACACTAATGTTTATTTCCTATATTACAAAGTGTGCAGCCTCTCATTGTTCTACCCCAGCAACCTGTACAAATATTTCAAAGTGAAAAGGCATCTTCATAATAATATATACACATATACGTGTATATGTATATATATATGTGTATATATTATATTATTATATCTCATGTTTATATATCCGTCCAGATGTGGTAGTGCAGGACTACGATCCTGCCATTCAGGCAGTGGAGTTGGGAGGATCAAGAGTTGGAGGCCAGCCTGGGGCTGCATAGTAAGATGTTGCCTCAAAAGAAGGAAAATTATCTCTCGCCTTTCTGTTCGAGGGAGGCTACAGCACGTTTATGGCCATCTCAAAACTAAGTTCAACTGACATCAGATTCCCTTACCAGACAACCCCAAACTGCTGAGAGCTATATCCCTGAAGTGCAAGGCCATGGTCACACCTGCTCTGGCCCCCAAGACTAGCCGGGAGTGTCTCCAGGATGTATATGGTGTGTTACTGTGGGCGTGGGCTTTAAGACCATCGTCCTAGCTTCCTGAAAGCCAGTCTCCTCCTAGCAGCCTTCAGATGAAGAGGCAGAACTCTCAGCTTCCCCTGCACCATGCCTGCCCAGATGCTGCCATGCTCCTGCCTTGATGATAATGGACTGATCCTCTGAACCTGTCAGCCAGCCCCAGTCAAATGTTGTCCTTATAAGAGTTGCCATGGTCATGGTGCCTGTTCTCAGCAGTAAAACCCTAACCAAGAAAATGACTTTACCCACTGAGTCTTCTTGCCAGCCCCCAAAACAGTGCTTTTAATGGGATTGTCGGGATCACTCAAGAGATGGAACACCAGTCAGAGAACTTTCTGGAACTATTATAGAGATCTTATTGGCTGCAGTCTACAGATGCCACTCCTGTATCAACAGTGGTCCTGTGCAATGCTTACCTAGCTAAGAAGCACAAGAGAAAATACTATTATAATAGAACATGTGGTAAACATTTTTTAAGGGTTTTTAGGACTGGTGGGGGGAACAGAAACAGGTATGCTCACTCATCACCCTGAGTGATGGTGCACCTTCGGACAGTCTTTCAGGGCACCAATTAGGCAATATCCGTCCACATGTAAAATCCACCAACCCATCTATTCCACCTCTAGGAAGCTGGTTTACAAAACTACTTGGACATTCATATTTAGAGCATTCTTTTCCATCGCCGTCCTCCGAGAAAACAGTTGGGCACAGTCTCCGTTTCTATGAGATGAGAGGTTAAAGGGTCATGTGTTATGCTGTACCCACCGATGCACGCTTGTGCCATGAACACAGAAGCTCTAGGTAGAGGGTTCCATGACTTGCTGCTGTGTACAACTGTCAGTGGGACACTGTACAAAGACTACACACTTGGGCTGGAGAGATGGCTCAGCGGATAAGAGCACTGACTGCTCTTCGGAAGGTCCTGAGTTCAAATCCCAGCAACCACATGGTGGCTCACAACCATCCGTAATGAGATCAGACGCCCTCTTCTGGGGTGTCTGAAGACAGCTACAGTGTACTTACATATAATAAATAAACAAATCTAAAACAAAAATAGACTACACACTCAAGGTGGGGCAGCATGGTCAGCAGGAAGAATACGAGCAGGTGGCTAAGTACTTTCTTGAAGAAAGAGTATTCAATACCCAGCTCTGTATGCACCAACCCCTGAAGAACTCGGGGATCATGGGAGCATGGGAGGGAATGAGAGCTGGCTTGAAGAGAGGGCTCCTGTGAAAAAGAGAAGGACCCCACAGCCTGGACCCAGGTTCTACGCTCTGTCTTGGTATCTAACACCCATGGCTTCGCTGGGCTAAGTCAGAACATTCTAATAAAGCACAGACACGATCCCCAATCGTTTAGACCACATCTTCCTTCAAGGAGAAGATTCCAGGGACATCCCCAGCACCTGTGGGTTCTGTGCAGGGTCTGTTCTTTTGTCTCCAGGGACACAGACCTTTGTAACAGTCAAGAACCCCTTCCTGGATGATATGCAATAGGAGTGTTACTATGTTTCCAGAAACTAGATGTTTCCCTTGAGAATGAGGTGTGTGCTTGTGTAGGACACAGGCTCTGGGGAGGATCAAGCACCAAGCATCCTCGTCTTTGTGCCTTGTCATGCACCATTCCTGAACAGTTTCTTACAAATGGGCCATTTGTAACGTCCTCCATATCTGGGCACTTCTGCTACTGCTGCAACTTTCACCTATCCCCATCCTTTCCAAAAAGACACAAGCAACCCACCAGAAAGCCCCCCAGAAAAAGATCCAAACCAGTAAGCCCACGGAGCAAACTGGTCTCTCCATCATCCCCCTGCCCCGACCTGCCTGACAGCTCCTGTGCTCTTGCTTGGCCTGCGCATTTCCTGAATCCACAGGAAGGGGAAGTATGCCTCCATTGTAGCCTTTAGTTACTATCCTGCCCATTCCTTCTGCTTCCACAGAAAGTGGAGTGGATGGGCTTTCCTTTCAAATCACTGACCGTTTTTATTTTCCTCTCTCTGCCTGCCATCTCCAGGACTGTTTTCCTGAAGATCTGGGTATATTCTTGACTTGTAAGCAAACAACTTAATGGGCTGAGTTCTGCTGGGCATCCCTATGGTAAGGAGAATTTTGGCTGGTGGGGGGGGGGCGGTCTGCTGATAGCATACTCGCTTAGCCCTAGTACCCATATAAAAGTTGAATGCAAGCGAGTGCCTGCAAACACAGCACCAGGGAGGTTGAGCTAGAAGGGTCCCTAGGAATTTCTGCTTAGCCAGTTTATCCATCCTCTGCATGGACACGCACACATGCATGTGCTCCCATACACAAGTGTACACATACGCGTACTTAAACACACATACACAAAAAAATTAAAGCCTTTTTATTTTTTTTTTTTTTTGAATAAGTGTTACCAGGCTTCCCTGGTGCCCTGTGATGTAAGAGGTTGAATCTTAAAAAAGCAAAACTTGGGGCAATTCATCTGTTCCATGCTTTCAGATGGGGCTAGAGAGCTTCATGACACTTGGGCTGTGGTCTCTCTGGGTCCTCAGGGTTCAGCAATTCCACCTCACTCCCCACAAGACTCAAATCCTTTCCCCTCCCCACTTCCTCAAACTACAGAAAGACAGCCTGCCACCCCCCCCCCCCACACACACACACACAACCATCCAGGAGAGGCATCAGGCACAGCTGTGGGGAAAAAATTCTGTGTGTTCCTATGCAACAAAATTGAGTGTATGTGTGTAGGTGTTCTGTGTTTTTACAAACTCCCCTCCTTGGTTGTTATAAGATTAAAACAATTTTCTCCCTCAGTAAATGCTTCCCTTCTAAACCACTGGAAGTGCATAATTTGCCTGCCCATTTTCAACTCCTATTTTCTTGGGGCGACTGAGAGTCCTGTTTCCTCCAAAGGTGCTGGTGTGGGACAACTGTCCAGCAAGAGGAAGTAGCGGCTACGTGATGACTCTGATCCATGTTTCATTTACCCCGACCTTCAGCAAAGATCGGCAAGCACCGTCCGTCCTTCGGCACAGACAGTATGTTTTATGGTAAATTGCTCTTTTATCCCCAGCAAATTTAGTAGGCATTTTCACTAAAGTCGCAGGGAATCTTACGAGAGTTCTATGCCTGTGTTAAAACTATGGTTGAGGAGAACGTCTCCCCTTTAATCCCTGGATAGTTTCTGCTGCCGAGAAACCTAAACATTTAACTCTGCAGCCCATTTTCTTTTCCTCTACAGGGATGAGAACACAGAAGCTGTTTTCAAAGACGGACATAAAGGAGAAACAAAAAAGCTGGCCTGGCTGATGTAGGGCCAGGGAGAGAGCAACTCGTGGTTGTCCTTGAAATAAAATAATAATAGCAATAATAAAGTAAAAAACAAACTCACCTGTCACTGATCAGCAATGCCAGTCTGCCACCAGGCTGCTGAGAAAGCACTCCTGCTGACAGCCAGCAGCCCCACTGACGGGAGTGTTTACATAATTACACAGGCGAACAGCGCAGTCTTTCCGATTTAATGTGTGTTTTAACAAGCCCTTCAACCACAGTGTGGGCTTCTGTAATCAAATCAAGCCTTTTCAATTAAAACACAATTAGAAAAGGTGTCATGGTGTTACTGCTACACACTTTGTAGTGCGTGGGGGTTTAAAAATTGCTGGACTGGAAGTCTGCACTCACCCGGGCTCACGGGGACTGAACGCCTCATGGGAACCCCAGGAGATTATCTGGGCGTGCACTTTTGACCTTAAGTGATTTGTCATCCCTGTGATCCACTGGGGAGCGAAGATGAAAACCAGAGGGTGATCCAGGGGACACAGAGATACCCGTTGCTTTGACATTGAATCCAAGTGCCAGCAACTGTGGCAAGGACCAGAAGTGTGGTAGGCACAAAGCTGGAGGGATCTATCTACCTTGCTATGGTATTACACAATGAATTCCAGGGATATCGGCTATTTGAGACAACAGTGAGGTCCCAGCTTCATTTTAGAGATGTAAGACAAGCGCCATAGAAGATACTCGGTTTGCCTCGTGCCATAATGTTTACCAGTTTGTGAAACAAAGAAAAAAATGATCCTGCCCCACAGACTCTCCCAGATGAAGGAGCCATAGAGCGGAAGTGCCAAGGAGCTGTAGAGCGGAAGTGCCTAAAGCGGAAGTATGAAGAGTCTGTTTGAAACGGGGTCCCTCCTGTCTTTACACTTCCGTCACAGATGTCCACAGGTGGCAGGTTGGAGTGAGTCAGTGGGGCACCAGCCGCCAAAGATGTTTAACACCAACCCCTGGGGCCTGCTGATGTCACAGTATTCAGGAAAGATGTAACTACGTTAGGAAACTTGAGGTGAGGTGATCATCTTGGGATACCTGATCCTAAGTCCAGTGACAAGTGCCTTTATCAAGGAAATGTGTAGCAACACAGGAACACAGAGGGGAGTGTGTGGAGACAGATGCTGAGACTGAATCATCCGGTAGAAATTCATAAACACCGGACTTTGAACTTCATAGGCAGGCTCTTTTAACTACTGATTGTAAGGCATGAGGGTGTGCCCTGGGAGGGCAGCCTGCAGGCTTCTCGCCCCACTGAAAGTCCACCCTACCCAATGCCATCTCTCACTTTGGGAGGCAATCCACTCATCAGAAAACTCTTCTTGTTAGCCAAGTTGAGTCTAGTGTTACCTTGCCAAGGGCCAGGTTACTAAGGCTCATAGAAGCAATAAAACTTGTGGTTTATGGCACCTGTATCTGTTTTATGACCTGATTTACTCTACCTACACTTTTGATTACTTACACAACACATTCTCAGTCCTTCATTCCAAGTCAGTAGATCATTTCCATAAGAAGTGAGGAAGGTGGGCCTGGTCACCACATGCCTAGTACTTGAAGCGAGGATCCCAGAGGTGACTTTGTCTTTACTTAGAAAGTTTAGCTGCAAGTTTGGAGGGATCAAGGATCATGGTGTAGTCTTGCTCTTCCCACCTGAGTTTGACCAACTTTTTTTGAAGTCTTGATTTCCCCACTTCTGAAAACAGCATTTTGAGAATAGGACAGTTGAACAGAAAAGTCCAGTCAAGTGAACAGCCCATTGCCTGGTACAGAATAAGTGTTGGGTTGTGTTGGCATGGCTGCTGCTACTGCTTCTGGCAATGCTCGATAATCATAATGATGGCGATGATGATGGTGATGGCAGTGGTGGTGGTGATGATGATTGTGCCGACAGTGTATTTCAACAATTCAGAGGCCTGTTGTCAGGTGTGGTGGCTTGAATGAGAATGGCCCCATCAGCACGCTTGTTCCAATGCTTGGTCCTCAGTTAGTGGAACTATTTCAGAAGGATTAGGAGGTGTGGCCTTGTTGGAGGAAGTGTGTCACTGGGGGTGGGCTTTGAGGTTTCAGAAGCTCATGGCAGCCCCAATGTTTCTTCTTTCTGCTTGAAACTAACAGGCCAGATGTGAGCTCTCAGCTACTTCTCCAGCACATACCTCCCTGCCTACCTCCATGTTTCCCACCGTGATGATCATGGACCAGTCCTCGGAAAATGTAAGCAAGCCCCCCATTAAACATTTCTTTTTTAAGTTGCCTTGGTCATAGTGTCTCCTCACAACAGAACAGTGATTAAGACAGCAGGAGACACCTGGGATTCTATGTGGGGATGGCTCCTTCAGGAAGCTTGGCTAGTGTTTGCTTTCTTGTGCCTCAGCAGACCTGGTCCTGCCACTCCATCTGCTCTGAAGAGTTTCACCCCTTAAACAAGGCCATGGTTGGAGAGCTGCTCCCTCCTGGGTTCAACAGACAAATGGGGACCTGCAGGGGGAGGGGGGTGACTGTATAAAGTTTAAATGGTTTCCACCTTGAACTCTTAATTGCAGAAGGTTCATGGTGGGAAGGGGCACAGTTTGGTCCGTGGAAGGCTGTGTGGACTAGGGATGCGGAGGACAACTGAGGGGAAAGGTTAAGAATATGAACTCAAGGTTACTCAGAACTGATGGACGCACCCCACCAGGCCTCCATTACAGGCGTTTCTTCTTGTCTCCCTCTGGTCTAGACTCCAGACTTCCCTTATTAACTTTGATTCTCTGCTTTTTCCCTCTGGAAAGGAGATTAAGAGTTCAGCGGGCAGGAAGCATGCTCCAAATCCCCAGCTGTAGTCAACTGGCTCCATTGCAGCATTGTTCAGCGCTGCTCTGTGGGACAGTTCGGCCACCCCCACTCAACTAACCTTTGCCCTCATAATCCCCATGGGTAGGTGTTAATCCCTCTCCTCACCTTTTTCCCTTTGAAGGCAAAGTCATGCTTCAGAAGACTTCGCTCATGTATATAGTCTTTCTAAACAGAATACCTTCACATGTGGTATGCCAATCATGGAGTAAGTTAGAGCTGCCTGTCTAAGGGGGGCTATGGATGGTCTTCTCTAGTGGTTCTCAAAGTATGGCCCCAGAACAGCAACAGCAAAATGGCCGAGAAACACCCAAGAAGGCAAAACGTCAGCCTCCCTCCAGATAACTGGCAGAAGCTTCGCCTGTCTGCTCAGGCATCGCCTCGTGGTGACTCTGATGCATACTCAACCAAGCTTGGGAGTCCCCACAGTAAGCTCCATTGTGTGTGTCTCCTCCCCCTTAGCAGACTGGAAAACTGGGCCCTGTGGTGATGTGGCCAAGGCCAAGGTCATTCACGTAGCCACTGAACAAGAATGCAGCATGGAGCCGGGCGGTGGAGGCACACGCCTTTAATCCCAGCACTTGGGAGGCAGAGGCAGGAGGATTTCTGAGTTCGAGGCCAGCCTGGTCTACAAAGTGAGTTCCAGGACAGCCAAGGCTACACAGAGAAACCCTGTCTCGAAAAACCAAAAAAAAAAAAAACAAAAAAAAAGAATGCAGCATGGTCGTAGGAATTAATATATTACTGGGGCTGGAGAGATGGCTCCGAGGTTAAGAGCACTGACCACTCTTCCAGAGGTCCCAAGTTCAGTTCCCAAGCAACCACAGGGTGACTCACAGCTATCTATAATGGGATCTGATGCCCTCTTCAGGCTTATATGCAGGGAGAACACTGTGTACATAATAAGCAAATAAACCTTAAAAAACAAGACTATATTACTAACAATAGACAAGAGCTTGCCCTCATTGCCTTTTAGCAAACAAGGGAACAGAGAAAATGGTGACAGGAAGTTGTTAGTGACACCAAGAAAACAAACATGGGGACAGACAAGGCTGAGAGGAGCTGGGGAAGAGCTCCTGAGGTAGAAGGCTGAAGAGAAGCTTCCTGGAACCGGTTTCAGTTCACCTGGAGGGACAGGATGACTGGTGCTAGCCTTGTGGACAAGAGGAGTTGGTGTCTAGGATTGAAAGAATTGTTAAATAAAACCAAGAAGCCAACTGAGGAGGGTTTTAGTGAAGGTTAGACCAGCAGAAGGGAGGGTCACTGAATGTGAGAACACATCAATAGAAAATATCCACAGAGAGGAAACCTATATAGAAAAGATTGCAAGGTGTATGGGAATCTATGCAGAGGCTTTTCATTTCAGAATTTTAGAAATTTCTGAAAATGGAAGGAAGTAGCTGTGGAGAATCTTCGTGGGGATCTAGTACTTTCCCTCCATGGAACATCTTAGCCAAAAGCTCTGGCTTTCACCCCAGCTAAAAGCCACCAGCAGGTTGTTCCACTTGACTTTGTAGCAACTTCCAGCAACTGAACTGGAGCATCTCTGTTTGCCACACACCCCAGCACACAGTAGGACCAATTACCTAATCTGTGTCACAGTCAGGAGCTGGAACAGCATAGGGACAAAGGGGAAGGGCACCACTGCACAGGCCATGAGGACACCACCACAGAATTCCTTTTTCATTTCTTACCACCAACACCTTTCTTAAATCTAGTAACTCTCTTCTCCTCTACTGTGAATGCAAATGTTTAGAATAGAGACTTACTGGAGTGGGGGTGGGGGGTGGGGTGGGGTGGGAATAAGTACTGTGTGACCAGAGCTAAGAGACAATTTCCCAAAAAGTCATCAGATGGGGGGTGGAGTGGGGTGGGAAGCCACCAGGCATAGTCAGTCTTACCTCTTCAGTAAACTGGAACATCCCCCAACCCCCGGTCTATGGCTGTGTAACTGATTTACACGTTTCGTTTGTGCAGATGCATGCATGTTTGTGCAGGTGCATGCATGTTTGTGCAGGTGGATGTATATTTGTGCAGATGCATGCATGTTTGTGCAGGTGCATGCATGTTTGTGCAGGTGGATGTATATTTGTGCAGATGCATGCATGTTTGTGCAGGTGGATATATGTTTGTGCAGGTGCATGTGTGAAAAGTCTAGAGGAGGACATTAAGCTTGTCATCTACCATTCTCCATCTTACTTAAGTCCCAGCAACCACCAACATCACCCGGGTAAGAGGAGCACATACTCACTCCTGCTCCCTTCCCCTTACCTCAGGTCCTAGGGACCTAAACTCAGGACCTCCTGCTTGCACA
Organism: Tokudaia tokunoshimensis; assembly: GCA_036184795.1. Lineage (NCBI taxonomy): Eukaryota > Metazoa > Chordata > Mammalia > Rodentia > Muridae > Tokudaia > Tokudaia tokunoshimensis. The sequence goes on from BTHU01000001.1 coordinate 177,510,185, forward strand.
GTGAGTAGTCTCACCGGCCGAGTCACCTCCTCAGCTCCTGTAGTTGACAGGTGAATCTCAGTGCACGACTCTAAGTTTACTCACACCCAGGATGCTGTGCGTTTGTGCTGGGTAGTTCTGTTTGTTTGAGCCCGGTCTCGACACGAAGTTCAGGCTGACCTTGAACTCACTATGTAAGCCAGGCTGGCCTCAATATTTCCACTCTCTTGCACCTGCCCAGTCAGTCAGCATCAGCCATGGCAGCTCAGAATAACATAAACCTGATCCAAGTGGATTTCCTTAGCCATAAGTCCATTATGTGAGAATAAATAAATAAAATTGTGGGAGAGATCTGGGTGATTGGTGACTCTTGCACACGCTGTGTCGATTGTCTGAGATGATGATGATGATGATGATGTGTGTGTGTGTGTGTGTGTGTGTGTCCGCGCGCGCGTGCGCACGTGCGTGTCAAAAGTTCCTTTGGAATACTACTCACACCTAAGCTGACAGCTACAAATTCTCCTTTTAGTCAGGCAGCAGTGGTGCATTCCTTTAATCCCAGCACTCAGGAAGCAGAGACAGGCAGATCCCTGAGTTCGTGGCCAGCCTGGTCTACAGGGTGAGCTCCAGGACAGCCAGGGCTACACAGTGAAACCCTGTCTTGGAAAACCAAAACCAACCAATTAAACAAATTCTCCTTCCAAACGTCTGCTTGACAACTCTGGCTGTTAGTGAGGTACTAAAGCTGTAGCTGAAAGGGCCATGTCCCTAAGGCTGTGTCCCTAAGGCCGTGTCCCTAAGGCTGTGTCCCTGAGCAGTGCATCTGTGTGACTCTATCCCTGAGGCATTTTGTTTCTGATCCTTCAAACAGGGAGCTGGCCCTCTAAGTGAGCTCTTGGCCAGGGTCAATACTGTACTGAGCTCCGCAGCTCTACGTCAACCTTTCTGCATATCTCCTCAGGGAATGATGGCTAAGTTCACTGTCAAGTTGACTGGATTTGGAGTTTCCTGGCAGATATGCCCTGTGGATGTTTGGGAGAGGTCTGGCTGAGGTCAGAAGGCTCACTCTGAATGTGGGTAACATCATCCCATGAGCTGGGGTCTCAGACTGAACGGATAAGAGGGGAGGGAGCTAGGGAACTCAGCTCTCTGCTTTCTTGGATATGAAGGGTCCTGCCACCATGGACTCTGACTTGCCTTCCCACCTCTGTGGACTGTATCCTTTTCAACAATTCAAGATAAATCCCCTCCCTTCAGCTGCTCTCTGTGACACAGACTCATGGCACAGGCTGAGACACTATTTTCTTTTTCTGTGGACGAGGATGCTAAGGCTTAAGGATATTGAGGAAGCTGCAAACTGAATACATGAGAGTCATATCCTAACATGAGTCCCAGCCACTGGTCATCCCTGCTTGCACCATCTCTGTGGCCCCTTCCTCCAAATCCTCAACTTTTTCTGTAGCATTTGCCATCGTCCCAGCTCCTCCCACAGGATGATCACAGATACCCCCTCTCCAATCTTTGCTTTCACTGCTCGGCTGCCATTTCCAAAGGTAGGGGTGCTCAGCGAGTTTCTACAGCCCCATGAAAAACAATTAATGTTGGCCAAGTGCCAAACTGATGATGCTCCAAACATAGTCTAATCAATACGCTCGAGACCTCTTCTCAGAGGGCCTGGACTTTTCAACAGTAGCTATGGCTGCCTGCCTTCAAAGCACCTGAATGATATCAAGGAAGGAACAATGAAGAGACTGACACTCCTGAACCCCACCTGGCATTATGTGCCACTACAGAAAACATCAAAGTGCCATCTTGCTTGTGTGAATCGGTGCTAACACTGAAATAGGAGGATCCGAGGTGCCCCAGTCTCCCGGATGGGCTGTTCCTTTTTTTGTTGGAATGATACAAGTTTCTAATAATGAGAAACCATAATGTTCACTGTTGCTTGGAGTCTTCAGTGCAGTTTGACGGATGCCTTAATTACTTTCCTATCACTGCAATCAAACACCCTGATGAAGCAGCTTATTTTAAAGGAGAGCACTTGGCTGGGCTTACAGTTGCAGAGCATTTAGAGTTCATGGTGGCAGCGGGAATGGCTAAGTGTAGCCATCTCAAACCACAAGCAGGAGGCAGAGAGCATCCTGGGAATGATGTGTGTCTTTTGAAACCTCAAAGGTAGCAATCAGTGACACATCTCCTCCAATAAGGCCATGCCTCCTAATCCTTCCCAAATAGTTCCATCAGCTGTGGACCGAGCATTCAAATGTATGAGCCTATGGGGCCCTTGTCATTCAAACGACCAGGTGGGACTACAGTTCAAGACACCCATTTCCATGTTGTGGGGGAGGGGAGGACGTTCCCAAGTACACATGTGGTCGGTGTTGCATTGTGATGGAGTCTGTTTTCTCTGATGGGGACTGATCCCTGAGATGTGTTAGAAACAGTCTACAAACTGGTCGAGACTGAAACCATCCAGTTACGTAAGGAAAACTGAGTTGAATTCAACCCCAGCAAGTTGTGGTGTCCACGCTCTTTTCCCTCCTCTGTACGTTCTGACCATTTATAGCTACATCTTAAATTTGCTAGAATAATCTGGATTATTATCTCTAGACTCTACTCCACAGGCGGCCTACTCTTCCTTTTCACCAAACCAGAGTTACCTCTCGTTAATTTTCTTTCCAATGAGCAAAAGGAAAACCCATCAGCTGTTTCCCCACCAGGAATCTGGTGTTGGAGTTTTTATTGCTGGCTCATGTCTTTCCCAGCTCTTCAGTTTTCGGGGCATGACCCCTGGAGTTGCATGTCTCCAAGGATAGCTATGAATGTGACCAGGAGAAATACTGTGCACTTATTTAGATCATTAAGGGTTTTTTGTTTTTGGTTTTTTTTTTTTTATTTTGTTTTTAAGTAGAGTGATTGTGTGGTTCTTGTATATGAAGCTCATTCAATGATGTCGTGATGCAATGCCAAGCAAAATGTGTGTGCTCTGGCAACCACTGGCTGTGGGTTGGGTATTCCTAGATTTTATGTGTGGCCCAGGGAAGCCCAAAGCTTGGACATTTAAGATTTTTTGAGTTGAGTATAGTGGTACTTGCCTTCATTCCGAGCACTTGGGAGGCAGAGACAGATGGATCTCTATGAGTTCAAGGACAGTCTGGTCTAAATATAAAGTTCCAGGCTAGCTGGGGGCTACATAATGAAACATGTGAGTGAGTGAGTGTGTGTGTGTGTGTGTGTGTGTGTGTGTGTGTGTACACGTACCTGAGACCTTTCCCCCACTTGATAGAGGCTTTCTCGGCAGTGAGCAAACCCTCATTATAAAGTCAGCTTGCTTTAAAGAGTAGTTTCAGAGACAAGAGAGAACAAGGTACTCAAGTGTGCTAAGCGCTCAACCCCAACATGGCTGCTGCACACTCTGGTTCAAGTTGCTCCTGACATTTGCGATGACCATTTAACTATCAGATGCTGGTCTGAGCCCCTCATTAAACGGTCAGCTCCACAGAGAACCCAGTGGCTTTGTCTCATTCACATTGCCTCCTCAGAACTTCCTGTCGAGCCTGACCACAGAAAGTGCTTAGTGCCTGTTTGGTGAATGAAATACAAATGCTGACAGCTCATGGAAGAACCTTCAGTGGTCACAAATGGGCCACCCTGGGCACACTATTTCCTTCTGCTCTACGACTGTTCAGGAAACAGGGAACCAGAGATGGGCAGAAGGGATTGCTTTCCCTTCTATTTTCAAATCTCACAAGTAGTTTATACAGCCTCGGGTGTGTGTGTGCGTGTGATTTGATCAAATCGCCTATAATCTTGCTACCAGATGATAGCGCAGTCAACATTGTTTCCTTCTGGGCCTCACACACACAAACAATGTTTTAATTAGAGGGATATTGTGTGAGTCTGATCGTAACTCACGTTGACTAGATGCTCAACTTGTGCAGGCACGATGCCAGATACCTCACAGGCATGGGTCTCTCCTCAAACCCAAGGAGGCAGGTACTTAAAACTATTCACATTTCTCAGGACAGACATGGGTACTGGGGATTGAGGAAATTGTGTAACATCCTCAACGTCAAACAGAGTCACATTTCAAATCCATCCACTGACCGAGAAACCTAGTGGGGCTCCCTTAGATGTATGTGGGATGAGGCACTGTATGAGCTGTGGGTTCAAACGTGTCTGTCAGCTGGCTGGCCTGCTGCGGTCTCAGAAATCCTCTGGGCCCTGCCACTATCTTCATGGGCCACTAATGACATAAACAGTATTTTCTCAGCTTCTACTTCTCACAACTATTGATGGCATCTTCTAGGAGGGAAAGGCTGAAGCCCATCCTTTCATCACACACCAGACCTTCCATGGTCTCTGACTGCCAGAGACACCCACCAGGATCTGCCACTGCTGGCGGGGGCCACGGGGGCCTCTCACACGTCACGCTACTTATTGCTCTGCCACTGGGTCCAGTCTGAAGATGAGAGCTGCCTGTTCTGCTGACACAGGCCCTTTGAGAGCTGGTGTCACAGCTACCGTGCAAGTGCCACCAACACTGTCAGTGCCAGGCTCACAGCTGCTGCTCCTAGGTTGGAAGAAGAAGCATACAGCTTCTGTGTGCTGTGTACTTGGGTCCCACTGGCTTACAGGCAAAAGGAGAGCAGATGTCTCTCAAATCTAGGGGTGTTAGTTCCAGGAACTCCACAGGTACCAACATGTGTGCAGATGTTCAAGTCCCTGGCATAAAATGGAATGGTCCTTGCGTGGAACCCACAGGTCTCCTGAATACTTCAACTTATCTCTAGATTACTTTATGACTACAACACCAATGTGCTAGGACAGTTCTTACAGCACTGTGCTTAGGGGCAATGACAAGGACAGAAGTCTACATGTTGAGTACACATGTATTTATTTCTACACATGCATAGGTAAATCCATGGAGGTGGAATCTAAAGATTCAAAGGGCCACTCTCCTTGAGATTACCCCTCACTCTTGACTACCTTTGGATTTTCCTCAGAGAGATTACATAGTCCCTCAATCAAACAGACTCTTGAAAACCTCAACTTCTAAGACATCTCGGCATCTTCCAGAGCTGACGGTGGGAGCCATATTGGAATCTGCTGGGCTTGGTGGCAAGTGCTTTCTACCCTTGGAGCCATTTCACTGGCTCCAGGCTCCTCTCTTAAAGAGCACCCAGTCCCTTGTGCCGCCTGGGTGGGCTGAAACGGATGGATCCATGTTAAAGTTTAAGGCTTTAACTTCATGACTTGCAGAGAGGCATGAGAGCAAAATAAAAATGCAGAGCTTCTTATTCAGAACGCTAGGAATTCCGCAGGAAGAGGGCTGAGATCTGAGTGCTAGAGTGGCTGCCCGCATGCAAGAGGCCCCAGGTAAAAACTGTGTTTGGGGCTGAGGATCAGCTCAAGGTGGAAATGCTACAGTGCTAGAACTCATGCGGAGCCTTGGATGACAGTCTCGCATTCCAAGCCATCCCTGCAGCAGGACTTAAAAAAAAAAAAAAAACTTTAGAAAGCCATTTTATATGTAAATACAAATTCTGATTTCTATGAAAGAATGCTAAAAATTTGTAAGTATTCACAGACCAAAATGGGAAATATCACAGACAGATGAGCCATCTGTGTATGACATGGCATGTCATAGACGGATGAGGTCCCTGTGTATAGGTGACTGGGCACGTCACAGACTGACGAGCCATCCTATAGGCACAGTTGACTCGGCTCTGGGGAGGGTGAAAGTGCAGGAAAAGCCAGCATGTTTTTATGTTTTCATCTGAAGCCTCCACACCTTGCTGGAATTCTGCATGTCAGGGAGAAGCACGGGAGGGGCTGCAAGTCAGGGCATGGCACAGTGTGTGGTGAGGCATCATGGGTGACTGGCACACAGATGTGTCCATATACTAGAGGTATTATGAGGTAAGAGACAATAAAACAGAGATAGAAGGGTTTGCTGCTCCAAAGCTGGCTGTCAACCAACCATTAGCTCTCCCAATCCACTGTTGTCTCGAAGTCCAGCAAAGCTGTTGTGGTGTGAGGCTATCCTTTACCATGGTCATTATTCGCCTGGCCCGTGCCATCCTGCACTGCCATTTTAGCTTAACCTCTGCTGCTGTGATAAAATACTCTGGCCCAAAGACAAGTTGGGGAGAAATGCTTTATTCCATCTTATTAATCAGTCATCACCGGGAAAACTCAGGGCAGAGATCTAAGTGGGCATGTGAAGTCCAAACCACAGAGGAACGCAGCTTGCTGACTCAATCAAGTTCATGCTTAAGGAGCTTTCTAAGACAGCCCAGGACCAACTGCTCAGGGGTTGGTGGCGCCCATGGTGGGACAGCCCAGGGGATAGTGCCACCCACGGTGGGATGGGTCCTCGGGGTTAGGGTTAATGCCTTCTTCCTGAGCCCCATCCTCTAGTAGGCATCTGATCTAAACATAGCAAGATTACCCTGGCAGACACTGGAGAGTTTGCAGGCATCTCTCAAGGAACACGTAGGCCAAGACGCACGTGGTTCCGTTCATTCCTCAGGGCAGCAAGCTGATTGCAGAATTCAAAGTCAATGAGACCACATACCATACTTAGATGCTTCCAGACTGCAATGGGTCCTCTCTTCCATTCCAAACACTCTTATACAGATGCAGGGTATGTTTACATACATATGGATGTATGTATACATATTGGCACATGGTATATATAACGTGAATGTTATATATATATATGCATATATATATATATAATGTAGGCATATACATAAGGAGGCAAGGAGAAAAAAATATACGCATGCATATGCATAAACATTTAGCTTGAACTTTATTAAATTCAACCAACAGTAGGAGTCTCTGCAGTATTTCAGTCCTTGGCTGGGCATGAGAACACAAGGGGAAATGAGTGTTACCCGTTCCAAGGAGCTTCACCCTTCAGAGAGGACACAAACTGAAACCCCAATACACAGTCTGTTGGTGTGGTGGCTATTTATAAGAGGAGGCAGGATGTCTTCTGGAGGTCTGAGACCAGCCAGTGGTGGACTTGACCCGTGCTACATGGGCTCAGGTCTTAGCTTCGCTCCTCGGAAGCTGTGTGATATCTAGCACGCAACCTGGGCTGCAGAATCCTGTTACTAAACTGAGTATCTACAATAGTACCTTCTTCTTGAGGTGTCACGCTTACATAATATAACACAGAACACTGTTCAAAGAGAAGATGCTCAAGGGCTGAGCAATCTAATAAAGCAAATCGGGTTTGCCTTTCAGAGAATAAAATTAACTGAACATGATTTCACCTTCCCAGGGTCACCGCTGTGGTGACCAGTTACTGCAGACTCCACGGCTGTCAGCCACATGAGCCCTGCTCTGTCTGTGATCTTCACAAGTGTCTTGTTTGTCTTAGCTTTCGTAACTAATTAGCTTATTTTTTTTCCATTCTGACTTAGACCCTATAGAAGGTTTTCTCTACCACTAGTCCTTTCCTGTGATTTTTAAATACCTGTCTTCCTATCCGCAAGAAGACTCTTAAGTGACTGCCTTTTTCACACTTGTTAAGAGTCACACAACAATCTCTCTCCCTCAGAGGAGGCTGACTGCAGTAGTGGCTTCAACGGCCAAGACTCTGAGATGAAGGTGGGTGTGGGAGGCAGAGCCCAGGAAGGGCTTAGAACTGTTCTTAGGAGTTACCAAAGTCATACATCCCTGGAAAAGGCACCAGGAAATAAAAAACAGTCCCCAGAACAATGAGAAGTGAAGGTGGGGGAGATCACCTACAAGGAGGAGAAAGAGATACACTGTGGCATGGTGGGGTCTGAAGAGGAATCAGCATGGGGTAAGACTTTCTGTTGGTGATGGAGGAGCCCCTCCACCCTGGGCAGGGTAAACAAAGAAAACTGCTGAATAAGCCCAGGTCAGTTTCTCCATGTTTCCTTCCTGAGCATAGCCAATCCTGTCAGTTTTCTCGTTCCAGGATGCTCCAAGGACCTTCTAGGACAGGCTCTTGGAGAAGCATAGCTCAGAGTGGCCAGTCTCCCTCTCCACTTGGTAGGCTCACTGACTAGAGGCTGAGAATCAAGCAGCTTGGTGCCACAGAATGACACATATTCCCCAGCCATGGAGGACTTGGGAAGGGAGAGGGCTCAGCCACGGGTACTGGGCACCTGGTAGGTGCCAAGGTGGCCCAGATGTGCTAGTGTATGCCATCCTGTTTAACCTTTTTAACCAAACACCAGGCATGGATGGTCTATTTTCTAGGCCCCAATTCTCACCGTCCAATGTGAGAATAAACAGAAGTAGCAGCCAGGAAGGGAGAGGTGGGCGAGGAAAGGGGGTGGAGTCCAGGAGTATAGGCAATGTCCCTGTAACACCCCTTAGTCTTGGCCTTTCACACAGCATTGATTTTCAGTTTCTCCCTGTAACGTGGCATTGTCCCCAAGTGCCCACGTACTATCTGTGTGCTGTTGCGACACAGACCGAATAATGTGCCGCATGTGTGCACGTGTGTTCACGTGTCCTGGGGGGGGGTGTTCTGTGTTCACCTCATGGCCTGCCAGAGAGGACAGGACACACTCACACCCAGATGTCCCGCCAGTGCTGTGGGACCATCTCCTTGGGTAGCAGCTGCTTCAGTCAGGGGTGCCTAACACCAATGACCTTTAGTTTGTTTTACCATGATAAAAAGATGGAAAAAAATCAAAATTATCATACCAACCCACAAGTTTACTTTAAAAGCAACTGAGAAAGTCAGAGCCGCACGCCTGGAACAGGGTGGGCGGGCAGTGGAAAACAAGTGGCTTCTCGATCTCCTCAGCTTTTTGTCTCTCAGCCTGTTTTTTTGTGGTTTTTTTTTTTTTTTTTTTTTGCTCTTGAAAACCCAAACCAAGAAATAACCAAGCAGGTACCTACTATGTGGCAGGCACAATTCAGCCCGGAAGGGGTAAGAACTGCTCCGACCACAGTCCTCTTCTCGGGTACTTAAGGCAGTGTTTGCAGAGCTGTAGCTGTTTCTCTTTAGGCCATTTTACTGGTAGTGATTTTTAACACTTGGACAACCATGTAGAGCTTTCTGAGAGTTTTTGGTTTTGTCTTCTATTCATTATTGTTTCCTACCCAGAATATCCTAACCCCTCATCCTTCTCTCTGATTTTTAAGGAGGGGGGAGGCGGTGAATCCAGCATCTGGAACCTGGGACCCTGGCAACTGGGCTGGGGCTGCTAACGACCTCCCAGAGATAATCCAAAGGGCTGATTTAGCAAAGCCCATTCTTGACCTTGACACAAGACAAGACCAGCAAAGGGGAAGGACTTGGGAGGGCAGAGTGAAAGAAAAGGATCTTGGAGCTCGCTCAGATCTCACCAGGCCCCTCCCCATTCAGCAAACACCTGGCCCGGAGTTGGAAAACAGACCCGGCCCAACCTTCCTACTGGCAGCAATTGAAGCTGTCAGCTCCCGCTTGTCACCCCTGGCACTGGAAGGCCTGGGGCAGCCACAAGAGCCCTAATTAGGCAGAAATGACACTTCTACAACTGACCTGCCAGGACCTTTGGCGGACCAGTTAACATCATTAGCTAACATTTTTAAAAAGTGTGAATGTAAATGAACAGCCAGTGGCTTTCAATGGAGTTTGCCGGTGGCATCTCCCCCCCTCCACTCTTTCTCTTCTTGCATGAATAGACCACTTGTTTTCTCTGGTATTGGAGGGAGGCATGAGGAAGGAGGGGTAAGAAGGCCATCCTCTGAGCAGACAGACTATGTTAGAGCATAAACAAGCTCCTAACACCGGAGAGGCGTCTCTTCTCGCCTGCATATGGCACCGAACATAGCCGCAGGGCCACCTGTGCAGAGTTAGGAGCCAGCAAGAGCCGAACAGGGCAGACAGATGCCAGGCCCCACTCCATGACCAGTGGGCACAGCTGTCTGCGCTCTAAACGCACTTTCTTTCAAAGTTCTTCCGTGGGTCTGACTGTGCCGTGAAGCCGATGTCGCCGGCATGCACAAGTGTAAAGGTGCCCGTGCCCAGTGTGCCTGGCCTCTCACTGCAGACGCCTTACACAGCGATACACTGATACACTGCGGATACTTACACAGCGAGCTCTGTGTCCTACCTGCTGCTATTTCCCACCTGGAGTCACACTTCCCTTTGCTCTTCCCTTTGCAACCGCAGAATCCGTACATGCCGACGCTCTCCATCTGCAGGAGGGGAGAGGAGAGTTCCGCTGTGAACACTTGGCTGTGTCCCCTTGCGGCTCCTAAGTCACACACAGTACTGGGCTGACACTTTGGAGGGAGGTTAAAGTTGGGAGAAGAGATGGCGGAGGTGCCAGGTCCCCGTGCTCGCATCCCTTGGCAACCCACCACGACCCTAACTTGCTGTGTGGCCTTGGGTGGTGTTCTTAATCCTGGGTCTCAGATTTTTTTTTTCATCTGTAAGACAGAAAATGCCTCACTGCGTGAAGTATAAAAAATGAGGATGAATGAGTCAGGAGCCAGGGTGGGCACGAGCTCCCTCCCCCAAGCCAGGAGCCACAGCAGCTTCTCCTCCCTGACTTCTCTTGGTGGACAAAGTCAAAACTTAGTCCTTGCTTCTTAAGGGACATTGGACACAGCAACCAGTGTACCCCACCCCACCCCCAAGTCCCCTCTTGGCTACCCAACCCTGATTTTTAGTCTCGAAAGGGTAGTGGATGTAAAAAAACGACTCCCACGGAACCATGGGTAGATTAGTTATTTACTCCCTCTTGTAGAAAGCACACAGTATAAACGGGAAGCAGACCACACCTACTTCCGGGTGTTAGGAAGCCCTGAGAACCGGTGCACCTAGATGCATGGGTGATAAATGTAGGGTGGGATTCGAGAGTGCAGCTCCCAGAGGATGGGGACAGGTGCTATGCGAAGCCTGGGCAGGAGACTCACACTTGTTTGCTATTGAAGATGAGTAAAGTCAATCAAAAGGTGTGTGGTTTAAAAAAAAAAATGCCTGTGAAGATTCGTGAAACAGAAGCAGAGAGAAACTCGACTTAGTTTGAAGGCAGAAGGAGAAAATACTTGGGACTGCTCCTAATGAAATTTAGTGGAGAGGGAGGGGGGCAGAAGGGAACCCCCTCCTTGCTGTGCAGCAGTTAGTGCTTTTAAGTTAAATACCTCAGCATATTAAGCAAATAGAGAAAAGCCAGCTAGAGGGTACCATCCCAGTGAACCACATTGAGCTCAGAAAGCTGGTAGGAGGTGTCGGGTTTGACCCCTTTCCAGTCACATGCCTGGTCCCAGCCCTGCTGTTTAGTGTGGCGGCTCCTCTCCAGCTGTGGGGCTTATTGAAAGCCTCTAGCCCCTGCCTGGTTTCCCCACATTTTCTGCAGGTGCCTCCTACTGTGGCTACAATGGACTGCTTGGAGGTTTAGACTCGTCAACAGCCACTGGGAAGAGAGGCGGGCAATAGCCAGGGAGTGCAGTCATTGTCTTAAAGGGCCAGTGACATTGTGTGTCACCACCACAGGGCCCGGAGGCTCAGGTCCCTGCTAATGAGATGAACCCTGTCTCCCCACTCAGTCTTTCTCTCTTTAATGATTTAACTTGATCGCTTTGGTTCCTTTCTGGAAAGGGAATTGCTCCATTGATCATATAAAGTAATTGCCTGTAAAACATTGCTCTGCCGCTTCCCTGGCTGAAAATGTCATGGCAATTGAAAAGCTCTTAGCCCAGTTTAAGAATGGGGTGGCTGAAGACACGGGGGTGGTGGGGGTGGGGGGGATCTTTCCATAGAACCCCAAGTAGGCCTGTGTTCCTGGAGTTTGGACATGCGACGGAGAATTTCCCTCTTGTGGCCTGCCGTGATTTTTGCTTAAGACTCTGAGACAGACCAAACACATTATGAAACAAAACCCAAAACATCTTTTAACCTTAAAATTGGATAAAATGGGAGAAATTATTTCCCTAATGATTCACGATATTCTTTTCTTAGAATCCCTGCATTCAAAGGACACCCCACAGGTGCATCAAGCTTGGGGGGGGGCAGAACCGTCACCTCAGAGATAGTGGGGGCCCCTGATGGGGAAGGAAGAATAGATGTGCTTATGGCTTGCTGATGTTTCGGACTTGTCACTTGGCGGCAGCAGTGACTCGCTCTGGGGATGGGGACCACACACTTGAGTAGTTTTCATAAACAGCTTTACTAAATAAGCATGCCCCGTGCTGAGAAGCAGGAATAATTCACCTGGGGTGGGGTGGCTTTGTCTAGGCACGAACCTCCCAGCTAAATAAACAGGAAACTTGTTAGTGATGGGTTCTCTTCTTCCCTTTGACAGGTGAAAGCCCAGGTTTGTATGTAAACAAGAGAAGGGCTTGTTTCCAACTTCACTGGCTACAAGTGCCCTCATGATGTGTCTATCAACAGAGCTTCAGGTGATCAGGTGAATCCCTTTTTCACCAGACACTGTAGGCTCTTCTGAAGCCCAGGAGCTAAGGCAGTTGATATGCTCGTTATCATACAGTTCTTAAAGGCAGAGCACCTGCTGTCTTGCTGACAGTCCAGCAAACCCAAGCTGTGAGAGGAAGGCCCGTGTTCTCCAGTTTGACAGTCGTTCTGCTTGGACCAGAGCCTGTGCAGAATCACTGGCTAAGGGAGGGCAGGCCAGTTAGGCCTTTGTGGGATGTAAGAGAGCATTATGACTAGATGGACCACAGTCTGGACTGTGAAGCCGGACTGCGCCATGAAGCCGACTCCATTTCCTCCTCCAGGGAAAGTTTGCAGCAATCTCTCTTCCTCCAGAAGTCAGAAGGCCCGACTAACCCCAGGAGTGTCCTGGTCGGTCCTTTTTCCTTTTAGTTTGATACAAACCCCAGTCTCCTTCCTCCAGGGACTTTCTTCCAGAGTTACAGATTATTTTAAAATACCCAATTGAAAAAGACACAAATGGATAGACACCAGAGTGAATGACTTGCTGGGGATGACTTACAAATGCTTATGTCAAGCTATAGATGACACAGGGTGACATGGGGGTAAAAAATTCTTGTCTACATCTAGAAAGCACAGTGTGTCTGTCATCAATACAACAAAGGACAGACAAAACCCAGATGTGGCATGTGAACCTTTTCGGATGGATCAAGAAAGCGTGACCTACCCAACGCACCATCGAGGGTCTAGCTGGTACCAAGAAGGACACCAATGTTTTTCTGGGCACTGGGCTTGAACAAGAGTATGAAAAGTTCCACGCCATCACCAATGAGTCTGAGTTGAACCCAGAGAGCATTCATAAGGGAAAGGGAACATGAACATGAATGTACATGCACCCCCCATACACACACACATACGCACACATACACACACATATACATGCACATACATACACACATACACATATACACACATATACACACACATACACACACACACATACACACACATATACATATACACACACACATACACACATACATACATACACACACGTTATTTTTTTGTTTTCATTTAGCAAATATTATTTGGTGGCAAATTTCAAAGAGTTATAACTTTAGATTACATGGCTCATTTTGATTGCATCTCCTGCTTCTGCAGATTTGTAATTATCTCCCATAACAAAAAATAATTTTCCACTATTATTGACTTTATTAGAAATATACACATTTTAATTGGATATATAATACTTTTCTGAAAAATGCCTCAGTTGTGAATTCAAAATAGCTGTATTTTCAACAAAACAGTAAGTGATTACACACATCCTAAAACTTCTAAATATCATTCTTTAAAAGAAAGTGATGGTTTACCCTAGAAATTAGTCTTTGATTTTTGCATTCTCAAAAACTTTATGTTCTTGTCAGTTTAGTACAAAGTGAAAATATTTACAAGCAACAATTAGGTCCAATCTAGAGTCAGATAAATCCCAGCAAGTACTGGTGGTGCTATGTCTGTCTGTCTGTCTGTCTGTCTGTCTCTCTCTCTCTCTCTCACACACACACACACACACATACACACACACACACACAGACACATAGACAGTCATACATACACACAGACTGATGGGGTGGGGTGGGGTGGGTTCTTGGTCCCCCAAACAGGAACTTTGCTTTTAAAATTCTAAAGATGGAAAACTTCTTTAGTAGGTACAGCGAGCTGAGGTTAGCTGACCCATGAAGTCATTTTTGTGGACTTTTTAGATGTAACATTCAGTCTCTCACCCTCAGTCAATGTTTCTCCTTGGAGGATTAATGAAAACCTTGTTTTCCTGAGTGAACAGTCCCAACCTTTTACTCCTGCGTCTCAGTTATGATTCCCACGTTCTCTGTGAGCCTGCAAGCTCGTCCATGTACTGTGTTAAATTCGGAGCAGAATTTTCATCTAGTGCATCACCTCAACTTGGGAAAGTGCATAGGGCTCTGGTGATCATTCATTCACCTATGACTGGCATATTTGAAAAACATGACTAAGTCACTACTGAGAAATAGCCTCAGATGATTTCATTCACTAGAAGTTCTAGAATTCACTTCCCCAAAGCACAACTCTCGAAAAGTTAACTGGAGCTCTACATTTGTGACTAATATTTTAGAAAAGACTAAAAAAAGTCTAGAAAGGACTGCTTCCCTCCCTTCCTCCCCCACCCGTATCTGTGTGTGTGTGTGTATGTCTCTGTGTATATGTGTCTCTGTGTGTGTATGTGTGTCTCTCTGTCTCTTTGTGCCTGTGTACTAAAAAAGACAATACAAAGACAAGTCCAGGCAGAAAGAGATAACAGCAACAGTGACTGCACGCCCAACACTTAGAGGTAAATACAAAGACCTTAAGTCCCAAACTTCTGACAAGGAAATGTTCCCATCTCCGGACTCCTAGCCTAGCCTCGCCCTGGCAATCAAATGATGAAAATAGAGTCTGTTGATTTTCTAATTAAGAAACAGATTACTCCTCTTAAACGGACTAAAGTGTGGCTTCAGTCAGGTTCTTAAGTTCAATTACCAGAATCAAACAACTGATCAGCTTATCTAATAAAACTGATAGAGAACTCCAGGGCCTGGGAAGGTGGGTGGGAGGGGGGGACTCAAACCACAATTCCTTTCAACAGAATTGGAGAAACAATGTTTCAGTTTTCGCCACCACTTGATAAAACACTTAGTTGGGAGGCTGCAGAGCCGGTGACTAAAGGCACCTTGTGGTGCTCACCTCAGACCAAGTTCATTTCCAGCACCAACACTGAGGGGCTCACAAGTGTTTGTAACTCCAGCTCCAGGGTGTCCAATGTCTTTTTTTTTTTTTCCTGGCCTCCTCAGGCACCAGCATACACAATTACAAATAAAATTATCAGAAAACATGAAAAAAAAAAAAAAACCACCCATCTAGCTGGTCCTCCACACTGGAAACCTTTCTCTTTCTCTATTGCTGCCCCCTTTGTGAAAAACATACAAGATGACATTTTCTTTGCTCGAAATAAAAGCAATTGCCTTATTTTGCTATCTGTATCAAGAAAAGAAGTGCAAATGAGAATACCTGGCTTTGTAGAATACTTTCTCAGCATTCCTTGGCTTTATAAGACTTGTACATACGCCACAAAATACCTCTAAGTTGCATTTAACTTCTATAAAGCTTTAAAAATTATAATCTATTTTTAAAATGGCAAAATAGGTTGTTTAAAGAATTTCTTTGGCCTGATCTTTCCTCTTCTCTTTATGTTCTGAACGCGACGGATAATTGCCTCGCTTCTGGCTATACAGAAACTGCACATCTATTTCCTGAAAAATACCAATTAAACTGCCATCTTGGCATCTCTAACAGGATCTGTTGGTCTTCGGTGTCAAAGGCCTTAGAACAAATGGCCGGAAGGCTCTCTGAAGCAGCCTCTGATGGGGCACCAACTCTCGACATTCACACTTTGCCTTCAGCTTACGCTTTCTGCTTTGCCAGAAAGCAAGAGAGAAATAACACATCAACTTTGTGGTGTTGCACACATGCTAAAGGTTATGATAAAAGTGATGCCTTCCCAGGAGGCTAATCACTTTCAAAGGCCACTAACATTGTCTTAAAAGGAAGGGGTCTCCCCTTCTAGTCTATTCCATCTAGAGTTCTGGACACAGCTAAAGAAAGGTTTCCAATAGAATAGTGCAGAACTGCCCCAAAATCTGCCCTTTCCCCGTCCCGTGATCTCCAAGAACATCAGCTTCTCCAGGTGGGGCATGACAGGGAAAGTTTGTGCAGATTCTCATTTAGCCTCACAGCAATACTACGAAATTTCTAGTCAACGGAAATGGACTCAGAGAGGTTATGTTATGTGTGAAAGCCCACACAGTTGAAGCCTTGTGTTATTCCATGACTCGACACGCCTGGGCTTCCTTGTTACACCCAGTAAAGTGTATCCTTCCTGGGGGAAGTCTCAGTCACTCAGTGGTTCTTAACCTTGGCTGTTAACTTAATATTTTAAAAAATACTTCTGCATGAGCCCCATACTTACACATGAGTGTGATTTAAACAGGCCCAGGAAGGGCATGAGAATTAGCATTATCCAATAATATAACAGTGACTTTAAAAACACAACATGTCTCTGTGGGGCATAATTAAATTCTAATGGTGCTTAGATTAAGTAGACTCTGGACCAAGAGAATCTACAGGTGGCTTCAGTGTGACAGTCACAACAGGAACTGGTCATCAAAGAGAGCCACATGATTTGCCCTGAGTCTTCCATGGACTTCGAGGAAAGCCACTCAACTAACTGTTCATGCCACGGAGGGGGTACCCAGATCGGCAAGAACTGGCACGAGAGACCTGAACCTGTGACAGTGGACAGGGTGCATGCTGGGAATGACAGGAACTGGAGTCAGCAAGACCTGAGTTCGGACAGCATTCCTGCTCTTCAGGAACTGTGTGAACCCAGCCACTTGTCTTTTGGCATCCACTGGTTTGCAGACTCAAGAGGGATGATGTCTGTACGGGTTGAGACCTATGAAAGGAGGAGGACCAAGGAAGGCAGCTACTGCTGGGAGTTTTATTGTTATTATGAGAGTGATAATGACTAGTGCCGGGGACATTGATAGATTAAAAAAAAATGTAAAAAGCTTTTTCTGTTGGTCATCATTCCCACTTTAACCACTTAGCATCTCATAGCAGGTGTTTGCATTTGCCATTAGTTTGGCAATTCTACTCCTCAGTCTTGGCAGCTAAGGAAGGTGAGCGTTACTCCTCCCACTTCCTATCCATTCTCTCTCTAGTTTCTGGGCATCTGTGATTAAAGGCACCTGCAATCACATTCATCAGTTCCCTGTGAAAATGATTTTCAACACAGGTGTCAAATGCAAGGAAGAAGAATTAACAAGCACCTGATATCAGTCCCCAGGTAACATCTAAACAATCACTTTTGAACACTAAAAGTTGTGGCAAATAGGTTCCAAACGAAATACAGGTGTTGGATAGAACTGAGAAAAAAAATGAACAAATATATTTGTCTCCAACCTCACCCATTTATGAAATGACTGACATGGGTTGAAGATGTCTTTCTGAAATGCAGACTGAAGAGCATTCCATTTCTTCCACAAAGGGCCTCCAACTAGCAGGTTGAGAAAATCTGATTCGTCCCTGATGTTTTTCTCTTGAATCACAACTGCAGAGTAGAAAGGGTCTAGGGGGGAAACAGATGCGCTGGTTCTCAATCGAGGTCACCAGAAGGCCCATGAACTCTGTGCAAGGGGCTCCCGATTCTAAACGTACACAGAGCACACACCCAGGAGAGTAAAGGCTTGACTGTACAGACGGTCTCTTTTGTGTGTGCAAAGAACCTGAGTGAATTGTAAAGGCCCGTGAAAGCACAGCTCCTAGTACCTGTGGGGTGGTCGGGCACCCCACTGTCATTACTATTATTAAAAGGGGATATTTACATTCAAACAGTTAGAGAAGATGATCAATCCAGACCATTCTTAGGTACTGAGAGGCAAATCTCGATGCCAGTGTAGGTGTACTCATTTCAAAGCTACCCTTGGCTCACACTCTACGCAGACCCCTGGGACATCAGCGTGATGGCGTGTGCATCTTCTCTAGTACTGTATCTTCTTTCTAAGGGGTGGGCACAGCCCCACCCTCACGCTGTGTGCATGCGCCAGGCACCCTGACAATCTCCCGAGCCTCTCTGTACCTTGCCTTCTCTCCCCATTCCCAGCTCTCCCACTCTGTATTTCTAGTCTCACACCAGTTCCTTTCCATGCTCTGACGCTGTTGAAGCATCTTGCACACTTAATCTCAGTAGAAACAGAAACAACCACCGAGATGTCAAAGCAAATTATGTGAGGTTTGTGTACAATTTGCGTACATCTGGGTGTATATACTTTGTAGTAAAATCCCCACTGTTCCTAATAACTGTGGGAAATGAAATTGGAGTACTCACGAACAGCCCTGTGACTGGAATCTGGCCGCACTATTCCACACTAACTGGCTGTTAGTGAGTCTAGAGCATAGGAACATTTCAAATGAGTTTTCCCCGACTCTGATTTCAGTGTACCGATGACTCACGGTTGGGAGTGCAACTGAGATTTAACTTCAGTGCCTGGCACGGGGCCAGAATGTCAAGACATCTTTGTCAACTGAATGGCAGAAGCAGAGAGAGACAGGTACCGACGCTTCCTTGACCTCACACAGCTTCAAGGTAAAACATCTCTAAGAAAACAACTGAGTCACTAAGGACTCCTTAGGAGTCAACTCTTCTCTAAGCTTTGTCTCAAATACCCTTCCCTCTAACATACTGTAATCTTTAGTCATAAAGGTAAAAATTCACTTGAAGAGAATTAGATACGGATAGCATATACAAAGACAAGATCCCTGTGACCCCTACCATCTGAGGACAGCATGACTAACCCGCTGGAACACACCCTTTCAGACTGCCCTGTGCGCGGGCATACACACCTGACACCGCTCTGACAGTTTCTACCCTTGCCTTTGGGACTTGGACTTCCTTTTTGTTGCTCGAAGCCCATTTTGTCTGTTTCCTCTTATAGCTTCTGCCCTCCTCCTGCGTCCTCAATCCATTCCTCTGCGGTGCCTCGCTCCTATTTCAAGAGGACTCTGTCCCCATTTTCCTCTGCGGGCGTCTCTATTCTTCAGTTTGTTAGGCTATGAAGACATCTTTGGTATCTCCAGTCCTCTCCTTTTTTTTTCTGAGATTCCCAAACTTGAGGCCAGCAGGTGCATAACCCGGTGCACACGCCCCCTAAGTCAGGCCACATATGTGTGCTACTCTTTACAACTCTAAGAGACCTCTACACTGCCCTCAAGTCTTCTTGGCTGCTCGCCGTCCATCCCGTCACCTAGACCTAGGCATTCTTTATATTCCTTCTTATCTGTCTCTTCCCAGTTGACTTTTACCCTTTGACCTTTCTACATCATTCTCCACCTGGATTTACTGCTTCATGAAGGACCAAACACGTTATCAGTCCTACCACCGTAGCCAGTCAACCACTTCTGTCTTGCCAGTCCTGTATTTTTAGAAATGCCCCGCTCTTGCAGGATGGTATTCTAACGCTTTGACAATTTCTCTCCAGGCTAAGTGTCCATCCCTGTTTCTCATTTCTCAAAGGAAGGACTTATCTCTTACCTAACCCCAAAGCATTTGTCGGCTACGTGTGCGTGATTTATTGTGTACAAAATCCATTCACTCATCCAGTAACCGTTTACTGAACATCTAACCTATGAGGGAGTATACTGATGTCATAAGTGCAGTACTGAATAAGACACACAAACCCTGTCCTCACGGGACACAGAGACCAGTGGGTTAGAGAGGGGAGAACCCACTGCATAGTGGTCTTAGCTCAAATACTTCCAGTCTTCCATTAAAATATTAAATGAGGGCTGGCGTTATAGCTCAGCTGGTAGAACACTTGCCTGGCATGCATGAAGACCAGGATTCTCCCCTAGCACTGCATTAACCAAGCATGGTTGCTCATGCCTGACATCCCAGAACTCTAGAGATAGAGGCGGAAGGATCAGAAGTTCCACTACACAGCCAGTCTGAGGCCATCCGAAGATACATAAAACCAAGTCGCAAATTAAAAAAAAAAAGGAAAAGAAAATTTAAATGAGGTCTGGAGATATAACATAGTTTAGCGGCTGCGTCCGGGTGGTAGGCCCAGAGATCCATGCTGTGCATAGAAGAATGGGAAGAAGAGAGTCAAATGGGTCAGCCCTATGGGATGAGGGCTCACATCTGTGGTCCAGGTCTCAAGTGCGCAAGGAGATCAGAAGAAAGAACGGGCTGCTGGGGCTGAGAATGTGCAGCACAGCTTTCCTTAACGAGCAGGTCTCAACCTACACAGGATGGGCGAAGGAGGTGCCTTCCGCTGGAGGTGGGTGGGTATGAGGAAGGGCACACAGGGGAATGAAAGCACTGGCCACATTGTGGGCTCGTTTTAAACAAAGGTTCACTAAAAAACCCAGCTGTGAGCGCTCAGCTCTGCAAGATGCTTCCACCATCAAAGGACTTACAGCCAGCCAGCAGGGGAGGGCATATATGTGATGACCCATCACACCACAGAAAGAAAGAGACACAGAAGGGGGGTGGTGGGGGACGCCGCCTGGGGAGTCCAGACGGGGAGGAGTGGGTCTCGGTTATATAACCGTACTTACAGAATCAGGTATTTTATTCACCTACATCCAACAGTACATCTATGGAAAACAACTGTTCCCAAATGCCTCTTCACTCTCCGGGTTATTTTAAGTGATTGTCCAGTGGACAGAGCAGGTAAGATTACGTTTTTCCCGATGAGCAGTGGAGGCACAAGTCTTTTAAGCAACCTTTCTATTCGGGAACATAAAACAGGCAACAGTAAAATGAGAACACCCTGTCTGTCTTGGCCCACTCCTGCACCATCCAAGTATCTAGAGCACAGGAATAAGTTCTATCATTGCGTCTGGTACCTGACTGTCACAGTAAACAGACAGCCCTCTGCACAGACCACGACCTTCTCATACGCTGTGTTTGCATGGTCTCCACCCTGCCCTGGGTCTCTCCAAAGCATCATCAGCCTTACTGCCCACACTGGGTTTCACCATCAGTAATCTCCCCCAAAGGGAGCATCACGAGGCGTGCAGCAAGCACAGTGCGTGGGTTGGAAGGGATGCATGCCCAGGAAGGGCACCCCGGGATCTTGCATCCCTCTCCCTCATAACTGCAGGAGTTGAAGTGGCGGGTACCGCTCCCCAGCTTCTGCAAAATGAACTCAAACAACCGTTAAATGTCTCCCCGTCTGCAAAACTGTCTGAAGAACAGTGGTAAAAACGGGGACCAGAGGGCACTAGGAACGAAGCACTAAGGAAAGACGAAGAGCGGACGGGACGATGGTGGGTCCCGAACGGAAAGCTCAGGTTCCTTCCACCGAGGGCAGGAAGCCTCGCGAGATCTAGGGGTCGTGATCTCGCTGCGTTGCCTAGCGACAAAAGGACGCTGGCGGGCCCCCTGGCGAAACCCAACTGTAGCCCTAAGTCTCCTACCATGGGGGACGAAGGCGGCGGCAACAGAGGCGGGATCACTAGGGACCTGCAGAAGCTGAAGCAGCAGGCGATGGCGTACTACCAGGAGAACGACGTCCCGCGCAAGCTGGAAGAGCTGCTCAACTCCACCTTCTACCTCCAGCCTGCGGACGTCTACGGGCACCTGGTAGGGACCCGCGGCGAGCTCCCTCCTCCCTCCGACCCACGCTGCGGCAGCGCGCTGCGTCTGCGCCTGCGCCACGGAATTGCGCCTGCGCGCTGCTGGGCAGAGGGGTAGTGGGGGTCCAGCCGAGTGCTGGGCGAGCGAGCTGCGCGGGGAGGATGCGGAGAGTTGACAAAAGGACCCATGATGAGTCTGTAGCTCGGGTCTGCCCCGAGCCGGGCGAGTTCCTTTACTATCCAAGGAGCCCTCCTGCCGTTGGTTTTCTAAACCACAGATCTGACGCCGAACTCACATTGCCTGCGGGCGGGGACCCAGACTGGACCTCAGGCGGGGACGCAAGCTGGACCACGGAAGGAATGCCCACGGGGGAACTTAGCCCGGGTCCCATTCCACTGCCCCCAGATGTCTCAAAAACATTCCACGCCTAAGCACCCGGGTGTGTAAGCCTCACGTACCCTGGATTAGCTAGGTACCCAACTTCTCGGGCCGGCGACTGCCTAAACGCAGATTTCACTCGAGGCCCTTCCCTCTTGGTTGACTGAGTGTCCTTGAGCTCTCCTCGGGCCATACTACAGTAATCCTTTGAGTTACCTGATGGTCTGCAGCTGAGGAGGGGATCCCAGTGCATCAGATTTGGCTTGGAAAGGAGTTGGGGTACTTCTCGGTTGTCTCCGACTCTAGAAACACTGCAAGATTAAAACAAGAAAACAGCCCCCTTTTCTAAATAAAGAACTTGTGCCTCAGGGATTTAACTGATCCCCCCCCCCGCCCCAACCACCCCCCACCCCCACCCCGCGCACAGTGGGACTTAGGGACACTTACAAACTATTTGTGGAATGGATGAGTGAAGGCCTGATAAAGATTTCAATCCCTCTGTCTCTTGCTGAAGGACCCATTAGTCCCAATTTTAAAAGGACACTTCACCCTGTCTCACAGTTACTTAGTGTCTCTTCCTAGTCTGTTAGGCAGCCTGGTACTGGTTTGTACAGCTCTTTGGGAACTCCCATACTTTAGTTAGGGGCGGCCCCGTTTACTTTCTATTCTTTGCTACAACATTCTGACCAAAAGCAACTTAGGAACTTTTTTTTTAATTGTTTCTTAGATATATTCTTTGTTTACATTTCAAATGATTTCCGTTTCCTGGTTCCCCCCTCCCTGAAAGTCCCATAAGCCATCTCCCCTCCACCTGTTCCCCAATCAACCCCCTCCTGCTTCCCTGTCCTGGTATTCTCCTACACTGCTGCATCGAGCCTTTCCAGGACCAGGGGCCTCTTCTTCCTTCTTCTTGGGCATCATTTAATATGTGAATTGTGTCTAGGGTATTCCGAGATTCTGGGTTACTATCCACTTATCAGTGACTGCATACCATGTGTGTTCTTTTGTGATTGGGTTACCTCACTAAGGATGATATTTTCCAGTTTTACCCATTTGCCTAAGAATTTCATGAATCCATTGTTTTTAATAACTGAGTAGTAAGTATTCCATTGTGTAAATATACCACATTTTCTGTATCCATTCCTCCGTTGAGAGACATCTAGGTTCTTTCCAGCTTCTGGCTATTATAAATAGGGCTGCTATGAACGTAGTGGAGCATGTGTCCGTATTACATGCTGGGGAATCCTCAGGGTATATGCCCAGGAGTGGTATAAGGAACGTGTTTATCTGGCTTACATTTCCATGTCACAGTCCATCGCTGAGGGAAGCCTGGGCAGGAAATGCAGCAGAGGATGTGGAAAAATGCTGCTTACTGGTTTGCTCACCATTGCTTGCACAGCCTGCTTTCTTGGACAACCCTAGTCAACCTGCCCAGGGGTGGCAGTGCCCATAGTGGGCCAAGCCTTCGACGCCAGTCTTTTTTTTTTGTTTGTTTTTGTTTTTGTTTTTTTTGTTTTTCGAGGCAGGGTTTCTCTGTGTAGCCCTGGCTATCCTGGAACTCACCCTGTAGACCAGGCTAGCCTCGAACTCAGAAATCCGCCTGCCTCTGCCTCCCAAGTGCTGGGATTAAAGGCGTGCACCACCACCGCCCGGCTATCGACACCAGTCTTGGATCCCTTCCAAGTGACTTCTGCTCTGCAGAAGTTAAAGGAAACTGCACTTACTAGGATTCCCAAGAGGCCTGTTTGAGTTAGATGGCACTGTGCATCAGCTGATGGTAGGTGAGGGGAACACCGGTCTTCACTGTTGAAAAGCCAGGTGCCTGCCTGGGAGTGGGTGGGGATAAAAATCATCCCCTTCAGATTTTTAAAATTTCAATATGCCACAGTATAAAGACCAATGACTTGCACAACTTGTGGAGAAGGATCAAGGAGTCAGTTGGCTTGCCATAGAAAGGCTCACTAGAGAAAGACAACAAGTCCATGGGTTAAGACCAGTCCCTGAGTTCCTGCTGAGACGAGCTGCCCCAGTAGAGCTGTGGAGCTAACCCAGATCCAGGAAGGACACTTGTGGTGACATTTTGTAGGAAAGTCAATGTGTCTGGCCTTGTAGATAAATTCAATGTGGTTTTCTGATTTGTGCTTTTGTGTATGTGTTGAAGGCAAACTACTTTTCTAAACTTGCGAAGCCTCCCTCCATATGTAAAATTGTGGGAAAAACCATACTGGATGGACTAGGACTTCCTACTCTACAGGTGGAAATCTCCTGCACCATTCAAAATTTCCCCAAGGTATGAACGAGGCAGTTAAAATTTGTTCTTTAGTGTGTCCTGCCCATCTCTGTACTAATTAGCAAGAGTTGTCCATTACAGAAAGCTAATGTTTTGAAATTCAATTATTTGTGCTATGTATACATATGTATTTATTCATAGATATTCATAAAAGCTTGAATCAATCAGCAATGTAGTATGTTCTATGTTCCTGTGTGCTGGCCTGAAAATCTTAGGGAGAAGAAGGAAATGAGAAAAAAATATTCTGACATTATGATGCAATGGGTTCTATACATCTACATTTGGTTTTATGTGTTTGAAATATGAAGAGTAACAATTTAAACCATTTATTTAATTTTTTAAAAGATTTATTTATTTCATGTATGTGAGTTCACTGTTGCTGTCTTCAGACACACCAGAAGAGGGCATCAGATCCCATTATAGATGGTTGTGAGCCACCATGTGGTTGCTGGGAATTGAACTTCAGGACCTCTGGAAGAGCAGCCAATGCTGTTAATTGCTGAGCCATCAATCTCTCCAGCCCCCTATTTAGATAATTTTAACAGCTGGAAGTAGTGGTATCCTCCCATAACTATAGCATTCTGCAGGTGGAGGCCAAGAGATCAGTAGTCAAGCTATCCTCTGTTATTCATAATGAGTTTAAGGTCAGCCTGGGCTATATGATTCTACTATATATCTCAGGAAACCTGTTAATCATAGTGAGTTTAAGATCAGCCTGGGCTACCGGATACTCTGTCTCAGGAAAACCAAAGTAAGTTTAAAAACTAAAAACAACTTAACAGTTTAACGCATGTTGTTACCTACTTGTTACAAATAAAATTGTCACAGCCTCTGAGGGGAGAATAATCATGATGAAATCTGTAGCAATTAATTGCAGAAGTAGTGCGAGGGGAAGCTGGACATGGGAATTTTACACCCACATTTTAACAAGAGGGTGATTTGAAATGTTTCATGAAGTCAGGTTTCTTCAATGTTTCCACAGGTATGCATTAGAGCCAAAAATATGTATTGTTTTCCCCCTTGAAGCTGATGATAAAATACTATTAACGTTAAGCGCTAGATTAATTCAATGCCCCATCTTCTGGGAGGGGCCGAGAAAAACGCAGCACACGTTCGTTCGTGTCCTTGTCAGTACATCTGCTCCGTGGCGATACCTACTCACTTTGAAGTCGTGGAGAACGCTTTGACAGAGGTGTTGGATGCAGAGGAGGCAGAAAGGGACCTGGCCGTGAGCACAGCTGTGCGGTGGATCAATCAGTTCATCACGGAGGAGCTGCGTGGTCTGGTCCCCTCCAACCAGGCGGAGGCGGACCGCAGGCTCAGGTACAGCTTCCATTTCAAAACAGTAATGGCCGGCTATAAACGCCTCTTTGTCTTCATGTTCGTCGGTCAATAAAATGGCCCTGTGGAGCAGCGTTAGTGTACTCACCGTCCGGATTTACCCAAGAAGGCTGAGATTGCATACGCATGCGCACAAACTTGTAAAGGTCAGCGTTCAACACCAGTTGTCTTCCCTGACCGCTCTCCACCTTGTATTCTGAGACAAGGGATCCTACTTTAACCTGGAACTCCCCAGTTCGTCTGGACTGGCTGGCCAGTGAGTCCCTCTGTCTCTGCCTGCACAGGGCCAAGACGACAAGCAGTCCTTACCATGCCTAGTCTTCTACTTAGGTGCTGGACACTGAGCTTGTGTTCTTCATGCCCGCTTGCTGCCCCAAGCGATTTCTTTGCGTAGATAGGTAAAATTGGTATACAAATCAAACATTCACTAATAACAATGGTGATTCTTTGGTGTATAACTTTACCATTCATTAAAGACTAAAGCAAGTTTACTTCCTAATGAGATGTATTTTTATATTTAGAATTAAATCTTGGCTGGATAGTTGATACCGAAAGACACAGGGAACCTTCAGCTTTTTTTCGGAGTTGATCAATGTTTTTGTCTAA
Organism: Tokudaia tokunoshimensis; assembly: GCA_036184795.1. Taxonomy (NCBI): domain Eukaryota; kingdom Metazoa; phylum Chordata; class Mammalia; order Rodentia; family Muridae; genus Tokudaia; species Tokudaia tokunoshimensis. Next base: position 177,536,372 of record BTHU01000001.1, read on the forward strand.
TTTATTCATTTTGTGTGGATGTGTGTGTGTGTGTGTATGTATGTGTGTGTGTGTGCACAGCACACACTTGCACACTTGTGGAGGTCAGAAGACAACTTGAAAGAGTGAGTTCTTTCCACCACGCTGAGTTCCAGGGGTCAAACTCAGGTTGCCAGGTTGGGAGACATGTGCTTTTGCCTGCCCAGCCATTGTGCCAGCCCAAGAATTGATCAATATTTGATTTTATAATAGTCAAAGCTGGGAATACTGCTTTGCATAAATACACTGAATACACAGTTCAAACAGCAGAATTATGTTTATAGGCATATCAGAAATTGTTGGAAATTCTGTCCTAATCCCAAGCTAAAATTCGCTTAATAACATTTCTGGCTTTTAAAATTGTATTTATTTTCATTCATGTGTTTGAGTGTATGTGTCTCACAGGCATGCCTGGTGCCCAGAGGAACCGGAAAAGGGCACTGGATATCCTGGAACTGGAGCTATTTATGGCTCTGAGCCACTGTTTTCAACCTTCCTAAGGCTGTGACCCCCAACCATAAAGTCATTTTCATTGCCAATTCACAACTGTAACTTTGGTACTGTTGTGAATTGTCTCTGTGTTTCCTGATGGCCTTGGGTGACCCCAGTGAAAGGGTCATGAGACCACTCTAGGGTTCTCTACAAGAGCAGCTTTTTCCTCTTAACTGCTGAACCGTGTCTTGACAGAGTGACAACGTTTGACAATGTTTCATGAAACTCAAACGTTCTAACAGTGCAACCCAAAGACACACTAATTCAATACTTACCTGATGGGGAAGATAGTTTATGTTTTGCAGAATTAAACCATGACAATTCAGCAAGGTCAAGAAGCTTGAATATACAATAAGATACTACAATGTATAATGTACAGTAGTGTTAAATCTGAGGTGTTTCAGGCTGTGTTCATTGGTGGTGTGTAGCAGGACAGTTGTGTGGCATTGTGAAGTGCACATGAGTGTTCAGACCCCAAGTCACACAGTGTAACAAAAATTCATTACGTGTTTGATTCGGAACTCATCTTCAGTCATGACATGTTCAGGAACCTTTTTACTTTCACCAAATAGTTTGCAACCCCCAGCAGTCATTTCTATGATGCTGTGGGGATTTGTGACCCGCAGGTTAAGAAACTGGGCTGTAGACTGCAGAGCTGGGGAGACAGACAGTTAGAGGTCCCTGAAGTCTGGTTCCCTCCTGAAAGTTCACTGCTACACTCTTCCTGTGTAGGGTCATGCAGGGCCCCCTGGTCTCTGCTGCACAGGACTTCCTGGGCTCATCAGAGAACCTTCTCAGGATAAAGATCAGGTTACAAATCCAGATTACAGTCTTTTCCCTCTGTTCTGAGACCATCTTTGAGCTCTTTAGACCTTTCTCTCCCAGCAGTCACAGTAGCTGGTTGCTTACCTCCTGTCCTCCAGCCACAACCAAGTCGTAGACCTTTAGCCCCCCCTTTAGATTAGGGGATTTTTTTTTTTTAGCTTCTAAAATCAGAGAACCGAGTAGAGCTGAGTGGGTGCTATTCAATGCCACACTCAGCGAGCGGTGGGTTAGAATTACCTTCCCTTTCTGCAGCTGGAAGGCTTTAACACCTCTGCCCAGGCACAGGGCAACTACAGCCGCTTCAGTTTTATTTCTCAGCCATGAGCAATGTCATGTCATGCTGGGTTTTTTCTTGCTTGCTTGCTTCAGAGTTGGATGATGACCTTGGGGTGAGGACCCATGAAAAGCTATTTATTTTTATTTTTATCGTTTATTTATTTAGGTCTTCTTGGGTTTAAGTGCGGCACCCTTACTTTTGGTTTTTTGGTCACAGTTTCTACTTCATTGCATCCTTCCTTCTCCTGGAGTTCCCTCCCTCCCCTTCCCCTTCCCCTCCCCTGCCCCCAAACCAAATCTGGACTGATTCATGTTCTTCTGTTTCTGGATCTTTCTTTTTCTTGATCTTGACCTCTTTTTCCTTCATAGAAGGGGAGATCAATGGAGATGGAGGGAGGGGCAGACAGAGGAGAGAAAGAGAGGGAGGAAAAAAGAGGGAGGGTGGGGAGGAAGAAAGAAGGAGGGGGAAGAGAGGAAAGGAGGGAGAGAAGGAGGAAAGGAGGGAGGGAGGAAAGAAGAAACCTTTTGAAAAGGATGAGAATGTTTATGGGCTGCAGTATTTTTAAGTTCTTACACAAAGAGTTTCAGCACTCGGCACCATTGTTGACACCTTATCTGAGTGTAGAACTCAGTCTCCTTCAGCTCTTTATGAGCTGTGTCCCACCGTATCACCACTGTGTGGGATGCTGCCTCTCCTTCCCTTGTGGTACATCATAAAGTCCTCTCTGTCATCTTCCATGACCCTTCTGCCTATGTGTATAAGCCTGGTACCACCCACTCTTAACCACCCTCAGCCTGGGTCTCAAACCCCCACCCCTCCACCCCCCACCCTCCCACTCCCCTGCCCCGTCTTTACTCCCCACCTCCTCACCCTACAACACACCCTTATTAACAATCAAAAACCCTTCCACCTGGCCCAGGACCTTTGCTCCATTAAAGCTGCCGCTGTCCCTTCACACCCAGAAGTCTCTAACCCTTGCACTCTCCTCTCTACTGTCCCTGACAACACCACTTCCAGTCCTAAATCCTAAAGACACTTTCTTCTCAGGTCTCCTGGATGTCCACTTCCAAGACCTTTTTGCCTTTGCGTCGATAGATCCTGATACACAGCAATCCGGGACACCTGACCTAGACTGTCCCCCTCCGGGGATTCAGGGACAGTCCTCGGCTTTCTGGCCAGGCACTTGTTACAGACCTGGCTTGCCTTCTCTCCTCCTCCTCCCACCTGCTTCAGTATATGACTAACCTCCTCCTTTGTAACCCTGCCTTCTCGGTTAGCCAATCTAACATGGCCTTGCTCTTCCATTTCCAGAGTTCCAGAAGTTACCAGATCTCACCTCCCAAAGCTCAACACTCTGCACCCCAAATCACCATCTTAAATCCCTCTCTGCCCAATCCGTGAGCACCCCACTTTAAACCACCTCTCTCTGCTCCTTATCCCATGGCAAATTTCCTCCCTAAATACTCACTCCTGGTACATTCCCTATACCAAGCCGCATCTGCACCCTCCTCTTCTCCCATGCAGTTTCTGATACTTAAAATGCTCTCCTCTCTACTCCAGCCCTCGGTCTGCCTTACCTATGCACACCTCTCCATCCTTACACTTCCAAAACACATAAATACTTCCTAGAACTGACCTTCCCACTGCCACCAGCCTCTCCAAAACTCTTTGTCAGTACTAGCCGCAACTTCCCTGTCTACCCACTCTTTCTGAAGCCTCTCTACTTATCTCTAAGACTAGAAAACAAACTCTGGGATCCCCCCCACATCTGTTGACTCTCCCCTCACCATCTATGCCCACCAATACCTCCCTCAAGTCTTAACTTCATCAGGATTCCAATCTCTTCCTCCATCTCGGATTCCATCCCTCCAAACTTCTCTTATCAAAAACTCACCACTCAATTTCTTACTCGTGTTCCCTCAACCCATCCCCACCTATCTCTGCCTCAAGGTTCCCCAGACCCTATCACTCCTGTCAAAAACCCCTCAAAGTCCTCAGACCTGATCCCTCTCATACACAAGAGGATTCTCTAGCTACTTTGTGTGTGAATGGCAGTTCCTTCATGTCAGGCGGCCACGTCAGAATGATCCCCCCCCCCCCATTGTCAGGATTCACCCTCACCTTCCGGTTCCTGCTCTCTCCTGACCACCCAGTCTCACAGACATCTCATCTCTCTTCTCACGATCCTACTTTTCCTTTGCCCCAAATGATTGCTGAAAATCCACCACCAACAGACTTCCCTAAAGTCATTAACTGTTTGGACATTCTCCAACATCAAACACTAAACAAATTCTACACTCCCAATTATAAGACATAACTAAACCCAAGCCACCTCCTCTCTGTCTCTGTCTGTCTCTTTCTGTTTCTCTCTGTCTCTGTGTCTCTCTTTCTGTGTCTCTCTGTCTGTCTCTGTCTCTCTGTCTCTCTGTCTCTCTCTCCTCTCTCTCTCAAGGCCAGACCTTCTCTTAGGTCAAGGTCATCCAACAAACTGTCTTCAACTTCCCTGATCCCTCCCCCCCAGTGCCTCCCAGCACTTTCCTTGTGCCTCTTTTCAAAGCCTCTCTCTGCGGAGTCCTAGTTGCCAAAGCTTCCCCTCCACCCACTACTAACCACTTGTCCCCTTGACCACTCAAGTTCCCTTCTGGGAACCAAAGCCAAGTGTTCTCAGCCTTTTCACTCCACCCCCAGAACCTGTTCCAGACCGACCCTCTCACCATCTGCCAAGAGCCTCCTCAATCATCCATGTTCCTGAGATACCTCAATTTCAGAACCCACCTACTGGAACACACCAGGAAAGACTACTATGATGTAATAAGCCTGACTCCTGGAGAGTTTGGACATCTCTGGCCTACACACACACACACACACACACACACACACACAAACACATACATACCACACATACACATACACACCACATACCACACACACACACACACACACACACAAAGGGGAAAAAGGGAAATACATCTTTACAATACTATCTTCACTAAGGATTCTTGAATGGTTTGGCTTCTGAATGTCATTTATATAAAAAGAAATATCCAATCACCCTTAATCAAATTATGTCTTCAAGTTTTATTTTGAGAGTATAAAAAGAGCTCAAATAATTTCAGTGATGAACACCTAGAGAGCAATGCTTTCCAGGCAAAATGAATTTTGATTCTTGAAAAAGAAAAAATGGCTTTGACACCATCATTAATTGTATTAACCTTGGGAATTAAAGCTAATTTGCTCCTCATTAGCTAAAAAAAAAATCATATTATTGTAGCATTACCAGGGTCAGTGGTAAAACATGACATCCCATTGTAAAGACTTATATTTCTTGCCATTCAGGATCTTCTTTGAACATCAAGTACAAGAAGATAAAGAGAGAAAAGAATTGGAAAGGAGCCAGGAGGAGCCAGTTCCCACACCTCCAACAGTAATCCCCCCACCACCTCCCCCAGCTCCCTCCAAAAAGAAAGGGCAGAAGGCAGGTGAGTGGCTTGTCATCTTCTGGCACCTTTGGTTTTAGCAGTGTGAGGAAGAAGGGGTGGGCAGTGCCCAGCCTGGTTCCATTCACCTCCTGTGCAGCTGCACTGGGCTGCGGTGCAGGGTGACAAGGCTCTGCTCCACCCTACCTCCATTTTTATTTGAGGAACAACATGATTGTCCTCTTATTCATAGGTGGGCGCTCGCTGAATAAAATTCCCAAAACAGTGGTGGTGGGGGAGGGGTGGAAAGGAGAGTTGGCAGCGCGGAGGGCGGAATTTGTACCTCCTTGAAGGTTTCCATGAAGCAATCAAAAAAAAAAAAAGCCTTCCCACAGTAGTCTGTGTGAAGGAGGCACGCTCTATTTGCATATCTGTTAAACTCAAAAGACTCCAGAGAATCACGAGGGGGGAAAAACCAAACTCACGATTGTCCAATTAAAGCAAGCTGTATTTTGGGGCACACCCAGGAGTGGCCAGCTGGCTCTCGTACCTTAAATTGGGATTTGAGAGATCAAATCCCTCCTGACCTCTTGATGTCCCTTTTATAGGAGAGATAAGGTGTTCACAAGGGCTAGAGAGCTGGATGCTATACTTTGTTAGAGAGAAACAAGGAACAGGAAGGGACAATGATAAGGATTACATCATCTGAATGGGATCACAAGCAGTTTCACAGCTGACCTAAGAAACAGGAACTTATTCTTAGTTATAAATAGAAACCTTAACTTGCAAGGAATTAACGCAGGACAAACAGGAACTTTTTTTTTTTTAACTATAGAAACCTTAACCTGCATAAGACAAACAGGAACTTAACTGTCTTAAATGCAAACAGAAGCCTTAACCTTCAAGGTACAGTGTTTCTTCTGTCTTGGTCCCATATATCAACTAGTTTATGAAGCTCTGCTTCAATCTGACCTCTGCTCCATGCTCCCAACAGAGCGCTAATGGCATCCCCTCCAGTCTGCTGACACTAGGCCTGCCCCTGGAATCACGGGCATTTTTCTATCAGTTGAATCAGAGCTAACATGACCCCAGGCACAGGTGAACACCCAGTTAGAAAGTGGGTTTCATTAACTGAGACAGCACTAGGCCAGGAAGGAACTACGGGGATGGAAAGGAGATCCTTTACCTCATTGTTCCTGCTGCCGAGGCTCAGAGAGGGGAACACAACAGATGGAAGAGTCACAGTACACCAGTTTTACCCCCCCCCCCCGCCGGACGCTATGGTGGACGCAATCGAGCTGTACGTGGGGCCCACAGTGACCCTTCATTTGGCAGTTGCCTTGGATTCACAAAACCGAGAGCCTGAGGAAGAGAAACTACAGTGGAGGCAGGAGATTTGATCAGTACTAACCGTGTGTGCTGGGTGCTGATGAATCTTATCTCCACCGAGGACCTGGGGTAGCTGTGGGGAGGAACAGGAGACTGGAGACTTAGGAGGGACTCTGTTCTTGGACAGACAGGCTGCCTGAGAGCGGGCAGAGTGAAGACATCCAAGGATTCCAGGTAGACTGTTGGGCTTGGGGCTTGAATAGAGATAGTAGGCAAACACAGAACAAGCCACGGCTCTCTCTGGGTTTAGAGAGAAAGGCAGCAAGTTGGGCGAGCACATGACCAGGTCTTCAGTGTTAGGTACAAGGGGACTACATGACATGCAGAAGGGCAGGGTTTGGAGTTCAGATTCTAGATCAAGTTTGCTTCTACTTCCTGTAACATGTTAGGCAACCAATATGTTGTGGTCTCTCAACCACACCAAACCCCAGTTTACTCACAAGCAAGTGTGGGAGTAGCAGTACATGATTGTGGACCAAGTTTATGGTGACCGGCCTAAAAATCATTAGGCAGAATCCACGGCTGAGGATGACGGAATGCTGCTCAGTCAGCAAATCTGAAAACGCCCCCAGGAGCTAAGAAGGCCCAGCCTTGACCTTAACCCTTTCTTCTGTTCTGGGTCACCTGTGAGTACAGCATTAAAGTGTGGTTTTATTCCAGTGAGATTTCTAGAAAAGAATCCTTTCTCTCTGCTCTCCTCTCCAGGATGGAGGGACACTCTTTTGGAGAAACCGATTTTACCCCCAGAGCCCCCTGAACCAGTCCTCCATGGTAGCATGGCCATAGGAGCTGTGTCACTGGCAGTAGCCAAAGCCAGCTCGACCTTGGCCAGTAGGCCTCTGTACTTAACCCTTGCATTACTGAAGCATGATCAGGTGAGTGATGTCACATCCCTTCAAGGCACAGCATGAGCCAGGAACTTGGCGGTACTGGTACCGGGAGCAGCCATTCTCATGCACCCTCACTTCCCCCGCATTTCAGGAGCAGCCACCAACGTTCACTATGCCTTTGCTGATGGGATCTGTACTGAGCTGTGGGAAGACGTCACCTGGGAAGCTACATTTGATGAAAGAAGTGATTTGTATTCCCAGTCCTGGATTAACGACCAAACAAGTACCTGATAAATGGCCAAGACAATTTCCCTATTTGCTCCCCCTCTCCCCACCTCTATCAGTGACTGATTTTAGTGTAGATCAAGGGAAAGCGAATTAAATGGTATTTTAGGGAATCAAGTAAGTAGGAAGAAAGCAAGGACACAACCAAAAGTAAACAGGCCCTCTTAGAGGTCTGGTTCAGACAGCCTTGGTTCACGTTTGTGATTGTTTGTGTGGGAAAGCCAACATCTGAGGTACCTTTGCTCACTTCTGGGCTGTAGCAAAGGGAAACCTGCTTTCCAACCACTGCTGTGTTAGGAAGAGCTCCAGGCCGGCAGGCAGCCCAGCACCCACGGGGCTGTCAGTGCCCATGTGTGAAGTGAAGTCCTGTGTCAAAGCTTCAGTTCTCAGGGGTGGCGCTGTCTTACATTGCCCTGCGTTAGAAATAACCACATAAGGTTCACGCTATGATGAATGCTTTCAGAAAAGGCAGAGGAGATTCTCCCCACTGCCTCCTGCAAAGACTGAAGATTTCCCCGAGTTACTTTGATGGAAAGCTTCACTTTCTGTGTGAAGAAGAGCCCTTCTTAAACAAAATCATTACCTCACACTTTACAAATTTCAGGTGACTAGAGTTTGACTAGGACAAACGAGATGTCAGATTCTGTCAGACTGCACACAGTCAGGGTCAGGCAGGATCCTGAGTCACTATCTGCTGTGCCGAGAGGGGCCCCAGAATGCTCGACCTGTCCCCCTCATCATACTCCCCCTGTGCAGGCCTCACCCTCATAGCACGCCTCCTCTTCCTCCTTTCAAAGATTAATTCATTTCCATATTACACACATGGCTGTTTTGCCGGCATGTATGTCTGTGCACCCTGTGTTTAGAATGCCCGAGGAGGCCAGAAGAGGGTGTTGGATTCCCTGGAACTGGAATTAGAGACAATTGTTAGCTGCCGTGTGGATGCTGGGAACTGAACCCATGTCCCCTGCAAAAGACAAGTGCCTTCCGGAGGAACTTTCTCTCCAGCCTTCCTCCCTCCCTCCCCCCCCCACCTCACACCCCCACCCTACTGTGCTCTACTCCTTAACTGATAGTGAATTCAAGCTAACTTAGCCAGGCCTCCTTGGTAACCTGTGCCGTGCATTGCACCAAATGCTGTCCAGCTTGGCCAAGAGACTATGATAGACTATTTAGCCAGTTTTCACAATGAAGATACCGCCACAGCCTGTCACACACACTTAGCCCAACAGGGGGCCCAAGATTAACATTTGTCTCTCTTATTGTGTAGACTGGTAGTCCTCCATAGGGAGCCCTATGAGCAGTCAGTCCCAGGAAACACTGGCCATAAGAGTATGGCTTTCATATTTGAAACCTAAAATTGTACAGTTGTATACCCTGGCTATTCTGCTTACAGAGTATCGAGTTGCTTCTGGAAATTCAGAAACAAGTTAACAGAGCGATGGAGACGGTACGTAAAGGGAGGCTGTGGCGACGGCTGACACTCAAATCCGGCTTGCAGTTCAGTGTGGAATTAAATCAGTATTGCTATTGTCACTGTGGAGAACATGTTTGCTTGTTTCGGGGTTTCCCAGGTGTCTTAGTTAGGGTTTTACTGCTGTGAACAGACACTGTGATCAAGGCAAGTCTTATAAATGACAACATTTAATTGGGGCTGGCTTACAGGTTCAGAGGTTCAGTCCATTGTCATCAAGGCAGAAGCTTGGCAGCATCCAGGCAGGCATGGTGCAGGAGAAGCTGAGGGTTCTACATCTTTATCCAAAGGAAGCCAGGAACAGACTGGGCATGCTCAGTCTAGGAGGAAAATCTCCAAGCCCATCCCCACAGTGACACACTTCCTCCACAAAGGCCAGACCTTCTAATAGTGCCACTCCCTGGGATGAGCATATACAAACCATCACACCAGGCAAACCAAGCTGCTCTCCTGCTACTATAACAGACACCAGGTCCAGGAAAGCAGCCCAGGAGAGGAGGGTTTATCTGGCTTCCACTTCCAGGTAACAATCCATCACTGAGTCAGGACAAGAACTCAGACAGGAGCCTGAAACCGAAGCCATGGGGATAGCGCTCACTGGCTTGGTCTAACCTGGGTAGTTCTTCAGTTGAGGGTTCCTCCTAGATGACTGGCTTTGTGTCAAGCTGACAGCTGAAGCTTTCTGTGACCCATGTGCTCACGGTACTCACTGGCAGTGGATCTGTCTTCTGAGGGCATTGAACAGCCCCATCCCACTCTCCTGAGACAACTGGCTCTTTGATAAGATCATCCATTAGGATTCGCAAAGTATTTCGTGACATTTGGCTCTCGCAAAAGATCAAATCCACCTTGATTTTGCTCTGAGAATATTGGACCTGTGAAAGCAAATCCCACACCGGCAAGCGGTCAAGAGAGGATTTGGTCTCCACCTGCCCAAAAGGAGTGTGTGCACACAAGGAGTGTGTGCACACGCCAGGGTCTCCTAATGTGACCTGTGTATGCTTTGGTAGCGTGAATGTGTAGGTGAGTGAGAAGGCAGACGGAGAAAGTAAACTAAAGATACATTTGAGTTTGAGAAATAGCTTGGGACTTTAAGAAGGGCATTACTAGAATGTTCTCCATGTGTGTATTTTTGGCCAAACTTCGTACACATATGAATGGGGGTAAAATTCATAGTGTAAAAGACCAGCCTCCTAAGAATAGCCAGTCACAGGGCACACAGGGATGTCTGAAGATACCAATAACATGTTTCTCTATCATCTCTTCCCATAGCTCCCACCTCCAAAACCAGAGACCAAAAAGGGGCATGATGGGGGCAAAAGAGCTCAGGTGAGCAGACGCTGAGTGGGCCCCTTCTCCTCCTTAGTATTGTGCTTCCAAGACCGGGTTTAAGTCAGTGAGAAAGAATTTGTTCCAAGAGTGCTAAAATAGATCTCAGTCCAATACAGAGGCCCCAGTCTCCCTCTTCCTGACTGCAGGTTTCCTGGACAGCCACCATCAGGAAGCTGAGATCCTAAGAGCACAGGCAGCCTTTAGGAACAGCAGGACTGGATAAGACCCTGTAGGTGAAAGATGTGGGGTGGGCCAGAGACCGTCTTTATAAATAACAAACCAACATAGGATGGTCTAGATATTCATTGTATCATTAACAGAGGAAGAAATAAAAAAGCAATGCCCACACTCACGGAGGTGAGAGAACAGCTCAGAGGAGTTGGTTCTCCCCACTCCCCACCATGTGGCACCCGGGTGTCAGGCTAGGTGGAGTGTGCCTTTACGCACCTAGTTAGCTCGCTGCACAAATTTAAAAAAAAGTGTCACAGTTATGCTCACCTAGAGGAAAACCAAGCATAATAAAATAGGTTTTGAAGAGGAGGATTGGAGTTAGAGAGCTATGGGCATTTACAGGGATAGCCTGGTGGTTGTGGCTCAGATTAGCCCAGTGTTCAAGGGCAGAGCCAGTCAGGTAGAGTATACAGGCACATCAAAGAAAGACAAGCCAGACGGTGTTGGGGAATTATATGCCTAGACCAGGGGTGGGTGTGGGATGGGTTTAGGAGTAGAAATCATCCAAAATGGAAAAAGTAGATCTTTGGAGATTCACGTCCTATCACAGAACTTTCCAAGAACCTTAACACACTGGGGTGACTTGTGCCATCTTCCTCTGATTTTGCAGCCGCCGATCACTGGCAAGGTGTCTCATCTAGGCTGTTTAACCATCAACTACGACTCCATAGAGCAGCCCCTGCTGCTTATTCAGGGAATCTGTTCAAACCTGGGGTTGGAACTGGGAGTGAACTTCCATCTCGCCATCAACTGCGCTGGCCATGAGTTGATGGATTACGTAAGTCTCCCCTCTGGAACACCCACCTGGTTTACAGGATGCAGTTTTTAAATTAGAATTTACCTGAATATTTTCTGAAAGGTTGCCATCATACGGGCATAAACAAAAATGGAGTTGAGAAGGCCAAACTAAACAACATGCTATTAATTTTTTTAAAGTAACACTAAAATACCATGAGTACATATAGAAATTCTGCAATTAAAATGGACACATAAAATGGTTTTGAAAGTGAAAAAAGTTGGGGCTGGAGAGATGGCTCAGAGGTTAAGAGCACTGACTGTTCTTCCAGAGGTCCTGAGTTCAGTTCCCAGTAACCACGTGGTGGCTTACAGCCATCTGTAGTGAGACACAATGCCCCCTTCTGGTGTACCTGAAGACAGCTACAGTGCACTCACATACAGAAAAATAATAAATCTTTTTTTTTTTTTAAAATTGGAAAAAGTTTAAATCCCTTCATTATGGACTTCTTAGGAACCTATTTAATTGCACGGTTTATAGTGTAATCATGAAAGCTGTTGAGAGATAATTCAACAGTCTGGTATGTTTTATGAGTATAAGTCATTTGGTTGGAAATGCTGAATTTGTCAGGCATTGAGACCCAGTGGTCTCAGTGGGGCTTTACATGTGGTAGGCAAGCATTATACCTGCGAGCCGCATTCCCAAGTTACTAAGTTTATGAGGAATGCGGATTTATTACAACTAAATACATTATTGTCTCAAACCTGGACCCTACCTGGCAATCATTTTACCTATAGAGGGAAACATTTTAAAAGGAAATGCAAACTGCTCCTGCTATCCCCACCCCTCCCCCACTTCTCCCCCCACCCTTCCCTCCCCACTCCTAGGCAACAGCAGCAGTTCAACCCTATACCTGGGAATCTCTGTGAGGAAATCTCCTCAGTTTCCTGTTTTACATACGTTTCCCATTCTCAGATGCACCTGTGCTGAGTCTTGGTTTTATAAAATGCCAGTCATATTGAGGCACGCTAGTGCCAACTTGGTAATTAATGTCGGGTTCAGGAGACATGGCACATAGGATCTCACTTAGCTGTGATTCTAACTTTCACGACAAAGAAAAATTTGAGCAGTATAGAAGAACCCTAAGTTTTGGCTGATTTCTAGAGGTTATTTTACTTCTAAAGAAACTAAGCGCACAGAGGGATGTTTAAAGTAATTTCCTATTCTTCATGTAATGATTGGTTCCAGAGCATACCATTAAGAAAAATAATTGCCTATTTTTATCAGCAACGTATACCAAGGACTATGAATATACTGACTGCTTGTGCTAACTAGAATGGGTATTTATTGCTTATATTCAGTAAAATGTATTAGGTTGATATCAGATAATTCTTACCATAACGTTAGTTCAAAGTCATTAGCATTTCTTCACTGACAAGATAGGATTTTTAAGGTTCTCATTATAGAAGCTAAAACTTCTTACTGCTTTTTAATGTGAAAAAGGTAGAAATCCACTTAACTGTAGACTTCTTAAGAACCTGTTTAATTCCAGTAGAGTCTATATATTAGCTGGGGCAGCAGGGGTACACTAGCAAAGCCCCCCTGCATCCCCTTTGCTTCCTAGCCTACCTCCCTCCCTAACTTAAGCATCCCTGGTGCCGCCTCTTATCACAAACTTGAACACAAACTGCTCTGTCGTACAGGACTAAACTTCAACCCCATTTACTTTCATATTTAATGCTAAGAGTCCTTGCAGAAATCAAACGAATAGGCTTGCACCAGAACCTTCTCTTCTAGGACAGTGTGTGGCTCCCCTACAACACCTTCCCAGGACCACTTGACTCTCACCTTGGATATTAGTTTGCAAAAGCTTTGCCCTGATTTTACAGTTTACAACCTTTACAGAAAGGGAAATGGGAGACTTGATCCCTTCAAGTTAGAAGACAGTGGGCTCCAGAGTGGGCAGGTCTGCGTTGCCGTGACAACAGTTTGTAGGTGTGGATTATTGTCCACCTACCTGGGCAGCTGGGGTCCTGCACAACCATGTCATGAACCTAAATAGAAAGCCTTTCTCCCCGCACTCTGAGAGTGCCCGGTGGTTCGTTGTCAGAAGTGTTCATCCACAGTCTGTTCAAAGCGCTCCCTGGGGCGTCAAGGACAACAGTGACTTGATTTCCCCATGAAAGTCAAGGCTCCATAGATCGTAGAGTGGATCGTGCCCTGGAAGAAGTAGTTTGTAATTGTTGGCATGAGAGAGAATGAATGGCAGCTCCTGAAGAACCCGCCCCTCATCCTTCCTTTCTCACCCCGCAGAGTAAAGGGAAGTATGAAGTAATGGCGGGCACCTACAAAAGCGCAGCTGAGATGGTGGAGCTCTACATGGACCTGATCAACAAGTATCCTTCCATAATCGCCTTAATTGATCCTTTCAGGAAGGAGGTAAGCAGGGCCCACCTTTTCTGTCTCGGAACATGTATTTTACACGGGATAAAGTAAGTGTTCTCACCTTCCACATTTTATAACAAAGCGGAATAAAAACCCCATTCTTCTGGATCTCTGTTATTGGGAATGTGTTGTAATTTGGGCTGGGGCTGGGCTACTTTGTTTTGGCATTTATGAAAAGGCACTTACTAAGCAAATGAATAGCAGGAACACAATTACCTAGGAGCTTGCCCGTCTGTGAAATGAAACGAGCCATTCGCAAGCCCTTCAGGAGTACCTGTGTATTTACAAGCAGCCTGACTGATGGAAGCCGTCCCTGCTGCGCCAGCCGGCGCTTCGATAGGTTAATCATATATCATTTTCATGTGCTCATGGAAATAGGACTTTTATGAAGCCGGATATTTCTCAGCCTAAGGCCATTTACTACGTATGCATCAAAGTAACCGCTATATTTTTAGAAGGTTTGAGATCCTGAGGCTTTGCAGTGCATTCTGATGAGTGCATCTAACAAGGGTCATCTACAGGCCATGGAAGACCTCATCCAAAAGTGCAGTTCTTGATTTTATGCATTTGAGTGCCATCTGTGTATTGAACACACATCTGAGCCAGCTAATCACATTCTACATAATAGGAAAGCAAGACAGAGCTAATGTGGGGTTTTGGAGCTTCCCAGCTCCTTTTCTTCTTTAGAATCAATCTCTCTCTTTCTCTCTCTCTCTCTCTCTCTCTCTCTCTCTCTCTCTCTCCTCCCCCTCCCTCCCTCCCCCTCCCCCCTCCCTCCCTCCCTCTCTCTCTCTCTCTCTCTCTCTCTCTCTCTCTCTCTCTCTCAGAAAACACAGCAGAACTCAGGGCCTCACTAGGCCTTGTAATGACAGCTCTGTCAGTACGACAGTTTCCACCTGCACAGTCAGAAACTACAGGATGGCTTGAAATTTGGTCCAGTTGCCAAGATAACTCTATGTACATAGAGGTATACGTATAAACATATATACACATGCATGGACACAAGGACCCTCACTCACACACATGCACATATGCACATGCACACACACACACACACACACACACACACTGATTATACATTTCATGCCATACTCACCATCATTGACACGGCTAAGGCTCTTCCAAGCCTTTTGATTCAGGTGTTCTTTTATTTCATAGAAATAATCGAAGAATCTTCTAGCCAGTCAGTGCTTAACTGCACTGTGGACAAAACTTAATAATGATAACTTAAAGAACTCCACAATCAGAGTGAGGATAATATGTGAGGCATTAATACTTTTATATTTCGTTTTTATTTTTTTCCCACAAGATCTTTAGGCTCAAATCAAATTACTTGAAGCTTCTCTCCATAAAGCTTCTAATTTGTCTGACAGTGACACGGGGATCCTTAGGGCACAGATGTCAAGGAAAATACTTTATGTTTCAGAAGAAGTGTATGACTCGATTATGTGCTGCCATTCCTGTTGTTTTGTGATGGTGTTCGAGACATTCTAACGATCAGCTTTTAAATGTTTGCCCAGGACTCTGAGCAGTGGGACAGCCTCTATGCTGCTCTGGCTTCCAGGTGCTACATAGTTGCAGGCGCCGCTTCCAGAAGCGTCTCTAAACTCCTAGAGTACAGAAATATAAGCGCCCTGAAATCCCACGGACTGATCTTAAAGCACACAAACCAAACCACAGTGTCTGACTTGGTGGAAATAACTCATCTTATCAACGGTGAGTAAAATATTGATCCGTGAGACCTCTAATGGCTTGGTTATGCAAGAAGCCAGACCCACACAGTACGTCTAAGCTAATGAAAATCAAGGATTAAATCCTGAAAGCAAAGGAAGTTCAGCCATTGTGTGGGACTGAGTGCAGCTTAGAGACTGGCACCATGATGTTCCATGGCAGCCTCAGCCCTCAAAGTCAGACCCTTCACTGATGGCCACCATGGTCCGCCTCACAGCAGGCAGGGCTTTCTGTCCCTAGCAGGCACTAAAGCCTGGTTTCCTTTCAGAAGGCAGAGCCATTTTAGCACACCCCCCCCCATCTGTTTAGGCTGATAGTTTGGGGTAAAGAAGAATACCAGGAACACTCAGAAGGGGTACCCACCTTACTGCCACAGGAGAGGCCCAAAGCTTTGAATCCTGCCTTGGGAAACAGCTGGTACCTGCGTCAGGTCACCAGAGACAGTGTAGTCCTTAGACTCAGGGAAACAGCTTGGCATTCATAAAGGTTGAGGCACCAAGCTCCACCAGGGAGCAGAAGGACTATATATATCATATGTATATATATGTATATATATGTATATATATATATATATATATATATATATATATATATATTGGTCTGCCACACCTGGGTAAGGCCTTGTGAATGTCTCTCCACATCACGACCAGTGTGCATGCTCATGAGCACGAGGCCCTGAGTTCAATTCCCAGGACCCATGTAAAATGTCAAGTATAGGCTTATAATCCCAATAATGGTGTTGATGGTGTGATGGGAACTAGAGACAGAAGGATTCCTGGACTGGCTGGCTGGCTAGTGGAATTCTAAGATAATGAGACACCCTACCTCAATGAATGAATGAATGAATGAATAGGATTACTGAGGATCAAGACCTGAATGTGTCCTGTGGCCTCCAAATGCACACACACACACACACACACACACACGTATATTCTCCCAAATATACATGTATATATGCTCACCCATACATATACACACCCCATGTGAACACACATAATTAATTTAATCATAGATTAATTTTTTCCACAAATGTAGGAGACTCTATATGGAAGAGTGAGCTTCCATTCTTCTACATAGGCCAGGCAGTGGTGGTGCACGCCTTTAATCCCAGCACTTGGGAGGCAGAGGCAGGAGGATTTCTGAGTTCGAGGCCAGCCTGGTCTACAGAGTGAGTTCCGGACAGCCAGGGCTACACAGAGAAACCCTGTCTTAAAAAACCAAAAAAAAAAAAAAGAAAAGAAAAGAAATAAAGAAGCCATTCTTCTACATAGACACAGCCCAAGTAAGAATGTACTTGGTAATTAGCTTGACCACCCCAATATATTCAGACACCACCCCACCCCAAGCCACTTTACTTCGACTTGGGGGCATCTGGAGGTGGGAACTAGACCACCCTTAGAGGGGAATTGGTATGTCTCAACAGTTAAGGAAATAGGAAATGGCAAGAAGATTCCATTTAGGAGAAGCAGCTCTTCTGTCAGGACAGAGACCTGGAGCAGGAAGGAGGACAGCAAAGCTATCGGCATCACAGAAGCATCTGGATGCAGGTCCCTAGCAGGGAACCTGGAAGGAGCAGCTCTGTGTAGTAGCAGAGGCAGCCATTCCAGCCTCAGGGAAAAAGCTCCCCACAGAAGACAGACACATTGCCCTCTCAGTTTCCTAATGAGGAACTGGGGCTTGCCAAGGCTAGACTTCCCCTGGGTGATCCCAGGTTAGACCTCCCCTGAGTGATCCCAGGTTAGACCTCCCCTAGATGATCCCAGGTTAGATTTCCCCTGGGTGATTCCAGGCTAGACCTCCCCTGGGTGGTCCCAGGTTAGACCTCCCCTGGGTGATTCCAGACTAGACCTCCCCTGGGTGATCCCTGGCTAGACCTCCCCTGGGTGATCCCAGGTTAGACCTCCCCTGGGTGGTCCCAGGTTAGAACTCCCCTGGGTGGTCCCAGGCTAGACCTCCCCTGGGTGATCCCAGGCTAGACCTCCCCTCCCCTTGCCCACACTTGCTCATCTTCAGTTCCATGTTTCCAAGTCTAGACGTGCACTGTACTTTGCCAATCATCAGTCAAATCCTCATCCTTCAACTTTTGACTTAAATGAGCTGTACACCGATTGATGTCCACACCGTCCATGACCTGAGGCCCGTAATGGTGCTGCTTTGAACTTTCATCACAGCGACCTCTACTGTGATGCCCGTGAACACTAGTGTGCTTAAGGGTCCATATCCTGAATGCAATATAGATCCAGCACGTTTGTAGCTGCCCTGTCCACCTGTGCACAGCGAGGTCATAGCTGCCCTGTCCACCTGTGCACAGTGAGGTCATGGCTGCCCTGTCACCTGTGCACAGTGAGGTCATAGCTGCCCTGTCCACCTGTGTACAGTGAGGTCATAGCTTCCCTGTCCACCTGTGCACAGTGAGGTCATAGCTGCCCTGTCCACCTGTGTACAGTGAGGTCATAGCTGCCCTGTCCACCTGTGCACAGCGATGTCATAGCTGCCCTGTCCACCTTGCACAGCGAGGTCATAGCTGCCCTGTCCACCTGTGCACAGCGATGTCATAGCTGCCCTGTCCACCTTGCACAGTGAGGTCATAGCTGCCCTGTCTACCTGTGTACAGTGAGGTCATAGCTGCCCTGTCCACCTGTGTACAGTGAGGTCATAGCTGCCCTGTCCACCTGTGCACAGCGAGGTCATAGCTGCCTTGTCTACCTGTGTACAGTGGGGTCATAGCTGCCCTTTCCACCTGTGCACAGCGAAGTCATAGCTGCCTTGTCTACCTGTGCACAGTGAGGTCATAGCTGCCCTGTCTACCTGTGTACAGTGAGGTCATAGCTGCCCTGTCCACCTGTGTACAGCGAGGTCATAGCTGCCCTGTCCACCTGTGCACAGCGAGGTCATAGCTGCCCTGTCCACCTGTGCACAGTGAGGTCATAGCTGCCCTGTCCACCTGTGCACAGCGAGGTCATAGCTGCCCTGTCCACCTGTGCACAGTGAGGTCATAGCTGCCCTGTCCACCTGTGTACAGTAAGGTCATAGCTGCCCTGTCCACCTGTGCACAGCGAGGTCATAGCTGCCCTGTCCACCTGTGCACAGTGAGGTCATAGCTGCCCTGTCCACCTGTGCACAGCGAGGTCATAGCTGCCCTGTCTACCTGTGTACAGTGAGGTCATAGCTGCCCTGTCCACCTGTGCACAGCGAGGTCATAGCTGCCCTGTCCACCTGTGTACAGTGAGGTCATAGCTGCCCTGTCCACCTGTGCACAGTGAGGTCATAGCTGCCTTGTATGTACACTTAATGCACTGTGCTAACACAGAGAGACCACCCCATGAGGGTTGTGAGCTAGATGGAAGGCCAGGCTCAGACCTGGAGCAGGGCTCAGAGACAGCCTGGTAGCTAGGGATGGAGCAGGCACCAGAAGGTGGGCTGTTCATCCAAGCAAAACTGGCTAGAAGGTGCCCGCTGCAGAGAGCCCTGCATGGCCTGTTCTCTCAGGCTGGCCACCCAGCAGGTTCCTGCCTGGAAAACACAAACATTGTCACAATGGAACTCTGCCCTTTATAGACTTTGGCAAGTTTCAAAGGTTTTTGAAACCCTCAGCTAAAGGCTAGCAACTCCAAGTTATCCAGAAAAACATTCCTTTGAGTAAATTTTCCCAGGATACATTGAGAAAGCTGCTATGCCAGGCGTGGACTCCACACCCTTGAAGCACAATGGACTGTCACCATCGTGATCTTATAAGGTGATCTGCCTCTGAGCACCCTGCCCCCCCCCAGCCCCCCGTCCTTTCAGTAGTGGTAACCTGTATCTTTACATCCGATGGATCTTAAGGGCAGTGACACAAGCCTTTGTGCTTTTATATGTCTGTGTTCACTTGTGAGTGTGGGTCAGAGGACAGCCTCAGACGCACTGCATAGACCAGGCTGGCTATTCTGAGAGCTTCCAAGGTTTCTCCTGTTTCCTCTCCCTGTGGAAATACTGAGCTTACAGATGTTAGTGGTGTAGCACACAGCTTTTACAGGGGGCCCAGGGATTGGAACTCAGGTCCTCATGCCTGTGCAGAAAGTGCTTTTACCCATCAATCATCTCTTTTGCCCACCGCCCCACCCCCTAAATAGCGTATAAGGTATTGAAAAAGAACTAAACAGATCTGGGGTAATAAAAATGAATGTTTTGGGTAGGAATGCCCAGGTGGTTGGATAGTCAATCCATCCCCAGAAACC
Organism: Tokudaia tokunoshimensis; assembly: GCA_036184795.1. Taxonomy (NCBI): domain Eukaryota; kingdom Metazoa; phylum Chordata; class Mammalia; order Rodentia; family Muridae; genus Tokudaia; species Tokudaia tokunoshimensis. The sequence continues at coordinate 177,556,070 of BTHU01000001.1, forward strand.
CTTAAATCTAGGAAATTTCCAGCTGTGATCAGAGTCCTCCACAAACCTGAATTGCTTGTAAACCACACATGACTGACAGGAGCTGCTCTTGCAGGTAAGAAGCACCTTGTCTTTGGAAGCACAGACTCGGAGTCCTCTGATGACAGCCTTGTCGACTTGGTAAGTGCAGAACGATGGTCAATTGTAGAATTGCCAAAACACCGCTTTTATGATGAATTGGTATTTCAGGGAAATGCAGTCTTTGGTGGAAGAAGTCGAGTAACCTTTTATGAAATAGACATGCTTCCTCCCGGACAGCTCCCTTTTGCAAAGCGCTAATCTTTGAACTTTTTAAAAGACGCAAAATTGAAGTCCAGGGAAAATGATGGGAACAATAAAATGACTGGGGGTGCACACTCGTAATCTTCCTCCTAAAACGGGGTGCAAAAGGCCAGGCCGTGCCCCGATGAAATCAGCACACTCTCAGGACTGGTAAAGTGCCTGATGGACCCTCAGGCACTCCATCTGTTCACCGTCAGGGCTCAGCCTGCCAGCAGGCCACTTTACTTCCAGAAGAGAAAAACCCCCTCACAGAATCCTGGAGCAGTTCTAAAGGACTGCTTAAAACCAAAACTCTGCTGTCTAAAACAAGTTGCCCCCCCCTCTCCCCGCCCCTGCTTCAGGCTGTTGGACTCGGTGCCCGGTTTATCAAGTTGGGGGGTCTTTCTCGGGGCGAACGGATGACCAAATACAACCGCCTTCTTGCTATAGAGGAAGAACTCATCCAAAGTGGAGCATGGGGTATGTGCTGCTTTTCTGCCCTGTTTTCCCCATAGCTGTGAATAAGGGAACAAAGATTGGAAGGGAGGGAATAGAAGTTCCTCGGCAGGAGGGCGGGACAATCCAAAGACTATAAATCAGCGCTGACAAGAGCAGGATAGCACTCGCCACAATGTCCATTGTTGGCTTAATGGATTATCTATTTACCTGAATGGTTAAGACTCTCGGCCACCCTTCTCCTTACTGAATAGGCTGCTTGGTGGTGTTCAATAGAATTAATTGATTGGAATCTCCAAGCCCGCCTTTTGTTATGGCCCAAATTATACTTAAGGTTTCTCTGTACAGCCCTTGAAAGTTAAAGTCAGATGTGTTCCTTCTGGAAACAACTTGTTTTACTTCAAATAAGTAGGTGGCGTGTTGATTCTAACATGGTCTCACAGAGCTCTAAGGTCCCTCAAGAAAGGGACTGATGGTTTATGAGACCCCAAGCTTTGTACATCTGCACGGGGAGCTTCTTGTGTCCCTGTTGGAGAGATGCTTACTAAATATTCATCTTTAATTTTTAATGCTATCCATTGGCCCAACGGTGACTGTAACAAGCAGAGAGCTAAAGAGAGACTGATAAAATTATGATTTAAGAAAGTTTCAGAGGGCTACACAGAGAAACCCTATCTTTAAAAAGCAAATGGGGATCTTCAAACACACCCTAAGATTCAGGAGAAATAAAGGAGTAATTAGATGTTTTCTGAGATGTATAAAGGCTGTCCAAGGTTACTGTATGATACTATGGCTTGTCCATCCCTAGCAGCTCCATAGGCAACATTATATTGTTCTAAAGATCATCTCATCTTTCATCCTGCTGTCGTGTAGGGCCTTCAAAGACCTCTCCTACCTTTCAGTGCTGAAGAAAGCAGCTTTAGAACGTCAAAAAGAACCTGAGAGACCAAAGACCTACGCCCTTTTTAGGTGCTATCCCAGGGCCCCAGGCATCCTGGAATGGATTAAGTGATTAGTGAGAATTTCTCTAAAGCTGTTAGATAAACTCAAAGAATGCCCCCAAATTAGCAAAACAAATAGCTCCACTCCCACTTTTGAGGAGGAGATCTTGGCAAAAAAAAAAAAAAAAAAAAATCAGCCACTTAAGTATGGTCCTTATTTTACTTGGTGCTTCTTAGGATGGTCCCTATCTGCCCTGGTTTCCCTTAGAGTGGGTAGTTTGTGTTCATGTGTAGGGCTGGCCTTTGCTGGTGCACAGCAGATGCCTCTAAATGTCACAACCTAGGTGAGACCCAAAGCAGAGCAGGGCAAGTGTCAGGCTGTTCTGAGAGCTCTGAATCCTTTCTGCATGGGTCTGATGATCTTCAGATCCTGCAATACGTAACATCAGAATCAGCACCACTGGGTCAGAACAGTAAACTTTATTTTTTGTAAATAGGTTTCAGTGAAGAACACAATTTTTCTTCCTTTCAAGAGGATGCTACTACCACGATGGCTGAGGAAACTCTTGGGCCCCTGGAGTCCATCTTCCCCACAGAGGTTATAGAAGAATCAGCTAAAACATGAGCTTCCGGGGGCTGGACCCCAACCCTAGGGCACAGTTACTCCACAAGTGTGGGCTAGCTGGTGTGAAGGGTCTCCACGGTGGCTCCGTTCTGAACTCCACTTATATCTGTAAATGAGTATAATTACCAACTTGTGCACGTTTTTTGGTTTCACCGTCAGGTAAAATATGTATCTGGTAGGCTTGCCTGCAGTTCATGAGCTAAATTTAGTTCACACCCATGTTGCCATGGGACACTAGCTCTACTGTCTCCTTCTGAAGGTCACGACCTAACTTCATTAGAGGCTAATGTATTTCGATGCCAGGTTCACACCCAGTCACGCGGTGCCTTACCCCCTCGTAAACTGGAGTGCCTCGAGCACCAAAAGACTGTTTCCCCCACCCCCCACCCCCCAGTAACTCCCCGCGCCACACTGGCATCCATTGATTTTTCTCTTGGACCTCTGTGCTAACCACAGATGCTTTGCCTAGCCACTGACATGCACCAAGCCTTGTCTGCAGAGATACTTCCACCTCAGCTTCCGACACTTGATTACCTATGTCTGCAGAGATTCTTCCATCCTACCTTCCGACATTGATTACCTATGTCTGTATCGATTCCTCCATCTCTTCCAACACTTCTGCCTTTCCCCATCCCTCTGGCTTTTTCATCATCCTTGTGTTATTTTTTTTTTACCTGAGGTCCCTTTTGGAACGAGAGTGGGATTAACTTAATAAAAACACTTGTAAATGAATGCTCTTATGACCATTCAGTGCCCCCCTACTTACACCACAGCACCAAGAAACAAGCAGCAAGTGGTTAGTTAGCACCTACGACAAATCCGACAAATCCGCATTGACAGATGCTCCTCCTCTGTGAGCCAGTGCTGGGCTTTTAGCAGGGAGTTAAAGTAAACATTTCAACAGAGAGAGACCAGGGAAGTAAGCACATTATCATACTGTTTATTAGGTGAGCTGTAACAAGGGCTATCTGTAACTAAAGACTGGGTGAGTTGCACTGGCCTGGCCTGCAGCAGAATATTTTTCACTTGGGGCTTCAGTCTGTTTGAAAAGAATGGCAAAGGGAGAGAACGTCATGCCCTCACAGGACAGCCAGCCTCCTCTCAAAGCTGTGACTTGAGATTGGCTCAGGAGCGGACTTGTTGGAGCATGGCATGGGGACAAGATTGCACAGTGTCACTACAAACTTGGGAAAATGTGTCACAGTCTGTGGTGGCGAGGACAAAATAGTGGGGCAGAGGAAATTGAAAGGAACATTCATTTTAAAGGCGGGATGAAGGATAAGACAAGATGTCCACCTGGCCTTTGCGGTGTTTCTCTCTCACACAAGTGCTATGAGTTTGTCTTGGGACGAGTATAACTCTAACCAATGAAGCCACAGCCAATAACTGACCAGGTCAGCACCCTAATGCTAGCCCAGAATGCACTCTGGTCATGGTAGCTCACACAAGGACTGTGCTCACCAATGGGGTAGGGACTTTTCTCAAAGGGCTTTCCTTATCATTTATTCACTCTCATATTCATGCTCCCTCCTCCCCCTCCCCCTCCCTACCTCCCCTTGCTCATAAAATACATAATATTATCTATAAGATGAGAAATGACTGTGGGGTAGGAGAGAATGTGAGATAGACGCGAAGCCATCCCAGGGCTCAAGTACTGACCGATAAGTGGGTTACCCACCCTCCACAACCACTGGAGTTGCTTGCTGGCGGAAAAGATCCATGCACCTCAGGCCTTTGCAGAAGCACTCCCAGATGAGCTTAGGACTGTGGTGCAGGCTATCACTTGCCCAACATACAACCCACAGTGAACTGGAAATCATGCTTACCTTCCCACATGCGACAACCCTTTCATTATCCAGGAAGTAAGGAAAGAGTTACTTGGCCAAGCCGCAACACTCTTACTTAACTCAGAGCAACAGAGCTGGGTACTGGCAGCCCTGGGGACTCCTATCAAGCAGACAACCCAGAGCTGGAAAATTGCTAACAACCATGATGGGAGCTTGTGTAGGACTCCTCAGACATAAAGGCTGCGAGCGTGTGAATGAAGAGAGGAGAGATACCCTCCTTTAGTAAACAGTACAAAGGGTCCGTATGCTTCTGCTCAGTGTGGCTATACAAGTGTCAGAGCTAGTCAGGAGAGCTAGAACAGAGAGACCTAATCCATACTTTCAAAACAGAATTAACGTCCTGCTAGAGAAAAGGAAACGTGCAGCCCCACCCAACTTTACAATGTCACATGAGTGAGGTACACAGGAGAGGCTAGCCCTCTGCGCACACAGCTAAGAGCTTATCTTGGAGTTAACAAGTCACCACGATAAAGGGCAGAACCTTAAAGCTGTGGTAAAAAAACAGAAAAACTGTACGAAAAATGTGAGCAAAATTCTACATCAAATACTTACATATCAGTCCTTTGCAAAGCTTTATGGTCACAGGGAAGGAAAGTGCATTTTCTTTTTTCTTTTTTTTAAAGATTTATTATTATTATTATCATTATTATTATCATTATTATTATTATTATATGTAAGTACACTGTAGCTGTCTTCAGACACACCAGAGGAGGGCGTCACATCTCATTACAGATGGTTGTGAGCCACCATGTGGTTGCTGGGATTTGAACTCAGAACCTTCAGAAGATCAGTCAGTACACTTAACCACTGAGTCATCTCTCCAACCCTATGGAAAGTGCATTTTCAAACGTGTGAAAGGCAAAGATGCCTTCAAAATACCAGGTATAGATAGATACCTGGTCCAGCCAGCACTTCTCAGCCAATGGTTAACTTCTGCTGGCAGTAAGGCTGCTTTTAAACCACATTAGTACGTCCATACATGTGACGTTCCATAACGTGGAACAGTGGTGCGCCTGTCTTCATCGTCCTGGAAGTGTATGCGACCCAGCAGCAACCCGGCTGCAGACTCAAGAAGCATGGAAGAGTGCTACCCAGTGCTATTACTCACATTCCTCTTCCATTGGAAGAGGCAAGGCTGGCTCAGTGTGCGGCTGGGGAGGTAGCTGAGGGGCAGAAGGCTTAACAGAATCCCACGTCCGTCATAGGACACAAGAAAACAAAGAAGCAAGGTGTCCCTCTAGGCTGGAGAACTTTAACATGTCAGTAGCCATGGCCGACCCTTAATTAGAAACCACTGTGTGTCTCTTTTAATGTTGTGTTGAGGAGAGTTCAAATCACAGCATAACAGAACCCATCTAAATGAATTAATCCGCCAGCAGTCAGTGTATCATCTAGCAATCTTATTAAGGCAGAGAAACACACGGTTGAAAAAAAAATCACGTTTTAATTCCCCATGAGTAAACCGACAGGGATATAAAACCAGCACTGACAGACAGGGTAAATAGTCAAATCCAGTGAACCTACAGAAAGTGAAATGTCCCCAAGCCGAGGAAGTGCCCTCACCTGCCTTCCCACCTCCCCAGGCCCACACGCTAGTAGCACACGTGCAAAAATACAATAGGATACAAGTACTGCAATTGTTACTATCATTTTCTTTTGCCCTCAGGTGTGGAGCACCTGACAGCTACATGCCGAGTCATGCTAACAAAACTAAGCCTTTCGATTTCCTTAATAGTAAAATTACCATTACTGAATCATTATCATAAAAAGTGCACTCAAGTACATTACCACTTATTTTAAATAAACACCAATTTTGAAACAATCAACTTTGAAAACCTGCATAATTTTTTTTTAAATCCCTGATTACATTTCTATTTATTTACTGTGGTAGTCTGAAACATTGTATTCTTCGAAACTACCACTTAATTTCCTCTAAAAAAGAACAAAACAAGAAAAGACCCATATAGTATAGATCCGCAGTGAAGGGAAGAAAAACAATGTGTGCTTGTCACTTATCTTCATTGTGTGCACGAGAGCTGGCGTAAAATATGATATCTGTGCCACATGAATGTGTGGGGAAAACACAGTTAACTCATGGAACAGAGCATGTAACTTACGGAGGCATCCCTGTTAAATTCAAGGTCTGAGCATCCGTCTAAGTCAATTCTCTGTTGAAGCTGCCAGGACATCACCCTGAAGGACTCTGTAAGCCTTGGATACAGGGTCATGTTTTTTCCACACAATAGTCAACTATACTCAACTCAGACGTAAGAGTCCATGATGCCACCTCCTGAGCTCAGAGATGGAAGCTCTCATGCACCCTTCAAAATGGAGATGCTATAGGACCTGCTGACATCCAGACTGCTGCACTTTCCCAAGAGAAGACCAGATCCCAACCAGAGAATGCTCCGGGCCTTCTATTCTTTATATGGAGTCTTGCTATGTGACCCAAATTAAAGCTGAGACTCACGTGACCCCCTGCCTTAGTCTCTCCATGTGCTAGGGCTTGGATTACAGGGGGTCTTTAAGATCATTGTTAAGTTTGGTGGTCTCTGTTCATCCAGTTACCAGCAACCACCCTGAATCTTCCCGTGAATGATTTGACGAGTGGTACACACACTCCCTGTAAAGACACCAACCTCTGAGTTCCGCTACCGTCTCAGGGAAGTCGTACTTCATATAGAAATCAGAAAGAACCCTCACCCCTGTAAAGATTAAAAACTACCCAGAAGATGCATTTTGCTAAACAGCTTACTTATAACTGCTACTTACAAAGTGATATACCAGCAAAGAAGTGTGTGGCCAGAACAAAGGAATGTCCAACAGTTCTCGACAGTACACACAAATGAACCACGTGCACCTTGAGAAAGCGGCCGCAAACACGCCAGCCCCTGGTTTCAGATCAGCAGCTGGAACTGTCCGTCTCTCCGGTTTTTCCACCACCGTCCGCTTTGTATTCTGGTTGTGTTTCGCCTCCCTCCTCCTCGAATTGAGTTGGGTCTTTTTCAGCAGCCTGGTCTTTGGTTTGGGGTTCATGTGTGGAAACAGGATCTAAAACTACAACTGGCGCAGCTTGGTTTTCACCGCCCACACATTTTCTCCTGTGTTCACTTTTACTGGGAGGCCTGTGAGAAGATAGTTAAATAAAAAAAAAAACAAAAACAAAAAACAAACAACTAAGCAGAAGAAAGAAAACGTTTGACTTTCAGGTTCCTGGATTCAGAAAAAATAACAACAGAAACGGTTCTAACTCTAACCGACATGCACAACTCGAAGTCTTTGGGATGCCAGCCATTTAAAAAAAAAGAAAGCAGCAGCAGATATCCGATTACTACGTAATAGGAGCAGAAGACCAGGAGAGAGAAGGCAGACAGAGTCAAAGCGATTAACTACGGAAGTAAAAAAAACGCCAACTGTACCTACCTGCTCAATTGCTCTGTCCTCTAGGAAGTGTACAGCCCCTGGCTCCATCTGCAATCCCAAACACTGCCCACGCTGCCTTTGTCCCACCAGCCTTGTTCAGCTACAAGGAGCCAGCCCAGACCCCCGCTCCCTCTTGCCCCCAATACAGCTGTTTGCAGCTTAGCTGTGAAGAGGCTTCACGGAGAGGGATGGGGATCATCCTGGCTCAGTGATGGACAGATGAGAGTGGCAACCAGCTGTGTCCACCACAGCCATTACCACCCAGGAGGGAGACCTGACCTCAGGAGGTGGGTGGAGAAAAGGCTGAGGAGAGCACTCAGGGGAATGGAAGCTGATACCAAGTGTCTAGAAACTTCCCTAACCAGGAGAATGTGGTTCTTGAGAAGTTTCTTTTAGAATTTTGCAAGTGTATCGCTTCTCAGCCTTTTAGCTAAGATCAAGTGTAGAATTTTGCAAGTGGTTGCCTCCCTTCTGATGCAAGAAGCTATTGGTTTTCGTGCCAGGCAGGCAACAAAGTTTCCTTATGGGAACAGAGGTGTTCTCCAAACATACTCTCTTGCCATTTGTCCAGCTGAGTCCTCTCAGAAGTAATGGTCTGCACCCACCCTGTCAAGGTTTCAGGCTTCTGGGCTTGCCTAGAGGGAACACAGCAGCTATAGTGGTCAGGGCCAAGGCTCTCAAGACTATTCGGGTCTTCCCAGCCAATGGCCAATTCCAGGATGAGACGTTCACTCCAGAAAACCAACCGTTAACCGTGAGCCAGGGACACAGCAGGCCCAGCTGATATGTGAAGGAGAGCTACAGCTTAGTGCCTGCTCACTGGTCTCCCCGCCCTGGCCTTTGCCAAGCACCGATTTCCGCTGACCTGCCTTCTTGAGCAGGTCAGAAAGTATGATAGCTCCTCTGACACGCAGTGTTTCTCTTTTCTGAACTCAGCAGAGTTAATTAGATGTTTGTTTGTCTCTCTGATAACATACGGAACAGGGACTGTTGAGTTTCATCTAAGACTCTACCCCTAGCACCCATGTAGATCATGCATAAAGTAAACAAATGAACAAATAAATAATAGCAGACTAGAGAAGACCCAGAGTGAAAGATTGGGTGAGAGCAGAGCTGGAAGTCTCATCTGTACATGGAAACTGAACAAGCCGTCCATTATGGAAGGTGGCCCGCGTGACCTGCTCACAAGGCACAAAAGCCGGAACTGGAAAACCTCAGTCATAACTACAAGCTCTAACCAAATGCCTGTAAAGACATTCTCTGACTGGCTGGTCATATTAAAGACACAAGGGAGTGGCAGAAGGAAAGAGATCCCTAGGAATGAACACGACAGAGACCATGATGGCGCTGTCCGTCTACCTTAGCCAATGAAACATTTCTCAAGACACCCGCTACTCTGTCCTAGAGGTGGGTTGGGGTGTCATTTCCTTGGAAGTACCTGTTTCAATTTTCTCTGGCCCGGGCAACATCTTACGCTTATCAGAAAAGCAGAGCCACCTGAAAGAGTTGTTAACAGGAATTAGACTCTGGGTAACGGAGGACAGCGTGCGAGTCGGCCATCTCTATGCATGAAGCTAGGCATTCTGGCAGCTGAAAGGCAAGCTGGCGGTAAACCGGCAGAGACTGGGGACAAACTAGAGATGCATCTTTCTGTGACAAAGGCCCATCAAGCTGATGCACCGGCCCCAACAGGCACCCCGAAACCAGCCTACGGGGAGTCCCAGATGGTGAAACTGCAGCTTAGCTCAGGCTCGGGTGAAATCCACATGGAAGTCTGCAGGTCAGCTCCAGTTAGCTTCACCAGCTTGTCTGTGAGCCCGCCAGCCAGCAATGCATGCAAAGCAGTGAATCTCACGCTGCCGTTTGTTTGGAGCGAGCAACTGTCATCGGTCCATACCAACCTCTGCTGCTCCCGTGGGACTACTGTGGGCGTTTTCATGGCCCCGTGTATCTGCAGGTGAAGGGTGGTTAACATCTCCTAGCAAAAGCTGTCTCCGTCAGCCGGGAATTAGAGCTCTCCGGGAACTGCTCTCAGCGTCCTGTGGCAGCAACACACAGGCTGATTGATCTGAAAACTTAAAAACCTTGGGTAGTCTGTCAACAAGCAAGCCACTCATCCGGCAGACTAACCTGAGAAGTTGCTGGCAGGCCAGAGAATCTCACAGTTTTCTCCACTGAAGTAGGCACCGTGGAGACTAGGCGGGGGGGGGGGGGTTAGGGTGGTGTTTGTGTGTGTGTGTGGGGGGTACTCCCTTGGAACCGCAGGGCAAGACAGAAAGGAGTAAGAGTGGCCATCTATCCAAAGGGCCCTTTTGTAGATGAAGGCAGATCTGTGTGCGGAGGGGGATAGCCTGGTCTAGGAACATGCTAGGCTGACTGACAAAGCCAGTGCAGGGGTCTGAGCTGCCTCCCCTTTAGGACTGAGCTCTTTTCCAAATCTAACAATGGCACCACAGGGTAATTTGTGGACATTTTTACTCCGTTATTTCCATTGTTTCTATCTGCAACATTCAGATCAGTGCTGTCTCTCAGAGGACAATGCTCAACGCTCAGGCTTCCTGGTTTGATATCACTAGGTCCTTTTCTAGTTCCCCTGGGGAGCTTCTCAAAGCTCCTTTTAGAACCAGAAGCCTTCTTTCCTGGGTTAAATTCCATCTCCAACCCCGTGATGTCACTGATGGTAAAGTTGACAGGAGACAAGCCTCAGAGTATACCTGCAGAGCAATTATTTAGACTAAGTTAATTAATGAGGGAAGACCGGATGTGGACAGCACCATTCCCTAGACTTGTATCCTGGGCTGAATAGTGGAAAAGAGCTGACTTGTAGCATTCACCGTCATCTGATTCCTGACTATGGATGCAATGTTCACAGCTGCCTTGACCTTCAACTATCAGGCCTTCCCTGCCACAATGGACTAATGCACCATCACACTATCAGCCCAAATTAACCCTTTCCTCCCTTAAGATGCCTTTGTCAGAGTATTTTTTATCATAGCAACAGAAAAGGCAACTAATATATTCCCAATCCCATGTCCTTCGGGGACAGTACTGGGAACCTAGGCTGCCATTCAAGGAAGCCATGTGGGTCTAGAGGTTTGAACCCAACAAAAGCTTAAGCAGTAGTACCATAGGGACCTGGTCCACCGTGGCTCTGTCCACCTCCTTCGTCAGTGTGGCATCTAAGGACAGTGACTTCGAATAAGCGATTAAAGATCATACTCATAGAAGAGCCACGGCAGCCCTTCTCCTCGTGATGCAGCAGAATCTGTAAAGCAGAATTGCTGAGTCACAGAGAGAGAGGAAGGCTACCCAAGTTGGTCAGTCCCTCCCTGTAAACTCCAGGAGAGCAAAGTGAAATGATCCATCATTTACCAACATAGAACCCGTATCAGTAGTCTCAGGGCCCAAACTGCAGATTCTTGTAGTCATCCATGATTCATTATAATATTCCTTCTTCAGGGATCATTCTGGGTCACGCGCTCAACAGTTGTTTCAAGGCACCCCGTCCCCCCTCCCCCCAAAGCAAGCCAATTAAAAGCTAGAATTCAAGATCTTAATCTGCAACTCTATTACAACTGACAGCTACTGTTCCCCCCCCCCGCCCCCCCTTGTTCTGCCAGAGAGCCAGAACAAGGGACTCTGGTGGCTGGGCTTCCCTTGCTGGTAAAAAAGAAAGACCTGACTCCAAACCATATAGGTGTAAGAAGAATCAGAAGTGATGCAGTTTCACCAAAACTGAACTTGGTAAAGGGATTCATTCTTTCTCAGACTGTGTCACAGGGGTCAGAAGCAAAGCATTTTGTGCGCCCCCCCCAAAAAAACCTGTCGTTGTTTGCATTCAATGAAATTCCTTTCAAAATCAACTTTCCACATCTCAATTATATTCAACAACATTCTAGCTAACATTTCGGCTGCAATTCAAATTAACTAATGCCCCAAAGAGCCCCTAATCGACACGGTTCTGAGCTCAATTGAATACAATCAAAGCTCAGGAAATGAAGGGGAGAATGCTTATTTCATGCAAATTCTGAATATCGCTCAAGCTTAATTTTACTGATAATATAAAGGTGGGACATTTTGAACATTACAGAGAATGAAACCTTTAAGCGGTGAGAGTTATTTTATAAAATGCTACCTCTGAAAAGCTGATTGCCAAACAGTATAAAAACGGTTTGAGGCATAAATGCCAAGTTCATTTCTATTTCACTTCTGAGGTAACTATCTTTCAAATCGCAACAGCTGGACTATTTAACACAATCTGGTGAATCACAGTGTAGCGCTTCTCTGGTCTCCCAGTGGGACGTCTGCATTAGTCTGTGGCAGCCATCCAACAAATGATGTACAGTGGCCGGTCTGAACTCTGTTTCATTTACAATAAAAAAGGATAAAACCACAATCATATTTGCCACCTTCAAGGATGGAAAATGGAAAGATTTAAATTTGTCTTTATAAAGTAGTTTTCTGGGAAAACTCCAAAGAGGAAGTCAGTTTCTATTTCCCTAGTGTAAAAATGAGTCGTGCTTTCCCCTCAGGTCCCTGCAGTGAGCAGAGTGCTGAAGGGAACTGGCCTTACCGAAACTGATGTTCATTGTTTCTTTCAGAAACTATTTTTTTTTTAGAGCTTTTCATGTGCCAGTCCAAAACTTCAAAAAAACATTACATCCCAAACATAAGCCGAGAATTTCTAATTGCTATCAAGTCTCATACTTGTGTGACTGGAGGCAGAACAAAGCTCAGTAGTTTTGGCTTTATGTACTTTTTTTTAAAAACTGTATTTTATCCAAAGAACTGTATCGGTCCGTCAGTCTGACTCTGCTTTTATTTGTGAGAAGGCAGACTTAAAGTACAGAAAGTGTTCCGTACGTCCGGATTAGCCAGAGTCCCTTTTGTCACAGGTAACAATAGCTGAGGAAAGACCCTGTGCCCACATTCAGCAAGAAAGCCTTTGGTTTTTTAGCTGCCATGCCATTTACATCATAGACCATGGTGGTCCGTTCAAGGCTGTACCAGCTTGTTTCTTCTGCTGTGTCAGATAGACCAAGGACAATTTATAGATTCTGACCCTGGACAGCCTTCACTGGTAAAGCCATGTAGGCGACAAACTCACTACAAAACACTCATGACATTTTCTTTTTGGCTACTGGGTTGTGGGTTTTTTTTTGTTTGTTTGTTTGTTTGCTTGCTTTTTTACTTTTTATTATATATATACAATTTTGGATAGATTTTTGTCTCTGTGAAAATTCATTTTAGATCCTAGGTATTTAAAAAAAACTGAGTGTCATTTACAAGAAATACGTTAAAAGACACACAGTCTTCCACAGATGTCTCCAGAGTTAACACCGGTTCTTTTAAAATCAGCTATGCGCAGTGTGCATTTTCATAGATATCTATTTTAAGTCTTCCTTTCAATTTACTATATTTTATACATCAAACTATTGAGACCACAGGAATTCAGTCTGTCACCTTCTGTATACTTCCATGACATGATAAAGTATATTTCAAGTGAAACGTGCTTTATCTGGTTTAAGAAGTTCAGTTGGTTTATCTCAGGATCTGAAATTGCCTTTCCAGTCTTGGAAGTTACTTTCCTTTCCATTAAAACAAAACAAAACTTCACTCTACCTAGTGAAACACAAATAAAAGGAAACATAAACACTGTTAAGAGATGTTTTTTTTTAAGCTATAAAGTACCAAAGGCAATTTGCAAGAAATGATACATTTTAGACAAAGTCTTATTAAATCGGAGTCCTTGTAACTGAAAGCAAACATTAAGAGGCAATTAATTCTTCAAGAGAATGGAGAATTACTCGGTAGCCCTTTAACAGTAATTTTGAGATTTACTCAATGGTATTTTACCAGTCATTTTTTTTTCACAAGGTGTAATACATCCTGAACAATTAATCTGGAAGAAGTTGCTGTCTGTACAGCCCCTCAGAACACAGGGACAATACTGACTGCTGAGCTTTCCGGCAGGCCACAGGGTAACTCCTTGGGGGGGAAAGAAAAGACCAAGTGAGGGGATCTCAGCTTCCAGAGCATCCAGTTGTTCGACTAATTTTGTTGTTAAAACTTAATTGTCCATGTACCGGCACACACGGGGCTCCATTGTAGTCCTGCTCTGTGGAACAGAGCCGTTTCCTGCAGTGTCCGTACACAATTCAGCAGTGCTAAGATTACAGCCGAGCGACCAGCAAATCCCTTAATTGTCTAAGAGCATGAGATTAAGCAGGAGTGTCCATGCAGCTCATTCTGCTAGGAGACTCTTCTCGGAAATAAATGTTTAAATGTTTACTAAGTACAGGAAGGTGCCCTTCTCCCCTTCTCCTCAATACAGAGCATGCACACAGATACAGACACACACACACACACACACACTCACGCACTCAACGTGCACACACCCCAGAAAGAAAAAGGAGGTGATGAAGAAATGGAGGATAGAAAGTAACTAGAAGAAAGCACACTCCTTTCACCACAGGGACTGGATACTTCCCTAGCCTCCATTTGGATAAAAGGTTGACCCAAGCCTCTCTGAAGAAATGGTTACTTGGCTAACAAAACAAAAGCACGTCCTACTGAGACCAGTGCTAGAGAGAAAGATTTTGTGCAAAGTTGATACAAAAGTTTAAGAATAGAAGCTTCAATTTGTGAACATATTTCAAAACCTCAGACTCTCCGTCTCCAGTTGTGGAAACCAGTACTTTTCCATTTCATTTTTCAACATTAGATTAACATTAGAATAAATAAAATTGAAGAGGTGAGTTAGGGGTCAAACCATGATTTAAAAACTCGATCCTATTTTTAATTAAAAACTTGAAAGGCATTTAGATTTCTTTTTCCTGTCATGGAAAGGTTTGACTGGTCACACCAGCCAAGATACGTCTAAAATTTCTCTTTCATCAGCTACCCTCTCCTATTCAAAAGATGGCTCAGGCAAGATGAACTCTTGCTAGAATAAATCTGCATGGGGTCAAATGTTACAGGTATTTAGAGATACCGTAGATCTGGAAATTAAATGCAAATTAAAAATTTTAAAAATGACTTCAATAGAAAGGAACACTTTTCTATTGAAAGTAAAGTCCTATAATTGCTACATGGGTTTTTTAATTCTCCAAGGGCACAAAGTAACCTGTATTGAACCTCCCAAACAACAACAACAACCAAAAAAAGAAAAAAAAAAAGGCAAGCTAACTGCCTGCCTGAAGCTTCAAAGGGATGTTTAAAAGAACTAGAAGCTTCCTGCCTGGGGCTTCAGGATGCATTAGAAATATGTTGGGTGGAAATGACCCAGAGAAGAAGGGCACTCTGGGAAATTGCTGCCTCTCGCTCCATTGTCATGGGACTGAGTCCCCTCCACAGGTTCTTATCCTCAGTGCAAAGTTTCGAACAAAAAGTCTCCGTAAGGGTTGACTACGGTTTACTGTAACTCAGTGGGGGTTGTTCACCCTCTGGAAAGTAATTAGTGGAAACCATGGACAAAGCTCTTCAAACCAGCAGAGCTACTTCCAGACGAGGCGAGGCAGAGGGGGAAGTAGAATGGGGCCAGCGGTAGATCCTCACACCTCTGCTTGGTTTGTGGGACAGAGGCCTATAAGGACTGCTCAGCTTGTCCTCCATGCAGAAGACCCATTTGTTCCTCCCCTTCACTACCCAAAACCAGTAACACACAGCAGTTTGCCTTCAGATTGCCACAGTGTGTTACCATTTTCTAACTAACGGCCCCTTCCTGGTCCCCCCTGCTCAGAGTCAGATATATTCAATGTATAATGTATTTGACTTAAAAGAATTAAGTACTCCCAGCAAGTTTCCAACACCTAGAACTGGCAAGTAAGTGAATAAATAAAAAAAAATGATTAAAATGTGTAAAGGAGGGTTGGGGAAATGGCTCAGTAGGTAAGTGTTTACTGTGCAAGCATGAGGATCCCAATTCAAATCCTTAGACTTGGGTAGGAGGCTGTAGATACTGTATGTGCCTGTGACTCAGCACCAGAGAGTACAGACAGGAAGAACTCCAGGACCTTACTGGTCTCAGTCAGCCTGGTTGAAACTGTGAGCTTCTTCTGATTCAATGAGCGACTAGATCTTAAAGGAATAAGGTAGAAAGTGATAGAAGATATTCAATATCCTTCTCTGGCCTCTGCAGGCACATGTAGACAGACAGACAGACAGACAGACAGACAGACTGACACACACACACACGGATGCCCTTTTATCAGAAGCATGGAAAAAATGAAAACAGTCTCTCCCCAATTATTCTTTTAAGACTGCTTGCTAACCAAATCGGCTGTTTCAGAATGCATTGTGCTCTGGGTAACACCAGGACCTTCCCATCGCTCAGGATAGACTTAGGAAGACAGTAAAAAGCTGAAAAGAGGAGCTGATGCCATCTGAGTGTGTACGGTCAGCGTGACAGGATGTACACAGAACAGGCCCCAAGGAGCGACACAGTTGCAGTGAGAACTCCCCACCAGGGAGATCACGTCACCCTCTTCTCTGCCTTTCCCTAACCATTACTGCACTAAGTGCAGTCTACTAGGGTTTGAAAGACATGAGCTTTGGAGAAAGAATTTAAAGAGTTTAAAGTTATTCAGCTCAACTATCCATCAGAAACATAATTCTGGGCAATATGTTTAGTTCATCAAGTCTCTGTTTTCTCCGGTACAAAATGAGAACAATGTCCAACCTGCAAGTTTGAGGTGACTAAAAAGAACACATGAAAATAGCTGGCTTAATGAGTGTTGGTGAGACACAGTATCAGTGACTAAACACCACAGAAGGAGGTCCCAGAATCCTCAGTCCCCCACTGGAAAATAGTTTCAGCACCCACAGCCCCCACCTCCCCACACATACGTCCTGCAGGCTAAGGTTTGGGCACATCCCTCTCCATGTGTGCTATTCTAGTGTGAACACCTACTGATGAAGAGGGTAGACATGATGGAGTGGTATGGGCTTGCCCCCAAACAATGTTTTTCCCAGTTCAGTCCACATGTATCCATTGAGAACATGGAATTTACACACTGTGTTGAGAACAGAGTTGAAATGTCTGGGACACCCTGCACCAGGATTCAGATGGAGGACGTGGCCACCCAAATAGGTATTTTGGGATCTCATATCCACTGCTCTTACGCTCCTATTTCTGAAACACTGGTCAACTGCTCACCTTTCATTATCCTTGTCCCATGGGATGAGGAACTCTAGGTGGTGAATAAAGGCTGCAGTTTAACTGTAGAGCACAGTGCTCCCCTGGACATGTGTGTGCCAGCGCTGGTGTGCACATAATGCTTATTTAAAAAGCCTGACCCAATTTCCAAAGCCAAAGTTTTGTGAGCATATGCTAAATACACAGTGGTAATTAAAATGGACATTTTGTGTGTGTGTGTGTGTGTGTGGATGCAACTGATATTAATTCTCTTACTGGACCAGTAGAGAGTCTCTGAGGCAGTGTCCGCTTCTTACCTCCTTTCTCTAGCAGGAAATAAACAGTCAGAAAGGGTTACCAGTTCCTTCTGTGGCCAGGTATTTCTAACCCAAGTGGCTTTAAACGCATCTGAAGCAAAAGTAATAGAGCTGGGCAGAGCAGACGGCCCTGAGAGAATTATCAGCTAAAGACAAATCATTTTCATTTGGACATTAAGTCCGGAAGAAGTGTTAAAAAAAACCATTACTGTATACCTTTGGGTTTGTATATTAGAATAAATCTATAACATATTATAGAGCCTGTCAAGGCAGAAAACAGGTATGTATTTTTTTGTTCCTTATCTTAAAGGTAAACGTGTATGGAGTGGCAATGTTTGTTAGGGATTACTGAGGTCCTGGAGATAGAGAAGATTTAGGGGCATGTCTAATACACTGGCTTCAAGTTTAATTTAGAAGGAACAAAAGAGAAAGCAAATCCAGAGAAGTCACATGGCTTGACCAACATTACCTGCCTATTCAAAGCTACAAACTTAGCTTCCAGGTTCACTTTTGTCCTTGTTTATCTATTATCCCAGTGACATAATCTTAATATAAGATAGGAAGGAGGGCTTGAGAGAAGGCTCAGCAGTTAAGAGCACTAACTGCTCTTCCAAAGGTCCTGAGTTCAAATCCCAGCAACCACATGGTGGCTTACAACCATCTGTAAAAGAGACCTGACACCCTCTTTTGGTGTCTGAAGACAGCTACAGTGTAATAATATATAAATCTTTGGGCTGGAGAGAGCGGGGCTGACCAGAGCAAGCAGAGGTCCTGAATTCAAATTCCCAGCAACCACATGATGGCTCACAACCATCAGTACAGCTACAGTGTACTCATATACCTAAAATAAATAAGTAAATCTTTAAAAATAAAGGATAGGAAGGAATTATTCCATAAACCAGCTAATCTACGTGTCAACCCTACAAAATAGGTGTCACTAGACTCAACTTATAAAAGGAAACTTTTGTCATAGATTGTCACTTACCAAAATCATAATGACAGTGGCCAGTAAGGACCTTGGGACCCTTGGCTTGTTGACCCTGAGCTCGGGTCTCAGAAATGACAGGGCATTCTTTGCCACCAAAGACAGGTATGGGAAAGGACTGGGTTAGAAAAGTAATCATTGTTTGTTTCCGATCTTCTCTGCTGTTTGCAGATAAGAGCAGAAACACCCAGCAGTTTTTCTGACCGTACCATACTTGGTTAACCTGTTTTCAGGAATCATATATAGCTGTCTGAGAGTGAGAAGCTAGTTTCTTTACAAAATTCTATAATGTAGAATTTTTTTCTCTTTAATACTGGGTAGCAGCGCACCCATTACTCTATACCTTTAGGTTTGTAAATTAGGATAAATCTATAACGTATTATAGAGCCTGTCGTGACTAGAAAACAGGTATGTATTTTTTTATTTTTTTGTTCCTTATCTTAAAGGTACACATGTATGGAGTGACAATGTTTGAGACAAGGAAGATTAGCTTCAAAGAAACTTACTCCATCTTCACTCTGCTGTGGGAGGTTAATCTAGATCAGCAGAAAGGGGCATGGGAGTAGAAAACAGGTAGACATTGGCACGTGGTGAATCAGCTCTTAACCTTTCTGAACATAAAGGGAAAGTCCTTTATACCCCAGTTACAGATAACAGAAGCAGATAGAAAACACCCATCAGAAAGAAGACCAAGTTTTTTTTTTAAAAAAAAAAACAAACCACCTATCATTAAAAATAGAAGCATAATAAATCAGAATCTCCTTCCCCTAAGCTCCTTTTTCTTTCTTTTTGCCCCTTAAGCCCCTCAATTGTATAGGCTAGTGTCACTCATTTCAATGAATCCCTACTAATGAAACTAATGCCTACTTTCTTGATAGGTACCCAGGACATAAACTAACAGATTCTGGTTTTATAATCTTTAGATAAGAGTTTGTTCGACTCACTAAGATCCCCATGTTGACTTGCATTTTGCAGGGTTTCCATTTTCCTATGCAGAAATCTCCATGGCTTCCGCTTTTGCATTCTAACTTAGCCACTGGTAAACTAGCCGGCACAGACCCGCTGAGCAGATCAGGTGAGCGTAGCGAGATCTTTCAGGTACACCTGTGTGTTGTAGAGGCTGATGAGCAGGCACAACGGCAAAGATGCGCGGTGCCGAGATAAACGCAAATGACTCCCTAGCCTTTAAAAGAATGTTTTCTTGAACCAGAGAGTCCAACCAAGCAAGCCACAAGAAAGGTCTTAAGCTCTAGTCTGTGTGTGCGAATGCTGCCTGATGGTAAGACTGAGTATGTCTTAAAGAATATGCTTGTCCATCCAGCCACTATGTGGCAGGCATGAGTTCTGATGTGTGAAATGCTACAAATACGTACAACAGACAGAAATAAAAATTTTACCCTCATAAGGTTTACATTCCTGTAGAAGGAGAAAAATAACTCACACGGTAACCAGTGTGGGGGAAATGGAGTAGGGTGCAGGGAATCAGAATTTAGGGGAATGTGGGGTTACAACTTTGACTGAAGCACTCAGGGAGGCTTCCTTAGATGTTGATCCCTGAGGGGTAAACTGAGGGTGTGAGAGGGGATGCTAGCCTGGGGGTGTGGGAGTGGGAGATGTTAGCCTTGTACCCATGGGGGTTGTGGGAGTGGGGATGCTAGCTTTGTACCTGTGGGGAGACTTGAGAGTTGGGGATCCTGACTGTGGGTGGTGGTGGGAGCTGAGGAAGCCTCAAGTGATGTTTAAAGAACAATGAAGTCCTGTGTGGATGCATGATGCTACTATACACATGACCATGTTAAGGACCAATGCCTCAGACCTAGGGGAAATTGGCAAAGCCTTCCCTGTGGGGGTGAAGCTGAGAGAAATAGTAAATCCCTACACTGAGTGTGAATGTTGTCAGTCTGTAATACCTATCCATTGGGGTTTCCTCCTCCCAAGTGTTTACAGCCTGAGAGTGCTGTCTGCAGAGACTCCTGTGGATACTGGCCAACCTCTCCCCTGTGCTGCACACACAAAACAGTAAGTTAGCAGGGCTCCAGGCTGTGAGTAATTGGTGCCGCCATCAGCCCAGCCCAGCTCGTCTGTCTGTGTGTCTTTCCTTTCTCCACTACTTCACTCTCCCATGTCAAGTCTCCTGGACCTTGCCTTGCAGGACACAGCAGAGAAGGACATTCTTGGCAAAGCAGGTACAGCAGACACCAGGCCCTAAGAGCAATGGGACTTGGCCAAAAAGCTTATGGAGGGGGCTCGGGGTTGAGGACAGGACAGCAGGGGCTACAGTAAGACATGCATGTGTGCAAATTGTGTACACTCATGCAAGCTGGGATAATCGTATGCATTATAGGATATTGAGACTGGCATCCTCCCTTGACCTTGACTCCTGTCAAGAGATGAGAGTGCCACTCAGCTAAAACACCATGGTGGTGTTGCCACAAATCAAAACGAAGGGTCAGTTACTAGAGTGCAAAGACACATTAACTAAGGGGAAAAAGTACAGTGGCACATATGTGGGAAAATGTCACAACGAAAGCCGTCACTCCGGACTCTAACCCCGTAAGTCCATTTAAAAACAGTGAAGGGCTGGGTAGAAGGATCAGTGGGTATAAGGCTTGTTGTCTAAATATGAGGATCCAAGTTTGGATCCCCAGAGCCTGCAGAAAGCTGGACTCTGTAGCGTGCATCTGTAATCCATGGTGAGACTCAAGGTAAAGGTAAGAGAATGCCTTGAAACTTGCAGGCCAGCCAGCCTCGTATGCACAGCAATGAACAGAGATTCCATTACAAGCAAGGTGGAAGGAGAAGTCTGACATCTGAGCCTGTCTTCTTACCACTACACACACACACACACACACACACACACACACACACACACACACACACTGTGACATGTGCGCTCCCTCTCCCTCTCCTCTCCTCTCTCCCTCTCTTCCCCCAACCTCTGCTCCTCTCCTTCTACCACAACCTCATTTCTAAGGGTTCCACTTGCCCAAGTCTATGAGATAAGGCAAGGGGGTTGTACCCACCTTGGTGGTCAGGCTAATTGAATGAATCTAGTAGTCAAAGCCAGCCCCAAACAGCCCTTAAAAATAACCCCTCTGGTTCCTAGAAGTTTCTGGGTTCCTGGCTGATGACATGGATCTTCAAAGCTAAGTATAAATGTAAATGAAGGGAAGTGAATAATTATCCTGGATAAACACAGAATTCTAAGATTCATTTTGTCTAGCTGTACCAAAGCAAGGGATTTTTTTTTCTTTTTCTTTTGGATTTATTTATGTATTTATTTATTTATTTATTTTAATGTATTCACTTTACATCCCGCTCATTGCCCCCCCCCCCCGGTCATCCTCTCTCACAATCCTTTCCCCTTCCTCCTCCCCTTCTCCTTTGGGGTGGGGGCCCTCTGGGTATCCCCCCACTGGCACATCAAGTCTCTGTGAGGCTAGGCACATCCTCTCCCACTGAGGCCAGACAAAGCAGTCCAGCTGGAAGAACACATCCCACAGACAGGTTGTAACAGCTTTTGGGATAGTCCCTGCTCCAGTTCGGGACCCACATGAAGACCAAGCTACACATCTGCTACATATGTGCAGGGAGGCCTAGGTCTAACCTGTGTGTATGGGATTTTTTTTTTATTTCTAAATGACTGTTAATGTGAAAACACATGGCACTAGATATCTCAGCCAAACAATGGGATAACGGAAGACATGAGCATTGGGTTACAAAGTTTAAAAGTTAATATAGCTGCACGCAGTACTTAGATTAGTGCTTTAAGTAGATAAATTAAGTTGCAATGTGTTTCTTAAGCAGTCATTGAACGAACAAGATGGGGCGTAAATTGAGCTCCGCATCGGCCTTTCTGGCAACTCTCTCTGTCAGCACAGGGATCCTTTTCACCGTCAATTCAACACACATTTTGCAGACCTTGGGCTTGCAATTATTTCATTTCCTTTCTTGGAAATGTAATTTCCACTTACTTTTGGAGAATAAAAGGCAGACAAAGGGGGGAAGGAGCAGCAGTATTTTCTGATTAAGATTATCTGTGGAAAAGTGGTGAAGGGGGGGGTGTGTGTGAAAATCTATATGAACGTACTGAGGCATTTCTCAGAAACTAACTTGTCTCTGCCAAATTGCTTTTGTGCTGGATATTGGTTCAAATGCTGCCAGATTGCTGATGTCGAATTAGCGTTCAACAAATTTAATAGCAAAGGCAAAGAATGAATATGGATCATCTATCTGGGAGATACAAACAGCTCCCGGACAAGAAAGGAAACAGAGCTATGAGTATATGTGCTTTAAAACCCACAGTGAAATTAGATAACATGTAAATCAGCAAAGACAGTCATTCATTCCAAAGGAGATGGGATCTCAATAGCCCCATAGGAAGAAAATACCAGTCGGCAAAAATAGATCCAAATTGAATTTCAACTTCATTTGTCCAGGTTTTACCTTTTAAACCAAGACAGTGAAACTACAAAAGGAAGGGTGGGGGGACTCTTTCTCTGACAGAACAGGAAATCAGAGGTTTAATTAACTGTGATTACAAGATTCAGCTGATCTGATTGGCCTTACCTCTTCCTTTTCATTAAGTGACAGTCTAGTTGACATCCTGGCAAGAGAATTAGAGCCTGAGGGTAGACCAATTTCAAATGGAGTTTGCCATTGTTATAAAACAAATTGATCCTCTTCTGCACTGGTCTGCAGGATTACACCTAGCAAAGTGGCACTTGGAAATCTGTCTCTATAGATAACCCTGTATGTGGCACACAGTCAGTCTCTGGAAAGAACAGGATGGAGGAACGTCTTTCCAGGGCCAGAAAAATGAGACTGGACAAATGCAGGCTCCAAAGGAGTCTGAAAGATGTGGTGGCTTCTCCAGGGCTAGGGTAGTTGTTAAGATTGGCTTCGAACCGAAGCGTTTCACCTGGAAAAGACAGGTGTCTCTGGGGACAGAATCATCATGCTTGTCAAGTCTTTGAATAGGAGGAGAACACAATGGCTAGACCAGTTCAGGACATGTGGCATTTACTGTGGAGCTGAAGGAAATCACCAAGCTAGGAGCCTAGAAGCAGAAGCTGGCTCAAAGGAGGGAGAAGAAGGGTTGACAGGCTGCATGGAAGTCTTTCTGAGGAGCAACAGTCAAAGAAAGGCACGGCAGTCATCACAGATTCGTCTACATTCTACTTAATGAAGAACATTGTTACTTACTGAAAGGTAACCTTGGAATTCGTGCATCCTTCCAATTTACAGGGCCCTTCACCTGGCTCAGGTGTTAGGGGACACGGGTTGTTGAATTCTGCCTCCAGAGTTTTCTTGTTCAAGGCTGATTTTGTTACACTGGATACAGAACCCAACACTGGCATGGACTTGGACTCTGAGGTGGCTAATATCCCGGTAGGACCTTAAAACCAAACACATACCTCAAGTTTAATAATTCTGTGTGATGCTTATCAAGGATATGAAAGATTAGCTGGAAAGTCCACAGGAAGTGAAAAAGGCCAAGTTGGTTAAGAAGTCTAAGTACATGTTAAAAGGAAAATAAAAAAAAGTCCCTGCCAAAAGTCTGTTTTGCTTTGGGGTAACTCTACTTTTTAGGGCACTGGACCATGCTGGGAAATTGTGTGCAAACCTTTAAGAGGTCACAAAATCCCTAGCCACACTCCTTCCATGACCGGTCCTCAGCAACATTGCAATTGTGGAAACTTTTTTCTTCTTCCGAATATGGCTTTCTGACTGCCCTGCTTGAACCATTTTGCCTCTCAAGAGTTAATTCTTCGGAAAACTCAGCTCTGCATTTTAAACAGAAAATGGACCAATGTCAAAAGGTTCTTTCTAAAAGGCTCATGAAGACTTCTTGAGCATTAAACAGCTTTTATGAACATTTTCATTTTAATGTGAATGAGTGGTAAGTGGATTTATTGCCTCTTTAAAAAAAAATACAGACACAAGATTATAACAATTAAGTGGCAAAGAATTTGGGCTGTTTACCTTCTGGTCTCTGCTATTCTTTGGGACAGGATTTAAACAACTCCGGTAAGTAAGGCTTGCTACTGAAATTTTGGGCACAGCATTCTAGAACTCACAGGCGAAAGCTAAGCCTCGCCCTGAGCATGCCTCAAAGGATACCCTTCTTAAAACTTCAGAAGGAACGCTTTAACAGAGAGACTGACTAAACAATTCACAGATGTGCAAATTAAATGATGTCAAAACAAAGTTAGGACACAACCTTGAAGGACATCACTGAGAAGAGACCTAGGAGATTGACCCTGTCTGGGGACGGGGAGGGGTATGTGTGTGTCAGGGTGTGGCTCTGGTGGGGAAGGGCAGGCATGGAACCTGACTTCAATCTGCAGCACTGCATAAACTGGTCATGGTGGTGCTCACCGATAGCTCTAGCACTTGGAAGGTGGAGGCAGGAAGATCAAAAGTTCAAGGTTACTCTCGACTACATGCCAAGTTCAAAGAAAGAAAAGAAAAAGAACCATCTCCCAAATTGGTATTATATAATCCAAAATGCTGGCAGATCCCTCGTAGTAACAGCTCGTGAGATACATTCTTTTCTGTGGCTATGAATATGACTGGAATACCTATCTTAGAGAAACTGGAAATTTGCTCAATTCTATTGGACTCTTCCCTTCGCCTGACTCCATGGTACTGACTTGACTTCACCTGTACCAGCTGTGCAAAGAGGCTGGTGTCCTGCTTGAGTGCTCTGTTCAGGAAGGCCTTTTCCTTCCAGCTACACGAAGCCTTATGTTACGTGGGGATATGGAAGGTGGCAAGCAGGGCGAAAAGATCAAGCAAAGAAACTTCTGGAAAAAACAGGGATATATCAAGTTGAATCCAGGGTCCGCCTCATCTCCTCTCTGTTTTGTCCTTGGTAACTTGACAGCAACACTAGACAGCGTTAAGCATGTCTGTCCTTGTGGGGGAAAAAAAAATCTCTTTTTGAATACACCAATGGCTGCTGCTTGTTTCTTCAGCCAAAGCCACTTAGAAAGGAGGGCAGAGAGCTCAGCCAGGGCTCGTGTTTTCCTTACATACAAAAAGAAATGCAGGCAGAATGTTTGCAGTGGTGATTGCTGCTCCTATGCTTCCTAAGAGCCTCTAGCTCTTCTCTGACATTGTCACTGGCAGGCCACCAGACTGGGTGGAGAAAGGGAGTGGCGGCCAGACCCAGAAGGAAAACCGAGCAGGACAGAGCATCTGAAGCGCGTGAGCCTAGGGTTGGATCTACGGAGCCTGTCTGCTCCCTGAAGTAGCCCTCCTCCTCTACCTGTTCTCGCCCCTATTTCCCAAAAGTCTTAGCGTACAAGAGCAATGTGGCAGGCCCATGTGCCGTAAGCCCGTGAATATCACAAGCCCACATCCTATGAGCCTGGGAATCCTCGCTGGCCACATGCCCATGAATGGATGCTCCACTGTGAGTCACCCCCCTCAGAACACACTGACTATGTCTACTTTACCAATAGCAGATCATATGTCTTTGTTCGTGTACTAACGGATCTATCAAAAAATAAATTAAAACCAGGCTGGCCTCTAATTCACTATGTAGTTGAAGATGACCATGAATTCCTAATCTTCTTGTCTCTACCTCCCAAGAGGGATTGTGGGTGTGTGCCACCATGCTGTTTATGTGGTTTCCAGACTCAAAACCAGGGCTTTAAGCACTCTAGGCAAACATTCTACCAATTGAGCTACATCCCTAGCCCCCAAGCGTACTGGATTTTTATTCTAACATCCCTTGAATGGGACACTGAACACACTGGTGAAAACCAAATCAAACAAAAGATCCTTATTGGGTCTCTAAAATGTGTTCCTCCCTCACGTCTGGAAGTACTCCTGTTTTCATATTAACTGAAACTAAAGTGCCTCCCCTGAGCTTGAAAGCCGCGGCCACTGTGTTGACTAAATCCACAAGTGAAGCAGAGGGGCCTACAGGAGCACCTTCAGGTGGATTCCTGGAAGGCTGGCACAGGCACCAAGTCACCAAATGGATGAGGAAGGTGGCCGAGTGCTGTCAATACAATAAAAATCTCTTAGAATACCTGAGAGTTCCTGTCAGGTTGTCTGCTGGGTAGGAAGAGTCCTTGTGTGGGATTTTATCAGTAGAATTTGCAAACCAAACTAAGAACTGAATATGTTTATGTCAGTGTGGTCTCTCTTGTTTTGAGGTAGGGTCTCTTACTGTCCTGGAGCTCACTCTGAAGGCTCGCCTGACTGTCTGGTGTGGTGTCTCTTGTCTACAGAGTGGAGGCCCCCTTCTCTTCACCTCCCCATCGCTGGGTTACAAGTCATGGATTTCAAAACGTGGTTTCTGAGAACTGAATTCAGGGAGTAATTAAACATCTTCTCAGACCACTCATATGTCTGTCATAAATGCATAGCTACTTCTCTGGCCAAGCTTGATTTGAGGAATCACTCAGTTTAGTAAATCCCCGTCGAAAGCAGAGCCTGACCATCACAATTCCATCATGAATGTTCTAGCAAGTTCAGCCAGGCTGAGTGGGTCACGCCAAGAAGAGCCCTGGGGAGGCTGATGTAGGAAGGTTACATGAGTTCAAGGCCAGCCTGGGCTACATAGCAAGACCTTGTCTAAAACAAAGTTTTAGCAACTTAAAGCTGGTCAACATGACTCCACAGATCATTTCAATGGACTGTTCCTCACCTAGGTGAGTCTTACAAACTTCGGCCCATTACCTCTTGTTGCTGATTAATAGTGCCCCCTTACTATAATTTCTCCGAGCCAGCTTCCTGGCTAGCTTCAAGAGGCAACCTTCATAAATTGCCACGACCAAACTCACACAGACAACTGTACCCACCCAAAGTCTGGAGCTGATCTGTGATGCAGCACATGGACAATGACGCAGTTCCAGCACCCAATAGCAATGGCAAACTCACATTTGATGGCAGAACTGAAGCCACCGGCAGATTCATGAACAGACTGGGTATGGAGAGAAAAGGTGATTCCTCTGTATTTGTGACTGATGCGTAATTCCCACCCAAACTGCAAACCATGCTAGGCAGAGTAGGGGGCAGGGCACGTTTCATGGACTGCCTTACTTCCTCTTGAGAATGATGCTATAGTGTATGCCTGTCCTCATTAGAAAGGGCACAAAGAAACAGAGGCACAGGAAAACTGAGGAACTAGCCTAAGGGCAAGCAGTGGACAAGACAGGCTGGGACTGGAACTCCCAAACCTCCATCCGATGCTATATTGTTGACAAAATCCATCCTGATGGGAGAGGAGCTTGAGGTCCATCCTTCCCTAAGGAGCTAAAGACAACAGGGAAGGGGGAGACATTTCCTTGGGTGGTACAGCCACTGGTAAGCTGCTCCTGTTCCTGTAACTAACCCTCACAGATGCTCCTGTGCATACAATAATGAAATGTGTGTGTGTGTGTGTGTGTGTGTGTGTGTGTGTGTACACATAAATCCAAACTACAAAAACGAACAAAATTTCATGAACTTAGAAAGACCAGTGAGGGGGAGGGGACAAGAGAGGGTAATTGGGGTGAATATGTCTTCTCATGGGCCCTTTGTCCTGGAGAACCTAACACTGAATAGGGCTGATAGACAAATGCTTGGTTACCTACAAATAAAGATGCTGATGACCACACATGTGTCACCTGAAGTACTGCAGCCACTCTCTACCCAGTCAGGACTTCTCGCTTACATTAAAAAAAAAAAAGCTAAACATTTAATACTAATTTTTGAAAGATGATTTCATGTTAAAGAGGCTTAGAGGAAGGAAAGGAGGAGAGTGGAGGACTCGAAGAGGCTTACTACTGCTATCTGCTTCTGCTGTCAGCTTTCTGCGACGTAAAATCCTCTCTAACTCAGTTTCACTGTTCTCAGGGCCAAGGGATTTTAAGCTTCTCGAACTAGTGGATTTGTTAAGTGTCCCCTAAAACAAAAACAAAAAGGTTAATATAATACACAAAAGAACAGAAAATGCAAACCAATAAAACACTGTGAGAATCAAAACGGAATTAAGAAACAAAAACAAATTATGTACAGATGTATATATATGTGAGTTTCTCAAACCTGCACACACACCCTCATTGACATAAAGTACTGGAATTTTCAAGAAGACGCTGCTGACGATGGAGACAGCAGCTTCGTCTCAAGAGCAAATCATGCAAGAATAGCTCTGAGGGAGCTGACTACACAGGTAACCGTAGGGAGATACTTGCCCACTGGTGATGTAGATGTTGATATCTATCTGTGAAGGACAGAATGGGCATGTTCCACTCACCTTTGAAGAGCATCTTCACACAACAGCATGGACTATAGAGCACAAGTCCTCAGGTGCTAGAGAAACATGTGGTCTTGTTACTGAGTGAGTGACCCTGGCTATATACCAGAGGGCAGTATTATTGCTGAAAAGCAACTTAAGGGTCCCCAGTGGTCTAGCTGAAGAAGGATCAGGCTGAGCTACTTTGGCATTAGTATGGGAGAGGAATACCATGGTCCTACAGAAACGAACTAACTTCCATCATCTTGACAGACAAGAACATGAATGTGTGCCTTTTCAGTGCCCAGAAGACACTGTATGCAACAAGAGGCCAACAAGCTAGGCTTCTGAAACTGGCCTTGGCTTCTAAGACAAAAAACCAATGCCCTAGTTTCCCATCCAGGCCTCTCTTGAAGTGCATGACTGGGGGTGAGCAGCTTCCTATCTCCTTTACCACAGGATCATCTAGACAGAGCAGTGATGTGCTCCTCACTTAGCAGTGAGCATGTAGCTTACCAGTAACAAGGCTTTCATGACCAGAGCCCACTGTCTCTCTGAAGAGCTCCTACTCAGCTGTACCATTAGTGAGGGGATGGAGCAATCAAGAGACCCAAGATCTAGTCAGCGGAAACAGCAACTTTCTGAATCTGGAAACAGCTTTTGTTCAGCAAGGTTTGTAGCCAAACTTGCTAAGGGCTTTTACTCCTATTCCCTCCTAGCTTCCAGCTTCTGGTAGGATACTCTGGGTCCTATTGTTTCGAAATGATAATTCCCTAAACCATAAGACAGCAAAAAGTTCCTTTTGAATATCAGAAGATTACAGATCTCCCACAGGAAAAGCTGTTACAATGTCCTCGTCATCTTTAAGCAGAGACCACACCTGCTTAAAGATCAAAACAAAACAAAAAGAAACAAAACAGGTTGCTGCCAGCTGCAACTGACAAACTTGAAGAAGGCTGCTACTTTATTCCAGCATGTGACACTTCCCCCCCCCACCCCCCACCCCGGAAATGAGATATTTTGTTTTTCATTTGTTGCAAAGATTTGTAAGCTATCCAGAAGGAACATGACATGTGTGATTTAACAGCTTATTCAAGTTTAGAAGTGAGATGACTTGGTTCACTGGGTTGTAGGTCTCTATCTACTTGTTGATGAAAAAACACAGTAAGGCATGATTGTTCCTGGAAATTAAAGAGAATGAATGGCCACTTTCCACACACTTGAAAAGAATGTAAAGAACAAGTATCCTCATGTCATTTCTATTTAAGCTTCTAGGAAACTTACCATTTGAAATGCTTGTGAGCAGCTATTTAAAAACCTTATGGTTCTCACCGTGAAAATAACTTACAGAGCAGTCACATTGTTTGACTCTCAAGGTCACTGTATGATTTCCCCCAAGGGAAATGGCTGCTGGAAAGGAAACTACATGCTATCTACTGTTGTTAAATTCATCTTTTGCATGGTCTTTCAGCTCTGTCTTTGGATAAACATTTTTCCCCAAATACTGACTGTGATGCCAAAGAATCGATTTTCTGAGTTCTAACTTGTAAGTTGCTCCCCATTTTTGTTTGCTCGCCCCCTGATGTGGTTGATGTCACTAATGTTGAGTAAAGTTTAGAGATGCTGGCAACTGAAGGACAGGAGAGTTCTGCAGGACGCTCAGATGAAATGAGGATGGACTTGGCTAATTAAAATTATTCTATCTTAATCAAATCATCTATTAATTCTATCTTATTAGAATAAACTATTCCTGAGATAATTCTACTTCTATATCTTACTTCTCTATTGGATTCATAAAATGCACCAGTCAGAAGATAGCTCAGAAGCCATGTGGTACATACAACTACTTCGATTTACAAGGAACTGGAACCCAGTGAGGCTCAGGACCACCATTGGGTCCCACAATAAGTCAGAGATAGGGCTGGGTTTTAGATTTAGGTCAAAACCCCAAATAGTTATCCTACTATTTCAAATCACCATTGCATTCAGCAGTCTTAATTCCCAAGCACTTCAAAAGTTACAAATGTCATTACACTAACTTTTAATCAAATGTTACAAATGTTACCACACTTTCACCATCAAATAAAGACTGGTCCACCATTGCTGCACCTGTTGAGAATGGTGAGGGGGCTTCTTTCTCTTTGTTCTACAGAGCAAATGTGGGTATTCTTTTGTATCTGTTCAGACGGTAGCTTTTCAACAACAGTGTGCTTACAGAGTCTCCACGTCCTAAACCTTAGAAGTTCTATATGAACACAAGAAATGCCTGGTATATGTTGTACATACAAAATGTTTGGATTGAAATATTAAGTGACATGAGTTTGGAAAAATGAGTTATCAATACTGATGCTTTAAAAAATTGGCTTGAAAACTGTACACCTTAAAAAAATAGAGAGAGTAAGGTTTCCAGCTCTTCTTGGCTAGAGATTTGTATCTAACTTCTCTCATTACTCCAAAGCCCAAAGTTTATACCATGGATTACAGGGTTTTTTTTGTTTTTTTTTTTAGCAGAAATGTCCCCAAGAAGTTCTTTCTGTTTTCTGTACTCCAGGACATCAGAACACCTATCTGCTATGCCTCCTGGTTTAGCTGTTCCATTCCCACCTTGCTGCAAGGTTCACCGTAGCTCTTAACATCTGCTTTGTCACACGTCATATTTACCGGGATGGTGTCATGTGATTTCCTCAGAACTAAGTTTGATAATCCTTATAGTGTGGACCCCAGCTGGAAGCCCTGGAAATACACCACACTGGAGCCCCACTTTCTCCCACATAAGATGACACTGGGGCCATCCCTCAAATAAACTCCTGCCAGGGTAGAAGACAGTTACCATTTGGCAAAGAAGAGTAGGGATAGGGCCATGGGGGTCCACACTTAGAAAAATAAAAACACCTTAATACAAAGAAATATTAATTCTGGAGTTATTACCCCTTACTTATACATGAATCCAGAAAAGGCAGAGAAATCTAATGAAAGACCTCTTAAAAAACAGTTTTCATAAATCATAAATAATTTCACAAATCTATCTACATGAAGTAATGTAAAACTGTAGTGAATATTATACTGAAAAGTAATATTTGTGCTATGGATACAGACTGGTGGTCAAGCATAAGCTTAGCATGTGTGCAATGCACACATACATTCACACACACACACACACACACACACACACACACACACACGATAATTCATTAAACTTGCTACCATCCAGCACTATCTGCCGTTGACATAATTTTTTTCCATATTATCTGATTTTCTTAATAAACCACATTTTTATCAAGTCAAACTGAGTCTAGTTGACTCTTAAGACATCAGAGCTTCTCTTCCCTCTCCTAAGACCCCTGGGACTTCTTCAACCACAGGAATTAGCATTCAAATAAAGAAGCAACAAAAGGGCCTGTCACAGGGGCAGAGCCCTGGATGACAAAATCTTCCATCATAGAATCCCTATGGTAAGAGCCAAGTCCTTTGTCAGGGGCCTTCTAATCCTTGATTCTGTAGGTAGACCACCACTGTTAGCCAGTGATACACCACTCTTCAGGGCTAATCCCACTCACTTAAAACTAAAGCAAACTAATTAAGCCATTCTGTGAAGTCTACTGTTTAGAGTCATTCTTGATGAAAATAATGTTGTTTACCGTCATTATGTGGACGTCTACATGTGATGCTTAATTAGCACAGTAACAACAAACAGGGCAAGGATTATTCCCGCACCTCCGCCCCATGTCTGTTGACTGACTGTGCATAATAACTAGGGCCGGGCTGGAATGGGGTCTGAAATAGAGCTCAGTCTGAAGCACTTCCCGTGAGACTGTTGGAGAGGCTAGTCAGGAGCGATTCTACCGGCCCCAGCTCCCACTTGGAAAAGAGGTGAGCAACAGACATGTTTTCCAGCAGGTAGGAAGTACTTTGAGAGAATGAACTTGGTGACATAAAGACTTTCATGGAGCTGGAAATGGAGTTCAGCTGGTCCAGTGCTTGCCTAGTAAGCTTGAAGTCTTGGGAAAGCCTTTGGACAGACCTCCAGCACCCTATAAAAT
This sequence comes from Tokudaia tokunoshimensis, assembly GCA_036184795.1. Classification (NCBI taxonomy): domain Eukaryota; kingdom Metazoa; phylum Chordata; class Mammalia; order Rodentia; family Muridae; genus Tokudaia; species Tokudaia tokunoshimensis. Next base: position 177,588,374 of record BTHU01000001.1, read on the forward strand.
GGCTGTAGTGGTACACACTTACAACCCCAGTCCTTGGGAGGTAAAGGCAGGAAGAGCATTTCAAGTTCCAAGCCATCCAGGGCTGCATATGAGGAAAAACAGAAGGGAACCTGCAGCCCCCAGCACTCGACCATTATATTTGGCTGTAAGCTCAAATTTACGTGTAGGTGCCAGGCATTCCACTTTCTTCCCTCACAAGGGCTGAGCCTTGAGCTTTCTGCTACACTGTTGGGACTAGAGTATTCTTATAGCAGACAAGGACTTGCCGAGTATGTGGGCTACCCTTGTAGAACACAGTCAACAACAAGGCATTTGACACATGTGCTGGAGGTAGCCATGGTGCAAAGAAACTAGTCTAACAGTGGACATAAAATACGTCCAAAACAACTATTCATGAAAAGTTAAGAAGAGAAAATAGTCTTCTACTTCCCCATAACACAGACAGCAGCTCTTACCAGGATTCCCTTCAGCTCATCCACCGCACTTTCTGAGCCCTTTAGAGAGTCTGGCTGTAATTCAAAAAGGAAAAGGAAAAAGAAAAGAGAGAAATTACTGTGTGATCTGATTTTAACATTTGAAATATTTAATTTTTTTATGAGTTAAGTGTGTGTGGTTGGGGAGAACAACCTGCGAGATTTTTCTTCCACCTTGGGGGTCCCAGGAATAAATAGATCACCAGGCTCGGTGGCAAATTCTTTAACACACGGAGCTGTCCTGCTGGCCCCATATAAAGATTTTTATGTACTAAGTTGCTGGTGATCCTTGTGGAGGTGGGAGGGTTATGCGTATGTTCACGCTGTGCACAAGTACATGCACTATGGGCACGGGGGAAGGTGCGAGTGTCCTTCTTCATCATTCTGTACCTTGCTCCAGTGAGACAGGCCTCTCACCAAACCTGGAGCTTGCTGATTTTTGGAGATGATGATGACAGTCAGTAAAGACCCCTGATCACTCCCAACCTCCCCCACCGTCGTTCTCCCACCCTCCCTCCCCCACCCTGTGTAGGTACTGTGTTATAGGCCTGTGCAGCCATGCTTAGCAGGGTGCTGGGGGCCTGAAGCCAGGTCCTCCTTGTTAGCCTTTTGTCTAAGCTCCACCCAACAGTGACCGGGCTCACCCCCCCCCCTTTGTTCTTTCTTGCTCTTTCCTTCTTGCTCCCACTCTGTCTTCTCCCCACTTTCCCCTCTCCCTCTCTCTCCACATGCTCATGGCCAGCCTCTACTTCTCTTCTCTTCTCTTCTCTTCTCTTCTCTTCTCTTCTCTTCTCTTCTCTTCTCTTCTCTTCTCTTCTCTCCCCTCCCCTCCCCTCCCCTCTCTCCTCTCCTCTCTTCTCTCTTCTCCTCTCCTCTCTTCTCCTCTCTCCTCTCCCCTCTTCCCTCCCTCCCTCCCTCTCTCCCTCCTTCCTTCCCTCCCTCCCTCCCTCTCCTACTTTCTCAACTCTCCTCCCCATGCCCTGAATAAACTCTATTTTATACTATACCATCTGTGGCTGGTCCCTCAAGGAGAAGGGATGCCTTGGCATGGACCCCCGTAGGCACCCCCATCCCCCACACCTGACTACACATCCACCAAACATATTCCTTCTCTCCTTATCTTTTTACAAACATAACACTCCTCATGCCTGCACAGCGAACACCTCACTCACAAACCACCTCCCTGACTCGCTCTATGCCTCACAATCACTTTTGTTGTTAGGTGGGGTTTTTTTTTTTTCACTTGAGATTTGGGGGGGAAACATTCGTCATTTCAAGGCTACCAGATGGCCCCTGAATAAAAACTTAGAAGGTATATTTAAAGGGAAAAGGGCTCAGGCTACTTTCTTCTAAACACTATGTTGTCTTGTGGGTATCATCCTATCTACAGAAGGTTTTAGTAAACACTAGATTCTAAAGATTTGGTTCCAAATCATTAGACACTTTAGTAACAAGCTGTTTTTAGACATATCTTAGACTTCTGCCAGCACAGAAAGGTGGGCTAGAGAACCATGAGAGCAGAAAACAGGTGCTGGGCAAAGAATTCCCAGGGCTCTCTTAGTTCCAGAAAGGCTGGCCACTGACAGGAGATGGGCCTTTCCCAGTAAGGCCACATCAGGAGGAAAGGACACCAACAGAGACAGTCAGCACCCCTGGCTGCAAGAGCCTTCGAGCCTGACAACCCGGGTTCAGTTCTGGGCCTATTTTGTGAAAGGAAAGAACTGCGTCCCCTAAGTTATCCTCTGACTCCGTCCACATAACAACGTACAAGCACACATGTGTGCGGGCACACACAGGCAGATGTAATAATAATATTTTTTTAAACGATCCTATTTCCATTTTTCAAAAATAAAGACAAAACCAGGTTGGGATGTTCAACCTTCCCAGCCCAGGTTTCTGAAAAATGAGAATTTCCTGAGTATCAGACATAAGCGCTAAGACACCAATTCTAACTGGGCCGGTTCTACCTACCTGGAATATCGAGAGATTTGGCAAATAACTATCCACAATACAGGCTTAGCTCTTAGGAAAACTGACATGTTAAAGGTGTCTTTTGGACCAATGCTTTACCTAAAGGTGCAGCCAAAAGAGCTGCTATGCAACTATGTGGTCCTGGCTGCTGAAGTCTTCTAGAGCCTGGACCACACACTATCACACTGGGATATTCTGGGACTTTTGGTCCTGGGGAAGAGGTTTGGATTCAAGTGCACACTGACCATGTATGGCAGAGGTTATCAGGCTGGTCACTCAGTGCTGCACAAACACAGTCCGATGGCAATGTGCTACACCAACACAGTCTGATGGCAGCCAATGAAAAGCCCAGCTGTCCATGGATCCTCAATGGGTGCTTTTCAGATTTTTGAGCTCACATGAAATAAGGGCCAATTGTTGCAAGAGAAGAAAGCAGAAGGATGTCCTGAGGCTGAGAGCAGACATAGGGCACTGGGTGATGTTAATAGATTGTTTGTTTTTGAGATCGAGTCTTTCCCAGACTGGCTTCCAGCTTAGGGTACTCCTTCCCTGACCTCCCAGGTGCTGGGACTGCAGGCACGAGCCATCACAGCAAGCTCAACATTTTTTTACTCTAAACTAATTTGGTTTTATTATGAGACTATGTTTTTCCCTAGAAATAGTTTGCTCTCACTTATTATTTCCATAGTGGTTGTGGTAAACGACAGGAAAATATTTTCTTTGCAAGGTGACCTCCAGACCCTTCATTTTAAAATGCTTTCATGTTTCATTTCGGTTGATCCTTACGACAGGCTCATCGAGTCACATAGAGCAGAGGCTGGCCAGCTGCAGCACCTAAACTATTACAGGATTATTCTACCTAGCTTCCTTCTGTCTCTTCCTCCCCTAGTTAGAACCCGGCTGCCAGATCACCCAGCAGGCACAATTGGCTGAAAGGTAAGACTTTCTTCTTTCTGCATCCAGGCTACCATGAATGCTCTCTACCTGTCTGTCTGTCTTGCCTGCTGGTTACCAAGTGGCAACTTTAGAAGTAACTTAGAACTTCTATTCAGTAGTCATCCCACAGGAGTTCATAAAGTTAGAGGGGAGTGGCCTTGGGGCTGAGGAGATGGCTTCCACTGGCAAATAAATTACTTGTCTTGCCAACATGCGAACCTGGATCTGAACTCATTTGAAAAGAGTTTGGTGTGGTGGCATAGGCTTATAATCCCAGCCCTAAAGAAGTGGAAGTAAAAAAAATAAAAAATAAAAAAAAACAAACCCTGGGGCTTACTAGTCAGACACCCGGCCTGGTCAGCTGACTCCAGACCAGTGAGAGAGGCAAGAGTCATCCTGAGGTTTCTCTAGCCTCTCCCCACGCACATGAACACGCACATCACAGACACGGATGCATCCGCGTGAACCAGCACAGACACAAAGGCACAGATGTGTGTTCATGCCCACACTCGCTCCCTCACAAAAGAGGAGCAGTCTTGAAAGGGAAACAGAAGGGAGCCATGGAGTACGTTGAACAAAGAAGGAAAAGAAGGCTGCCCACATCTCATTAGAGTGAGGAGAGAAAGGAATTTTTTTGTTCCAAGAGAAATCTCAAAAAACTGTTATTGGGCCTGTCTGAATGTGGTAGACAGACACAGGGACTGGGCGTGGGGGGGGGGAGTCCTGTGTGGGCACCCAGCGTGGATCTCCTCACCGTGCTACTTCAGAGGCAACTGCTAATAGGCTGGCAAACCAGCTTAGTCTACCACTAGGTTTCTTCTACTATTACCATGTGGTTCCCCCGCCACACACACACACACACACAAACTGCAGTCTCAGGGAGGCACGTCCATGTCCCTTACCACCTCACCCCCAGTGCCCACAACAGTATTCGACACAGAGAGGATGCGCAGAAACCCACAGGAGAACAAGGGATCAAGGAAAAGAGAGGGAATAGCGCAGTTGTCTGACATGGTGACTTTCATTGACATCCCTCTGCTGGAAGAGATGACAACGCCAGGCAACAACATGCATGACCTTGCAAACCAGCTCAGGCTCACCTGCGGTCACAGAGACCTCTCAACCCAGGCACATACAGAACTGAAAACTTCTTGGACACATTACCTTTCAAGCCTTGGTCTGATGTAACTTTCATCAAATTCCAAGCTTTTACATAAAAAAGGAGGAGGAGGAGGAAAGAAAGAGGGAGGGAGACACTGGAGTGGAGAGATGACTCAGCAGCTAAGAGTACTGGATGCTCGTTCAGAGAACCAGGGTTGACTTCCAGCACCTAAATGGCAGTTGACAACCACCTATAACTCCGAGTCCAAGGAATTTTATGCCCTATTCTGGCCTCCTTGGATAGTAGATATGAATACAATACACAGACATACATGCAGGCAAAAATACCCATAACTACACACACATACACACACACACACACCCGCACACATGTACATGTACACAATACTCACACACATGCACATACACATACTCACACACTCACACATACACACATGCACATACACACACCCATACACACACATACACATACATATTCACACACATGCACACATACACTCACACACATGCATACACACATGCACATACACACATTCACACACATGCATACACACATACACACATGCACACATACACACACACATGCACATACATACACTCACACACATGCATACACACATACACACATGCACACACATGCACACACACATGCACATATACATGCACACATACACACATGCACACATACATACACATGTACACACACATGCTCACACACATGTACACACATACTCATACACATGCACACACACATACTCGCACACATACACACACACTCACACACATGCATACACACATGCACACACATACACACACACATATTCACACACATGCACACACATACACTCACACACATGCATACACACATGCACATACACACACTCACACACATGCGTATACACATACACACATGCACACACATGCACATGCACACATACACACACGTACACACACATGCTCACACACATGTACACACATACACACATGCACACACACATACTCGCACACATGCACACATACATACTCACACACACGCATACACACATACACACATGCACACACATACACACATGCACACACATATACTCACACACATGTACACACATACTCACATGCATGCACACACATACACACATTCACACATACACACATGCACACATGCACACACGCACACACACACACACTTGAGTGTAGAGAGCACAGCTGCACATACCTTTGCCTTGGGTCTGGCTGTCTGGTTAACCGGCCTAAGATGAACTCCCTTTTTAATTCTGTCCATCATCTCTTCCACTGCTTGTCTCTTCAGGTCTGTGACTTCCTCAGCTGTGTGAAGAACACAGACAGAAATCATACTAGGACTTAGGAAACACCTCTTGCTGGTGACAGACCAAGTTTGTAGCACAGAAATCAATATCATCTCACCTATGAGAAACATAATACAAGAATAAACTTGGAGATATGGATATCTCCAGGTTGGTCGGTTGGTCTGTCTGTCTGTCTGTCTGTCTGTCTCCCTCCCTCCCTCCCTCCTGTGTGCGTGCTGTCTGAATGCCTTTGTATACGTGTATAGAGGCCACAGGAGGACACCGGTACCATGCCTCACTTCTCTCCACATTATTTCTTTGAGGCATGGTCTCTCACTAAACCTGTGGTTAAGATGGTGGCCTGCAAGTCCCAGCACTGTTTCCACCTTTGTGTAGCCAAGCCCTAGTAGCCAAGCCCTATTTTTCAAGGGGTTGCTGGGGATCTGAACCTCGGTCTTCATGCTAAGTGTTCTTACCCACTAAGGCATCTTTCCAGCCTCTGTACCTTTCCGAAATCATCCGTCTCTGCCACAAAGATTTTTTTTTAAGTTGTTACATCCTGTATGTCAAAGAAAGTGGACTAAAGCCTATCTAGAGGAGGATATCAGAGAGATCTCCTCTTTAAGGGAAAGAGGTCCAGTCAAGAGATGGACAGCAAGAAGGCAAACCCGTTTTTAATACCATGGTTTGTTTAGGAATTGTATAAATAGGATACATTTAAGCAAACCTTTTTTTGAGTCTATTTAAAGTATCCATGTTTTAAAAATAACAAATGTGTGTCCAGCAATGACATAAATGAAATCATTAAATGTGACTATAAACTAGCTTTGAGGGGTTCAGGTGTGACCCAGAAGCAAAGTGCTTACCTACAATGTATGAGAAAACAAAACCACCTATTGTCCAACGTGTGAGTGTGTGTGTATGTGTGTGTGTGTGTGTGTGTGTGTGTGTTATGTGGTGTGTGATGTGTGTGGTGAGTGTGTATGTGTGTGTGCATGTATCTGAGTATGTGTGTATGTGCGTGTGTGTGTGTGTGTATGTGTGGTATGGTATGTGTGTGTGTGTGTGTGGTGTGTTACATACATGTGGAGGTCAGACTAGAATACCAGGTGTCTTCTTATATTGTTCTCTGCCTTACTGACTTGAGACAGGGTCTCTCACTGAATTCGAAGCTTGCCATTTTGGCCAGGCCAGCCGGCAAGGTGGCTCTTGGGATCTGCCATCTCTGTCCCCAAATGCTGGGGCTAGAGGTATGAAAAAATATTGTTTAATGGATTCAAATGCAGTTCCGCATGCTTGTGGAGTGAGCATTCTTGACAGAGCTACCTCCTCAGCCCTTAGTGTCTGATTTTTCTTGCTTGCTCCATGAATAGCTGAAGATTACAAATGAATTAAACTGAAACTTGTTGACCAAAATCAATTTTGTTTTTCTCAAAGAATTTCTTGGCCAATGTATGGAATCACTTTGGAACATGTTACCATTAATGTGCTTCTAGACCTGCACTATTCCTAGTGAGTTCACTCCAGTTGATACACAGAAGCTAAGTGCCAACTGAAACCTAGGCTGAACGGCAGACTCTCAGTCTGCCTGATCAGTGCTGAACTCTGACTGTAAACAGATATGATGTCTGTACTTTTGGGAAGAGATGGCTAAACCCTCAAAGGCTGCCTTCTAGATGAAGGGGACCACAGTCAACCCAAAACTAGTCAGTGCTAGTTTCAGGTCTAACTCATGGCTTCTTTCCTGAGGAGACTTCATGTGGACCTGGGTAGCCATTCCTTATCTCTGAGTCTCTAAGGGAACACCAGAACTTACAAGTTTCTATTACCTTCAACTCTGTAGCACCAAATGGCTGAATCACTGCTACATTAGTAAGTATAATCTGACTTCAAAGACAATTCTGTCCTCTGAGGCTATTGAAAACCTAAGAATAAAAATGTCTCAAGGTGGAACATGATTCAGATCCAAGAGTCATCTTTCCACAGATGTCTTAGTTACTTTTTAGTAACTTTCCTCATTGTTGCAACAATGAAAAAAAGAAAAAAGCCACCGGAGGAAGGCAGGGTTTGTTTTAGCTCAGTACAAGAGTAAACCATCATTGTGGGGAGTCAGGCTGCAGGGGCATGAGGTCACAGCTGAGGATAGGTGCGTGTGTTCTTCTTATTCAGCCCACCCAGCTCCAGGGCCTGCAATAGCTGCCCACATTTGGAGTGGGTCTTCTCACCTCCACTAACTCCAGAAACTTCCTCATGGGAATGCACAGAGATTTGTCTCCTGAGTGATTCTAGATCTTGTGGAGTTGACAATCAGTATCAAATATCACATAATACAACATGGAAAACACAAGTATCAAAGTTAGAATGTGCCAACAAATGAAAAATGTTGGAAGAAAAAAAGAAAGAAAGAAAGGAAGGAAGGAAAAAAAAAGTCCAATGATTTGGGTTGATCAACTCTGTGTCCTTAAATAGAATTTGGGGGTGGGAACTTATTCTGATGGCTCACAAATACCTACAAGGGGGCAAACAAGAAATTTGCTCACTCATTCACTGTCTCCCTTGATGTCCAAATATCTGTACATATACATGCGTTCCTGACCCTGTTCAAAAGGAGATTAGAAGGAAAAAAAAAAAAGCCAGGTCTTGTACATGAACACCTGGCATGGGATGTGGTTTAGTCCTGAGAACTCAGAGACCAGTTTTAAAATACCTTTATTTCCCCCCTCTTGGTTTTGTTTTCTTTTTCAGAAAGACTGCCATTTTGAGCGAGACTAGGAAGAGCCTCATGGCGAAGGGAACACCGCCTACAAACAGATTAGCACTCTGCAAGGACTGCAACCCAATTAAATACACCATACAGAAACTAATTAAGGCAGACAGATGGAGAATTATGGGCCACACCATTCAAATCTGCGACAGCATCTACCAGCAGGAATTTAAAGCAGCTCCTTATATTTGCTTGCCAAAATCATAGTGATAATTCAGAGAAGTGCCACTATCTGTATTGTGCACAGATTATAAACCAGGCTTTAATTTCTCAGCCTTTTTTCCCCCAAATATAAAGGCTTAATTGGTCTTAAGGAAAAGAAATCACTCTTATCAGATTCCCTACTCAGGCGCAACACAAGGGCAGCACTAAGCTAGCCGTACAGGCTTTCTTCCTCTCACCGACCTGTTTTTGAAATGGCAAAAAAGCAATCTATATGAACTTCTGAACTATTAAGCGGTTCTAATAAACTGGCACGAATCACCTACAGAGTGCTCGTGGTATGTTTTGTAATTCCTTCTGCAATCTCGCAGTTGGTAATTGTCTCACAAAAGCATGTAATCAGGGGGACAATGGAAATATGCAGGATGCTGGAGATTAGAGAAAGAGGCTAATGAGGACAACAAGTCTAATGTTACCTAACTGCCTCGGGTGGAAAGAAAAAAAAAACCCAACAAAACAAAACCAAAGGTTCTTTGAGTTAGGGCTTCAAGGTCAGTCTTGGATCAGAATGCTATGTGTAATTAATTGGGGCTTAAATTTTTAGACCCACTTGGAAAATGGGTTAGATCTTAAAAGGAGAGAGAGAGAGAGAGCGAGAGAGAGCGAGAGCGAGCACGACCCATGGAAGAAACCATCATGTTGTTACTCAAGGAAATCTCTAGTTACTACAAAGAAGAAATGAAGTTTCTTTTTGCTTCCCTGTTTTGATTACACACACACACACAGTGTTTGAGTCAGTTTAGAATTGACCTACGGATTATGAATTTAAGGAAATTTCTTGACTACAGGAGGATTACCTCTCCCAACAGTGAGTTACTGGGTTACAGAGATAGCTCAGTAGTTAAGAATGCATAAGGAATTGAGTTCACATCCCTAGAATCCATGCAAAAAACCCTGAGTATGACTGAGGGTGTCTGTGACCCCAGCACTGCATTGAACAGAAAAAGGAGAATGGAAGGGGCTTACTGAGGGCCAATCTAGCACAGGGGGTGATGTAGCAGGACACCTGATGTTCTCCTCTGGCCTCTGAACATACACAGGCCTGCACATCAGCATCCACGCACGTGCAGACATCACCACCATGACTGCCACACACATGCACATTTATATACCTTGCTCAGAGGACAGACTGACTCAGGAGCTGAGAATGCGCCAATCAATCCTTCAGCAATGGACTGTGAAGTGCTATATCAAAACTGTTATCCTACTTAGCTTTAACTGCCAACTTGACACAACCTAGCGCTGCCTGAGAAGGGAGTCTCTAGTGATGACCCAGATCAGATTAGCCTGTCGTGGGCGGTCTGGATTATTAATTGATCCTGCCCAGTCCACCATGGCTGGAACCATTCCCTGGGCAGGTGATCCGGGTTGTATAAGAAAGCTACTTAAACCAAAGTGGTGGCTCACACTTTTTATTCCACACTTGGGAGGCAGAGGCAAGTGGATCTCTGTGAGTTCCATGCCAGAGGAGCTACAAAGTGGGGATGGGGAGAATATGGCTACTTAAGTACAAACCTATGAGCCAGCAAAGGGCTTACCTCCATGGAAAGCTCCCACTTAAGTTCCTGTCCTGACTTCCCTCAATGACAGACCATACCCCTAATAAACATGTTCCTCCCACTATATTACATTTGGCCAGTGTTTTGTTTGTTTGTTTTTTATCACAACAACAGAAATCAAACAAGCGCAGACTAATAAGCCACTTGTGTTATGAATATTAATGAGTAGGTGGAGGCAGAGGAGGAGCCTTGGACAAAGCATGGAGGATGTGAAATCCCAACAGCATCTTGCTGAGACTCTGACGGCAGAAGCCATAGAAGATAGTCACACGGGAGCCAGTGTTTACCACGGTAGAGTTAGTGATCCAGCCAGGGAGTGGGACAGGCACATGAGGAACAAGGAGGAAGAAAATCAGAGGGCTCTTGGTGAGCACAGTGCAGACTTTGGGTTCCATACTGACACCATGCGAAGCACAGACACGTCCTGACTTCAGAGGACACAATTATGACACCGAGGACGACCTCAGAAAGTCACACTGCTAATGCCATGCAAATGGCTAGACGGAGGAAGAAGGCAAGCAGGAGGGGTCAAAAAGAATCTTATACAGATCTGGATTTGCAGCTGGCAAGTTCAGGAGAGCTTTGTAACAGGTGCTGAGCAACCTTGTTGGTTCTAATTTGGGTTCAACATCGTGAGGCACGATGGATCAAGATCTAACCCAGTTCCAGGGGGTGCTCTCATGGCTAATACCTTGTGAGCTCTGTGCATGGACTCTGAACCAGCCACTGGTGTCTCCAGTCCATCTCCTCACTTGCTCCTCTAGACCTATTTCCCTAGCTAGATCACTAAATAATTAGTTCCTGAATCTAAGTGTCTCTCTATCTGGACAGCCATCACCTGGTCTGAGTCTCCTAGTCTAAGGCATTGACATTCCTCTGCCATGCCCACTTGCCTGCCTGCCTGCCCTGCCCTGCCCTGCCCTGCCTGTTTGTCTGTCTGTCTGTCTGCCTGCCTGCCTGCCATGCCTACCTGCCCACTTGTTCACCTGGCCTTCCCTTCCCCATTCTTTGCTCTTCCCAAACTTCAGGCAGAGTAATTGTTACAGAGAATGAATCTCAATGCATTCCTACTTCAAACTTCTATTCTGAAGAGAAACACCAGCATCTCTACCACTGCTTTGAGAACCTGGCTCCCACCCACGTCTCAGTCCTCTTCCCTGACTCCTGAGTCAAAGCAGCAGAGTAGTCTTTAGGTTTTCTGATACATGAAGCTGCTTCCCTGCTTCAGACCTATGCTGTCTGGGCATCTTTCAACTCAAACAGCCCCCGACACCGATGCTCCAAATTGGCAACTTGAATGTTGCCTAATGATTCCAGCAGTCCTCCATCACAGATTCTCAGAGACACCGCTTCTTTCCACAGTATGTTCCAAACATTGCATTAAATGCTATCACATTTATATGGATGTCACTTGCTTACACCATGTCTAATTACACTAGAATGTGACTTGAGCATGTGACGTGGTAGTATTGTACAGCTGATAAGATACTTGGTAAGATCCCAACCATCTTGACACTGATAAAGATAAGAAGTCTTTCTCCAAATCTCCTTTGAGATTATTCCCTCTCCATCATGCCCCAATGGCCATTCCCACAGAAAGCATAGCTCTTAATACATTCTCCTCGATCTCCCTAGACAATAATCAGTAGGAAGGTGATGTGCTTTGTATATGGCTCAGGCCAGGGAGTGGCACTATTAGAAGGTGTGACCCCATTGGAGTGGGTGTGCCCTTATTGGAGTAGGTGTGTCACTGTGGGCGTGGGCTATAAGATCCTCATTCAAGCTGCCTGGAAGCCAGTATTCTGCTAGCAGCCTTCAGATGAAGATGCAGAACTCTCAGCTCCTCCTGCACCATGCCTGCCTAGATGCTGCCATGCTTCTGCCTTGATGGTAACGGACTCTGAACCCAGCCAGCCCCAATTAAATGCTGTCCTTATAAGACTTTCCTTGGTCATGGTGTCTGTTCACAGCAGTAAAACCCTAAGACAGAAGTCAATGCACATCCTTCTGGTGGTTGTTTTTTACAGATCCAACAATCTGTTCAAAGAGCTTGGCAAACAGGGCAATTACTGATAAGCTGCCCACCATCACCTGCTTGAGGGAAACTGAACAGCTACGAAGCTTACCTGTCTCTGGCTGAGTTGCCTTTTCTTTCTTAGCACTATTGCCACTGGGGTGGGATCGCTTCCGGATCATAGACATGAGGGACCTTTGGGAAGAAGAAAAAGATTCCAAAGAAGTTAGTGGCTGCCTTATTGTCCAACTGATAAAACTAATAGTTCTAAATGCTCAGTGAAAAAACTAACTCTCCTATACTTGCATGAATTCTCAACTAGAATTTAAGCAGCTGCTTTCTGCTTTGGTCAATACAATCGCCATCAGTTTACAGACAAGGAAACTGTCTTACATGTCCTGTATAAAACTAATCTGATCACTAGAGGGATGGTACAGGCTGCCAACATCAGTGAACACAACTTTATAAAAGGAAATGGATGCAGAGAATTTTCAGATAACAGAACTAGTTACCCAAGAAATACTGGTTCCCTACAAAGTACTTTCCAGACATTGGGAAGTATGAAAAATTAGTGTGTGCTTGAAACAGAATATCGGTGTGGGACAGGGAATATGGTCTAGCAGTGGTGTTCACCTAGCCTGTGGGCCTCTACATTCAACCCCAACAGAACAGGGTATGCCATCAATAAACATCTACTTATGAAACAGGAGTGTAGACTATCCAACTTGCACAGTGTAAGCCAGGCACCTGAGGACAGAGAAGGTCTGCACTGATGTCTCCCCAGCCTGGGATTTAAAAGTGTACATAAAACCTAAATTATGACAAGCTGGACCACATTAAAATTTAAAAGCCTGTGTGCCTTTAAAATGCATTATGAAGAGTAAAAAGACAAATTAGCAAATAAAGGGATTCCATGAATAAATCTAACACAGAATACAGCCCAATTTAAAACTGGGTAAAAAAAAAACTTGAAAAAAAATCATGAAAGATAATGTTCAAGTTTCCAACACGTAGATAAAAGTGTTTGATTTTCTTAATTATTAGGGGAACATGGTTTTAAAGACAGATATTATTCGCTTATCACATCTGCGAAAAAATTCAAGTCTGAAAACATTGAGAATGGGGGCCAGGGCTCTGCAGCTAAGGTAGACATGTCAGCCATCAACACCACTGTGGGAATGACTGGAATTCTCTCACAGAGCTAAGATACATATAGGCATGAGCCAGTTATATCACAGAGACACAAGTGTGTGTACCAGACACGTGTGTACAAGAAATTTCACACAGACTCTCTACAGTTTCCCTAGCCTGCAAACAGAACAAGCCTCTGCCTGCAACAACACTGGGCAAGCACATCTTGAGACAAGCATAAATGAACAGTATTCTATTTCACCCACACAGTACAACATAGAAAACCTTCCAGAATAAGTAGAATGAGGAAAAAAAAATACATTGGATATAGGAAAAAGTCAGTTGTAGAAAGTTAAAGGGGGGGGAGGTGCTTCTTGGTTTTATAGTATGGATTCCCATTCCATACTATTTAAAAATTAAATATAAGTCTATACATTTCTGTATATATGATAGCATTTCTTCACAAAAAAAAATGTTTACAAAGGGACAGTGAGCTGGTTCAGAGAGTAAAAGCATTTGCCTCATAAACCCAATCCCTGAGTTTGATACCGGAGCCCAAGGCAGAAGGGTAAAACCAGCTCCCAATAGTTTTCCTCTGACCTCCACATGCATATCATAGCATGCACGCACACACACACATGCATGCACACACACACACACATGCACACACACACACACACTAAAAAAATGTTTCAATTTTTTCAACTTTGTTATTAATGCCCCGTATGGTAAATTCTAAGCTCTAAGGAAGGTGACGGAGAGGCTGACCACAAAGCAAGCGTGTAGGAAAGGGATGAATGACCACACAGATGTAGCCCTGCTCAGAAGACAACCCCATTTCCTGTTTGTTTATATATAGTGCTGTGAATCCTACCCAGACCTCACATGTCCATAGGTCATCTGCACTCAGCCACATCCCCAGCTGAGGTCCTTAGTTATTCAATTTTTAATGTTTTCACTTTTTACTTCTGCAGCTGGCTATATTAATTAATCTTCTTTTCAGTTGCCTTTCTTTAAAATTACCAGGCACCCCGGGGAAATCTCCTCACAGAGCACAGCCCCCCCCCAAAAAAAAGTTACAGCCACCCCCTCTTTGACAGTCTCGATCCTACTACTGAACATCAGACCCGATTTTATTTTCTGTGGGCTCATTAAGATCCTAAACAGAACTATTTTTTTAAATTAGACTTTCTAATTTGTATAGAATTTTGACTTTAAAATATCATATTTTTATCTCTATTGTTACAAGGAATAAAACACTGGTTTTTATTTTTTTCTCCCTGAGAGGATTCCAGGTCCTCTTGTGAGCTCATGCCATGGTGGACTAGAAGGTCTTCACCAGCCAGAACTGATATCAGTCTCTTTTGATATCACATTCTTTAACAACCTCATATCTGGGTACTCTGAGTGTTCTGGACCGAGGTGACCAAACAGGGATTTGTCTGTACTGCTCAGACTATTTGCATATATTTTGCATGTATGAAATAAAAACTCATGTTCTTTATTGCCCGTCAACCTAAGTGGATGCGAAAAATGTTATTGTAATGTTGAAGCCAAAGCTAGAGATGTGAGGCACTCAAAGAATCTATGATATTGAAAAAGGACAATCAAGAGAGAACTTATACTACAAAGAAAATATATAGGGTGGGAACCACTCATTAGGTGAACTGACTGGACCAACAATCCAGACTTTCACTCACCCACCTACCCCCAATTAACCTAGTAGGCTGAGAGAGGCACGTTGCCCTCCCAGATATTGGCCTCACCCAATCACTGAAAGCCTGAGTTGAACAAAGATTGGCAGCTCTTGTCACCAATGAGAAAGAATCTCTTCTGCCTTCTAACAGGAACACTGTATTTTTCTGCTATTGAACCTGGATCACACCATGGCCTCCTGGATACCAAGTCTGCCAGCCTTCAGAATAGTACTCTACCAGAGGTTCTCAGACTTTGGACTCAACCTTGAAGAACACCTACCTGATGTCCTAGGTGCTCTGCTGGCCAACTTGTTCTAGAGGTCTTGAGACTTATTAGTCCTCTATAATCACAGGAGTCAATTCCCTGTGATGAATCTATAGAGTCACATGTCACCGCTCAGTCAACGAGAGGCCACATATATAATAGCGGTCTCAGAAGAGAACTTTGCTTAGTAAGTAGACAGCCATCTTAGTTTGTGCAAGTATGGTGTATATGTAATGAAACAGTCAACCTGTTTCTTAGAAGTATCCCCATGCTCATATGCTTCTTTGTCTACATATACATCCTGTGGGCTCGTATATGCTGGAAGACCCACCCCTACCCTCCACCCCTCTGCTCATGAGACATGCTTGTCCAGGACCTATCCTACAGTCTTTCCATTACAACGAGACCCACCCACACTTTCTTCCTCTTTCCTCTAAGGTATCTGTCCTCTAAGACAAAGGAGCTGGAGGAGACTAAGAGAAGCAAGCCAGAAAGCTACTGTGGAAGCGATGGTCTGAGTCCCTACCCCATCCCTACCATGGTCACTCTGTCCATGATCTATATCAGGATAAAAGAAATGGCTCAAGAACAAAGTCGGAAACCATGGGTGGGGTTTAGTACCCTCGAGAGATCAATACATATGCAAAAATATATTTGACAAGAAAATATTTTTCACAATTTTTTCTGAAAAGTTATATCCCATACTATTTAAATCTATCTTAAAAGTTATTCATATTATTCAATGAAATTTTTCTTTTACGGGTCTTACAAAAGAGTTAGTGGTTGAGGCATATATAGTCTTGACTCTTACATTCATTTCTCAGTATAACTGTAAAGAGTTCTGTAGAGGAAATTCTATTTTGATTACATTTTAAATTCTAGGGGCTCTCGGCATTTCTAAGGCTAAAAATCAAAGGCCGACAGCAAGACTGTAATTGCTTTTTAATAGTTCTCCCTTCTTATAGAAGTGACCTTTCTTATCAGCTCAAAATTCTAGACCCAAGAGAAAGATCAGAGTGACGCATTTCCCATTTTAAATGTCACCTTTGGAATATCTCCTATGGGTTTAGCTACCCAGGAGAGAGAGAATTTAAAATACCTGAAATTCTTTCAATTGACTCTTGGACTCGATCACTTGTAAAGATTATTTAACCTCAACTACTTCAATAGCTTAAAGTAGATTATGTCATACCCAACTCGGCAAGGCAAAGTAATGAGACTCTTTTTTCAAAAGCAAAGTTCCATTTCCATAGTCGTGTGGGAGGAACACGCTACACATTCTATTCAGCTGGATCAGCTAAGGTGCAAAGCAGGAATAAAGGGCTTCTCTGTGTGAAAGGATTAAACAAATCACATGAGTTAATGAAAGCTAAAACATCCAGCAGAAGTTTAAATGCCATTTGTTCAAGAATAAATTATCCGAAGGCAGCTAGCTAACCTCATGAGGAGGTAGGCAGTCATCAGGATAAGTAGCCTGACTCCTCTAATTCTGGATGCCAGTGGGTAGAATCACCAAGAAGGCAAAGTCTCTCTAGAATGTTTGTCAGGCAGAGAGAGGTAATGATGAAAACCAGCCAGGCTTCAGAAAAGGAGAATTCCCGCCTGCATACAGGAGCCCTTCGCCAAGATCTTACACAATAACTTTTCTTGTGGAAGATTCTACTTCCAGGAGTACTAAAGGCTTACCTATCAAGATTGGGATAAGAGATATTTAGTACTTTTAGATTAATCACTAGTTATGACAATTAGTAACTTCAGGTTTTAATTTACAACTTTTTAAAAAATGTATAAGCTAGAGCCTTCAAATTCAAAGTATGAGGGGGGAAAGAGTAAAACAGTTTGGATACCTCAAAATTCCTTGGCCTCGCTAACAAAGAATATCCTACTTGAAATTTTAAAATTTGAAGTATCTGAATTGAAAAATAAACATCTACTTCTTGGAGTTTGGAACATTGCCACAGAATCCAAGTCCCACAAGGGGATATGTGAGTCCAGAGGATTCCTTTGAAAGGTTATTTTAAAACCCAAGGATATATAAAAAGTAGGAAAAGCAGTGGTCTTTAGGAAATGTTCCTTTCTGCCGTCTACTGTCTCCCTAATGATACAACCTAAGCTGGTATCAGAAAGAAGACAAGGCTGAGGATATAACTGAGCTGGTGGAGTGTTTGCCTGGCATGCTTGAATCTCTGGGTTTGATTCTCTGCACTGCAGAAGCTGGGCCTGGTGGCACGTGTCTATAATCCCCATACTAAGAGGGAGTCGTAAGAGGATTGGATTCAAGGTCATCCTAGGTCATCCTCAGCTATAGAGTGAGTTCAAAACCAGCCTGGGATACATGAGACTGTCTCAGTAAAGAAAAGAACCAAAACAAAACAGACTATGGTGATTAGCAGGGTCAAGGACATGGAATGACACTGGCATTGGGAAGGTCATCAATCAATATTGGGAAGGCCCTCAATGGTACTTACCGGATTGGATTGGGAGGCGGAGGGGGGAGAGGTGGAGGAGGAGGAGGTGGGGGAGGCACCGAATTCTCAGACTGATTCACTCGCTTCTGGAGTTCGTCCACTGTATAGGGAGCAAGCATTCAGAGAGAGCTGAGATAAATGACTCCATACTCTTCACTACACACTGTTTGTGCAACAGAAAAACCCAGCCTCTCTGAGATCTATGATTGGGGCACACTTAGACATTTCCAGAGGAAACTGCAGACTTGCAACTTTGTGTCATCTCGTCTTTCACTAACAAACATCTCTAACATCTAATCCTTCAATCTGTTAAAGCAACTGCCAAGTAATGTGGCTAATGCTCAGAGAGTAACAACTGAATAGGCTGAAGGAGTGTACGTAACAACAGAGATCATTCCTCGAACACCAAGAAATTATTCATGTTAGACTTTAAAAGCATGCAAACCAAGGCCTACTAAGATGACATTTGTAACACATTTTAGTAATTGCACTCTTCTCCCCTATACTTAATTTCCTTAAAAACCAGCAAACAGTGGAGTTTTAACTAGATCCACATTCCTAAACGCCTGTAACTTACAGACTTTTTGCTCTTTTGAAGAAATGTCATTTATTCTTTCAAGCTGTAATAACATAAGCATCGTTACAATAATAACATAACATATGACATTGTTACAATGTTAATGGACCTATGCACAGAGCTGGGCACAGCACTGTTCTTGAATTCAAGGGGCTCAATGTAAGTTTGTATCAGAGGCCTGTAGCTGTAGCTCTGTTCTAGAGCTCTTGCCTAACAAGAGTACAAAGTGCTGGGTTTAATCTCTGGCACCACACCACAAAAGGAAAGAAACATATATTACGGCCTATTAGGTGATGAGTACCACACACTGTCCTCACTGGTCATGTTTTCCCTGTCGATCCTTAAGCAGACAGTGTGAAGCTAGGGATTACACTCTCCACACCAAAGTGTGTGTGTGTGTGTGTGTGTGTGTGTGTGTGTGTGCGCGCGCGCGTGCACACACACGTATGAGAGAGAGAGAGAGAGAGAGAGAGAGAGAGAGAGAGAGAGGTCAACATCAAGCTTATTTGATTATTTGACATGGGAAGATGCACCCTACATCTGGCCTACACCTCCGGAACCAGGTCAAGTAAAAGAACATAGAAGAAGGGAGCTCTGTTTTTTGTCTACTTGCCCTGCTCTCATTGGTAAGCTCATCTATCCTGATGCTGAGGCAGCCCTGGTGTTAAGAACCTACTTCTTCAAGTTTCTAACATAGCCTGAAGAAGCTCTGTGGGAATCTTCCCAACTCCAGCACCAGACTGCGAATGCTGAGACATCCAGCCTCCTGGACTAAACCACTTGACTGTTCTGTAGAGAAACAGCCATCATTACGTTATCTGGACCACAGCTTGTAATCCAGATGAATAAATCTCCCAATAAATCCCATGCACATGTTCATTCTATTGGTCCTATTCCTTAAGAGAACCCAGACTCATACCCTCTCCCTTGAGCTGGAACATTCACATGGCACTATATCCAATAAAAAAGCATGAACTTTTTTCTTCTGTGTTTCTTTTGTTTTCAGATTTATTTTATTTGATGTATATGTGTGTTTTGCCTGCATCTATCCATGTTCACCATGTGTACTCAGTGCTCACGGAGGTCAGAAGAAGGGGTCTGATCTTCTAGATGTTTGTGATGCAGCACGTAGGTGGTATGATTTGAACCAGCATCCTCTGCAGGAGCAGCAAGTGCTCTTGGCCTCGAGGCACTGTTCTAGCCCCTTCTGTGTAGCTCCTTGTGCCCCTGATAGACCTGGCTGTCAACAGAGCAGATTCTAAATCAGTTCAAACTAGAACCTCAGATGTCTGTAATACCACTTCCATTTACTATGAAGATGGCTTTGCCTCAAGGCTACTCTGACACTTCCTAAAGAGAATAGAAACTTTCTTAATTTTGGATTGATTTTTTTTTGAAAAAGTAAATTGTAATCCCCCTTTATTGTGAAAATTTAAAAAGCGCCTAATGCTTCAAAAAAGAAAAAAGTAAAGCCAACAGGGCTCTTCTGCACAGATTTCAAAATTCTATTATAAAATTAATGGAAAATATGTGAAGTGAATATTGAGGCTATTATAAAGAGAAATACACCCATCATAAATTACCCACCTTCTCGCAGAGACTTATAACTGTGTAGTAATCCAACTCATACATTTTTGTGAGCCTTCTAGCACTGAATGAATAAATCCCTTGATTTCAGAATCCCTGGTGTTTTAAAAGTTTTTCCATTTAATATATATATTATTGCCTATTTCATTGTTAGGTGTGGCATAGAAAGTAATATTTCATATGTATAATTAAAACCCAAAGATGAAGGGGGCACAAGTGCTAAAGATGAGGGTATTACTTTTAAAAAGAAAGAGAGGAGAGTTTAATTCTTTTGGGAAAAGCACTTTGAAACAAACAAAGTATGTGCTTAATAAGCCTTCCTTTCTAAAGGCTCAGAGATGCTGACAGTTTGGGTCTTCCACTGGGCCTTGGTTCCTACAGGAAGCTCACCCAGGCTCTACATGAGAGAAACAGAGAGAGAGAGAGAGAGAGACAGACAGACAGACAGACAGACAGACAGACAGACACACACACACACACACACACACACACACACACACACGGAAATGGAGGGGGAGGGGAAGGGGGAAGGGGAGAGGGAGAGAGAGAGGATGGGAGGGAGGGAGGGAGAGAGGGAGAGAGAGAGAGAGAGAGACACACACACACACACACACACACACACACACACACACACACACGGAGATGGAGGGGGAGGGGAAGGGGGAAGGGGAGAGGGAGAGAGAGAGAGAGAGGATGGGAGGGAGGGAGGGAGAGAGAGAGAGAGAGAGAGAGAGGTGGAGAGGGAGGGAGAGATGGAGAGGAAGGGGAGATGCAGGGGGAGTGGAAGGGGGAGGGAGAGGGGAAGGGAAGAGAGGAGGGGGAGGGGAGAAAGGAAGAGGGGGAGGGGGGAGGGGGGGGAGAGAAAATGAGCGATGGACACAGGGGCTGACTCGGGCTTTCACCTGAATGCTTCAGGTTCCGGGCCTTCTCCTCCGAGCTCTGGTATTTCTGCTCCAGCTCCCTCTTGTCATCTTCCAGAAGTTCCAGCTGTTGTCTGAGGTTATGAATCTCTTTGTGAAGCGCTTCATTCTCCAGCCGCTCCTCTAACTCTTCGACCTGCAAGTTTTGCACAGCTTGAATAGGGCTGCCATGTTTCCCCTTGTTAATGGGAAGGGGGAGGAGGATGAACATTTTCATTTGACTTTTTTTTTTAAATAAATAACAGGAAGATTCTTATCCACCTTAAAGCCACACAGATTCTGGGTCTAGATAACCCTGGTACTTGTAAATCAGTATCTCACTTCCTATTATTTTTCCTGAGCAGTTACAGTAACAAACTAAAACGACATTTTTTTAAAACATGAATGCCAAAAGTAGAATACATCTAAAGCTTATTTGAAAACAGATGTGTTATTTCTATATTCTTTTCCAATAGAAAGATATTGATAGTGTTTTAAAAAGATCCCTGGAACCCATAGAGAAGAGACGGGGAAGAAGGGAGAGGCCTTTTGGTCAGTAATGGCACTTTTTAAACAGCTCTTTTTTATGTGTTTGCCTGCAATTACATATGTGCACCATTTGCATGCCATTTCCTTGGAGGCCAGAAGAGGATATCAGATACCCTGGAACTGGAGTTACAGACTGCTGTAGGCTGTCGTGTGGGTGCTGGGAACCGAACCCATGTCCTCTGGAAGAGCAGCAACGCTCTTACCTGCTGAGGCATCTCTCTAGTCCCAATATTTGTGACTCGGGGTTCAAATGCTTGCTTACGTACATCCTAGGCCCTGAATTCAATCCCTAACATAAAAACTAGCCAACCCTCAATAGAGGCCCCAGTGTGGGGAAATCGAGTGGGGATCATAGGAGTGGGTTGGGTGGAAGAGCATATCCTTGGAGGCAGGGGGTAGGAGGATGGATTGGGCGTTTTCGAGGAGGGGGAAACCGGGAAGGGGTATAACATTTGAAATGTAAATGAAGAATATATTCAATAAAAAAAATTTTAGTCACATTAAAGAAACCCAAAAAAACCCAAAAACTAGCCAACCACCAACAGCAGTGAGCCTCAGGAAAAAGCAAAAAAAAAAAAACCAAAAAACGCCTCACTAAAACTTTTGAAAACCTAAGAATAACCTAAATGTCCACCAATATCATCATTTCACAGACTATGAGAAGACACTATACAGGCATAGAAAACCAAAGAGTTCAATACACACGTAGGTGAGACGATACCAACTAAAAATGGTTAAAGGACATGCATCCCATAATTCCACTGATACAAACTATATACATGTCATAAGACTATGCATTTACATAAAATTTAGAGCTGCCCAGGAGTAGTATATACCTTAGAGTCTCAGGTAATCTTAATTTTCTTTTACTCAGTTTTACATTTCAAAGAAACTCTGTTTACTATAAGGAACAGATATTATTTGTATATGCAAATGTTTAAACAAGTGCTGAAACTGTGTGGGAATTTATATTCAGGTGGGAGACATTTTACACCACACACAGTAGAGAGTATGCAGAATAAATGATTAGGACAGAATAATGCCTGCAGAACTGGCAATGGCTATAGCCCCACCCACAATGACCTCTGCTCCTTTGCCAGGCAAGATCATAGAAAACAACTCATTCCTAGAGTCCAGTACAATTTAGTGAGCTCTGAACATGTATTATCTACTAGTCAAGTTAACAACAATATAATCTGTCTTCTTAGGGCCAAAAATTAGATTTTAACATAAGCTAAACATATATACATACATGTATACATGCACATATATGTACATGTGCACACATGTGTACAGGTGCACACACACTCATACATTCTTTCTTTCAGGAAAGGTGATTCCTACTCGTGGGAGCAGAAAAAGAAATTCTTCATCTTTGGCCTTGTGGAGCAGAGGCTTTCTGGAAATCTGCCAATGCTTCCCACTGGGGAAGCAGAAATCCAGTCTGACCTCACTGCTAGATGTAAAAAACAAACAAAGAAAGAAACAAACAAACAAAAAACCACCCTGGAGATGTGTCAGGTTCTTTACTCTGTTGTGAGGACCTATAAATATGAGGTCATCATTCAGAGGTGGCTACTGTGAGTCTTTCTTCCACCTCTTCCCTCTCATCTCCCCATCACCAGGGCACAGAGGGACCTGGGCTGCATTGACTGGAAATTGAATATAGAGCTAAGAAGCCCTACAGATACCTACGCAAGTCTGCATGGTCAGAAGTTGTAACTAAGAAAGCAATTACCACTGACAAGTTTTTCTTTCCTTCCTTCTCAGAATAAGGCCCTATGTCCCCGCAACAAGTTCTATAAGACCAACACACTCTCCTAAGTGTATTCAATCATCTCTGCAAACCATACCATTTTCAAAGAGACTTTGAGGTTACAATCCTTGCCTTTGCTTCTTCAAACACATTTTAAAGACTCCATGTCAGTGGTCTATCAACTTTAGCTGAGCAGTACATGAAATTTACTTGTTAGCTATTATTTTCTCAAACATGATTAGGACTTAGTAAGCAAGGCAAAATATGAAACTCTAGAAGACTGCAGTGACACATTTTGTTTTAATGTGGGATTGTGCAGATTGTGTGTGTGTGTGTGTGTGAAGTGTAGTATGGTATGGCTATGTGTGGTGTGTGCATACATGTGGGTGTTTGTGCCTGTGTGTACATGTGTGTGCATGTATGCTTTGTACACACATGTATATGCATGCATATATGAGTGTGTGTTTGTGTATGTGTGTGGTATGTGTAGTGTAGTGTAGGTATGTGTATGCATGTGGGTATGTATGCCTGTGTAAACATGTGCATGCATTTATGGTGTATACACACATGTGTATGCATGCATGCATATATGTACATGTGTGTGTGTGTGTGTGTGTGTGTGTACAGCTGCAGAATAAAATCAGTTACCTTTTGCTGATGCTGGATCCTCTCTTCTTCAAGCTGCTGGATAAGTTTTGAGTTTTCATCTAAAGCTTTCAGAAGCTGCTGGTCAGGAAGGGAGCTCTGTAGCAGAAGGTGGCTTTGTCTCTTCAGCTTGTTTTGTTCAATGAACATCTGTGAAAGTCAATTACAAAACTGTATACACCAACCCAGCCCATGCAGCTCCCTGGTGCAGCCTGAGTGGCAGTGGGTGGGGCTCTTGAAGACACTGAAGGAAATGCCCGAGGTAGAAGCTCCTGAAGCAGCCATGATGCAGTCCCCGACTTCACATGAACTTCAAGACCCGTGTCGTTACCCGAGCAAAGTGTGGATTCGACAATCCAGTTCTCCACCTCAATTTTAAACGTTTTCCTACTGGTTTAAAATACACCAATACTAAAAGTGGCATGTCTGTGCCGGCGATGCCCTGAGGGTTCTCTTTATCTTTACCTTTAGCTGACTTCTCCACTATGACTAGAAAACCTTCATTAGCCACTGTGCAGCATGGCAGACATCACCCTCTATCCAGTGAACACTGCTAAATAGGTACTGCGACCATCACGCTGTCCTGACAAAGAAGCCAAGGCTCAAGGAGAACAAGGCTCCCAAGGATGCTCAAGGATCAAGATCAGAGCTTAGGCTCATTTGCAAGCCAAACCTCTTGACCACCCGACTCACCCCCTCTGCTCTTTATTAGACCGGTTTAGACCAGTTAGTTTTCCCCAGTAATGAAAGAGTTCACAAGAGGAGGCCCAAGGAGAGGAGACAATATTAACATCTATTGAACGCTTTATAGAGTTGCTTATGAACGGGACTGGGCTAACTCTCCCACGTTGACACAATTGACGGCAGCATTATTTTCTATTCGTCTGTTCTTTATTTTCTCCACCGCCACACTGAGCAGGATGGTGCACAATTCACAGCACGAGCTGTTTCACAGACTAGAAGTCTCAAAGCAGCAAAGTGTTACACTGTCAGGATCTTACTGGCATCTTATATTGACATTGTAGCTTAACCGTATGTAAGGTGTACACAGTAAGACGGATTGCCGTAGAGCACACATACAACTTCATCTGTTGCGTAACACCAATGTCAGCACATGCAATGCAGGACAAAATAAAATTTCTACAATTTTTCTCTGAAGAGACTAGAACTGTAGCATTTTATACAGTCTGCAAGCTCAGTCCCGGTCAGTCAAACACCATGGATTGTATGCTACAAACACATTCACATTTTCTTCCCAATATCTTTCCAGAAGGAAAAAGAATAACTAGAAGAAGATCGGGGTTGGTGGCCATTCAGTCCAGCTAATCAGGGAGTTCCAGGTACAATGAGAGACCCTGTCTCAAAAACCAAGTTGGAAACACACCCAGTGTTGACCTCTGGCCTCCAAACATGTATGAGCTGCACACGAATGTGCCCCCAACCTCCGCACACACAATGACTGAGCTCTCATTCTTTTCCTGAGCAGAGTCTGTGGAAAGTCTATGAAGCAGTTACAGTGCTGTGCAAAATTAAGATACACAGCAGCTCAAGCAGGTAGAACACGGTTTTTAAAGATTTAGTTTTATTATTTATGTGTATAAGTGTGTCTCTGAGAGCACACGTATATGCCTATGAGGGTAAGAAACAAGTAGATCAGGAGGGTTACAAGGTTATCTTCAGCTACCTATCAAGTCTGATGACAGTCTGGGCTACATGGGACTATCTCAAGAGAGAAAACAAAACCAAAAGCTACCTTCCCCAAACTTTATAAAGTGCTAAAGTTCAACTAGAACATTCAGTCACCAAACACTAATGAGTCTGGTTTTGCTGTGGCAAGAACACCTCAAGTAGAGTCAGAGAGCTGGTCTCTTACCAGAAGAAGAACCTCACAGGTCTCAGAATTTATAGAGACCTCACGTGTCTTTTTGAAGAATAAGAGTAAGAACAAAAAACTTATGCTAATACAGCAGAATCCACAGCAATACTAACGTTGTCCAAATTTTTCAAGAAAGAAAGTGAAACACATTGAAAGGTACAAGAAAATTGCGTTAAAACTTTAAAATGTGATTGGCAAGATGGCTCTGTGGGTGCAAGTGCTGGCTGCATGAACCTGAAGACCTGAGTTCAAGCCCTAGAGCCCATGTGGGTGGAGGGAGAGGACATACACAACACACACGATCACATACACACACCATAGAGAGCACACACAACATACAATCACATATACACACCATAGAGAACACACACAACATATACAATCACATATACATACCATACACACAATCACATACACACACACACTATAGAGAACACACACAACATGCACAATCACACACACCATAAATATGTAAAATTAAAAAAAAAAAACCAAAACGTAATATGTAGATAGAAAATCTAAGAACAAGACTGTGGACACAACTGACTCCTCTTGTTAAGAAGGAACAGGCTTTGGTTTTGTTTTAAATAAGTGAATATGAGAAGTAGAGAAGTTCTCAGTTTCTGTTTTACGTGTTTAGAGGTGGCTGTGTGTATCTTTTTAAAATAAGCACACAAATTCCTGTTGCAATTAAATATATAAAACAAGTAAACCTGGATGTATATTTCTAAAACTGTGGACAGTAAGCTCCTCATCTCCAACATTCGACTGCCTCTTGTACCAATCCACTGCTGGGTACAACATACAACAGTGAGCCAGCCTCCTGTGAAGCAAGTCTCATGCTGTTAGTGGTAGTCATGTTCCAAAGCCCGAGATTTCCTTCTCAGCAATGGAGGTTTAAATCTCAGGACGGAGTTTAAATCTGGATATTGAACACTGTTGCACACATTCATGTTGCTGGTCACAGAGGCCTCCCCGGCTGCCTTCCCCATCAGGCTGGTTCAGCATGGGGCCTGCATTGTTCCTGTATCTTAAGGACTCCTGCCTGGTCAGCTGACCCTGCAGAGATCCTCTTGCATGATTTCCTGCTAGAATCTCACTTCCCCTGTCTTCTCTGCCACTTCTCAAGTTGTCCTCTGAGACATGCTTTGCATGTTGTATTCTGACATCATTATGCAAACAACATGCAGGAAATGAAAACGTCTCGGTAAGACCCTGCCCTCTGGTCACCCTTAATCAACCTTGTTGGCTTCACAGCTAAGGTCCCTGCCTGTCCTCTCCATGATCAACTTACCCACACCAGTTATAATCACACAGATTTTGTTCCAGAGGGCTCAGATATACTTCAACTCTTTTTCCTTTCTTACAAGTCAACAGAGAACAATATTCATCTGCCTTCCCTCAAACCTCTCTGAATAAAATTAATCCCAATTATTTCAAATCAGAGAAGCCTACATTAGACCTTCTGTGGAGGTCAATGTTAGCCTAGCGGTGCTTAGGCACAAAAAACACAAAACAAAAATATAATATAATAAATATAATAACAAAACAGAAACATAATCTGATTTTCAAATATCATTCTTGTAACATGCTGTCTTTGTTCTCCTCCTTGGAAACCTCTTCCTGGACCACGTTCAGTTCCATAGCTGCCTCCCTCAACACAAGGTTCTTTACACTCAGGCTCAAAATTCCAATAGAGAAGGAGCTCTTGCTCAATGAAGCTCAGATGTTTGAGTTGAGCTACCTGGTGACAGGTCATTCCCCTGGAAACCAGCTCCAGAGCCACAGAATACCCAATACTTGCATGTCAACAAGGTCAGGTAGAACTGGAGAAGCTCAAAGCTTATCTCTAGCCTGAGAGGTAAATCATTACACTGTCGAGTGGCTGAGGTAATGGGTGTACAACATGGCAGCATTCCATTAGCGATGAAAGACTGAACTCACAGAATGAGATGACACAGTCAGACAGCCCAGATTCTCAAGGCTATCTGTTAGGCATTCTGCACTCAAGCTGACCAGTCACCACCTGTTATAGGTTTCTCCATGAAAAGCCTTTTCCCCGTGTAGCATTTTATTGCCTACAAAGTACTCTTAAAAGTTACTCCATTTTGGCTGGGAGGATAGCTCAATTTATAAAGTGTTTGCCGTGCAAGTAGGAAGAATTAAGTTCAATTCTCCAGAATCCCCTGCAAAAATTGGGGGGCACAGTGATAAATGCTCATAATCTCAGGGCTGGAAAAGCAAGTAGATTCCAGGAACTCATTGGCCAGGTAGCCTACCATATGACCAATCCCTGTGTTAGTCAGAGACACTGTGGATAGTGACTGAGGAAGACCCCTGACATTGATCCCTGGCCTCTATGTGCGTGCACACACATGTTCCACTGCATTCTAAAATCTCCCTGATTCCATTTACAAGAACCTCTATCTTACAGACAGTGGAAATGAAGCTTTAAGAGGACAGGTACGGCTTGGAGGTTGTGTACAGTGACAGACCAAGCACATCTCAACCCATGTCTTCCCCAAGAATGTCAGTAGACTAAAAGTCACATCGCAGAAGCTCCTACCTAGCCAGGATGCTTCACTTAAAACCTCCAAGTTCTATTCAAACATTTTCTAAAATCTTCAGTTGACACCTAACAGCTGTGCATATTTACGGGATACACCAGGGAAACCTGATATACGTGTATAAGCTGTGATACTTAGATCTAAGTCCCCTCATTGCCATCTCCTTAAACATTTGTCATTGGTGGTGGAAGCGTCACATGGCTCTCTTGTAGGTCCCTACAAACTATATAACTACTGTAAATGAGTCAACCTACCATGCTAGGAACACTGGAGTCTATTGCCCTTCGTATCATTCAACTTCGTTTTGCCCATGGGTGTTCTGCGACGTTCCCTGTTCTCAGAAGCATACCCACCTCTTGTGCAAAGGACTCTGCTTTCTTGCGAAGGTCCTTCTCCAGTTCCAGGTTCACCTGCAGCTCCTCATACTCTTCAACAGCCAACATGGACACTTAAGCAGACAAAAGAAAAAAAAGAACAGACAACGGGCTGTGCAAAATTACCAGCAGCACGTGTGGAAAAGACTCTGCATAAGGCACGTGGGGGCTGCCATCTGCTCCTAGCTGTTGCAGAGTAATGAGCTTTAAGAAGGGTAGATGAGCAATGTGAGTGAAAATTTAAAACTAGTTACATCCTTAGACTTAACTATGCACATCCTAAAAGAGCAAATCAGGAGAACATACAGAGATGTGGTTGCAAGCCTGTTCTTCATACCACTGGGGAAACACCAAAGGATTTGTAAAATACAGCGCAAGAAGTGCTACTCTGCCATCAAATCGTATTATGAGAGCAAATATAAGGAATGATATGTTATATGTTTTCAAATAAATGTACTGTAAAAGTTAGTGCAAAATGAAAACATTTCTGATTTTTCTTTTAGATTTTATTTTATGTGTATAAATATGTTGCCTACATGTTTATCTTTGTGCCACATGCATGCCTGGTGTCTACTGAGGTCAGAAGGAGTCAGATTCCCCTTCACCTGGAGTTATAAATGGTTCTGAGCCACCATGAGGGTGCTAGGAACTGAACCTGGGTCCTCTGCAAGAGGACAAAAGTGCTTTTGGCCACAAAGCCATCTCTCCAGGCCCCTCATTTCTGTCTTTTAAGCCACAGACAAAAAGACATATCACAGGCATTTCACAGGGCAGGCCAACAGACACGTGCAAGATGCAGTCATGGTACTTAGTGAGGCCCAGCTCCTTCCCCAACCAAAAAGAATTTCTGTAGGAAAGGTCCTGTCAAATAAAAGCAACATGCAATCATTGCTGCTTTTGACATTTTGTGGCCTACTTTGTTAAATAATGATGCGGATAGGATGCAGGGAGTCGTGACGCCATTAGGAACCCAGCACAATGCAGGCAGACAGCAGCTGAAGAGCCTCGCTCTGAACTGAGTCGTATCAATAAACTCCCCGCCAAGACACTCTTAATGGCTGCTTTCACCCTCTGTTCCACTGGGGCACTTCAATCCTAACTGACTAAGGACGGGTTTGCTGTGTAATGACATAGAATTTCAAACTCTGTTCTTCGTAAAGTACTGCTTCCTCAGACAGAAGCAGAACAGTCTAACTCAAGTAAAGTAACGTAAGTGGTGGTTTGTGCTGGGAATTACAGGTCCCTGAGGACTAAATGACTTTCAAACCTATTTAAAAAAAGAAATTCCACGAACAGAACAATGAAGACCATGAGTGAGTATCTGAAGCCCCAGGAAGGATGATAGGCTCTCTTTTTCTCTATCCAGAACACTATAATAAAAAGTGAATTTTCCT
This sequence comes from Tokudaia tokunoshimensis, assembly GCA_036184795.1. Classification (NCBI taxonomy): domain Eukaryota; kingdom Metazoa; phylum Chordata; class Mammalia; order Rodentia; family Muridae; genus Tokudaia; species Tokudaia tokunoshimensis. Next base: position 177,618,524 of record BTHU01000001.1, read on the forward strand.
ATGTCTAGGTTCCTTTGACCTGGATTCTGAAAGGAACTCTCCTGGTGCTGGTGGCAAATTCATGTATCCCCACTTCTTTCTAGACAGGAGTTTCCTGAAGACAAGACCCACGTGGTAAATTCACAGTCTGCACAGTACACAGAGAGTGCAGTTTGCATATACTGGAGCGGACCCGAAGTAAACCTACCATCTTATCCTTTTCCCTGGCTTAGCTTCCAGGCCCTTTCTTCAAAAACTCTAGCCAATAAGCAACACAAAGGATAGGAACCACCACAGGGATAGCCTGGGAAGCCCTGTTTGTGTCCTGTCTTCTAAACTAGGACACTGAGTTGCTTGGGGACAGGCCAAAGGAAGAACAAGAAACATATTAATCCTCTGGTGGGATTTAGATGTGGTGTGGCCTCCAAAGATGCACATGCTGCAAGTTTGGTCCTCAGCATGTTAGTATGAAGAGGTGGAGGGACTTTAAGAGAAGAGCTTACTGCCAGGCAGACCAGGCCCTCTCTTGCCATGGGATCTCTCCCTCGAATCCCACACTCACGCTAGGATGCAATGTCATTACTGTGGTGGGACCCAACAAGGAGACCCTCTCAGAGCCAAGCCAATAGTAGGGCTGTGCTCCTGGATGACATCTGAAGCTAGAAAGCTATATTCATTTTAAAGTGCCTAGCCTTAGGTAGTGTATGACAGCAACACAAAATAGACTGATACAGTCCTCCACACACACACACCCTACCCCCAAAGACTTTTGCAGAGACTTCAGCATTACTCCCTGTGATAAACTGCAACATTATAACCAGTCCCTACTGGCTCGTGCCCTTTGAAACAGTAAGAATTAGATGCTGACCAAACAATCTGGCATCTTCTTTTGAAGTATGGGTTGGAAGCATCTCCTAATAAATGGGTCTCTGCATCACTAGATACGTTTTTATGTAACTTGTCTAATTGGTTATAAATCCCTTGCTGTGTTGGCCACTAGAGGCTCAGAGTTATATTTCAGACACAAAGAAGAATTATGCAGGACACCAGAGCAAGGGGACACTTGGCACACTAATCTTTTTTTAAACAGAGGCTCCATATGCATCCCTGATTGGCCTTGACCTCACTATGGTATGTTGACAAAACTGTCCTCCAAACTCACAGAGTCCCACAGAGATCCACTTGTCTCTGCCTCCACCATGCTGGGATTTTAAGTGCATGCCACCACACCTGGCTAGTATATCAGTCTTGATGCTCATTTTTTCCACTGACCCATTATCTACATTCTCTTCATTTAAAATATTATCATGTTTCTGAGGCTTTCTGAACCTCTCCTAGATTCTGATTTACTAACAAGTCCGTCAATCATGTAAGTGCTAAAGGGAGCAAAAAATGATTATGGTTCCACAATACACAGAGGAGAGACGTGTATATGTTTGAAGTTTCAAAATGAGTTAGTTAGTTCCAAGCCTCCTAAGGGAAATAGCTTTTATTGAATTTTTTAACGAAATGTGTGTGTTCTGTGTACTTGAAATGTGTGTATTGTGCATGTACTTCTCTCTCTCTCTCTCTCTCTCTCTCTCTCTCTCTCTCTCTCTGTGTGTGTGTGTGTGTGTGTGTGTGTGTGAATGGAAACCTGAGTCAACTTTGGGTATCCTTTTTCTGAATGTCTGTCAATCATTATTTATCTATTCTATCTATATCTATTTATCATCTCTATTTACCATCTACCTTTATCTATCTCTATCATCTCTATCTGTCTGTCTATCATTATCTAGTCTAGCTATATTCATTTATCATCTTTATTTATCTATCATCTATTTCTATATCTGTCTGTCTGTCTATCTGTCTGTTTGTTTGCTTGTTTGTTTGTTTTGAGGCAGGGTCTCCCACTGAGTCTGAACCTGGCTGGACAATAACCTTCAGAAATCCTTCCTTCCCTGGTACTAGGATTACAGGAATACTCTGATATTTTTTTTTTGAGAGTGTGTTTGATAGGGTCACTATGTAGACCAGACAAGATTGATATAACTATGTAGACCAGACTGGTCTCACACTCAGAAGAGATATGCCTCCCAAGTGCTGGGATTAAAGGTATGTGTCCACCATGCTTGGGTGGAAATCCCTTTTAAGTTTCCTCAGTGGTGAAATACTAGACATGAGATGTAGTCACTGTTGAGCAAAACACAACCTTGGAAAAGGATAAACTCTGGGCATTTGCATAAAGAAGCACCAGACACACATAAGCAAAACGTGCTGGAGAAAAACGAGGCTGCAGAGACTTACCTCTGTTGCACTTTTCTAAGACTTTCCTCTGCTCAAGAACTTCTGAATTTAAAACAGCCTTTTCTTGCTTAACTTTATTTACCTACAAATGTAAAAGGTGAAAGAGAAAAATTGTAAATGAGGCATAAGGGACATGGGACCTTCAAATGGCTGTTTGTCTTTCAACATGAAGTTGCAGTATAACTTAGAGTACCCAGCCACTCCTCTGCTGAGAGCATAAAAGCTCTTCTCCGAAACTCTGAGGTAACCTGGGACTTCAGGCCATATCAGAGCATAGTTCATTTACATAATTAAATTACCATTGGGCCCTCCCTACACTAGCTAGTGTTCTAGCCATCCAGTGTACCCACTCATATTTTTAATGCAAAAAAAAAAAAATCCAAGTTGTGACCACTCACAAAATACAGCTATCACTTAACAGGACAGCAAGTACTCAACTTTAGGCTCCAGTTTGAACTTTGATTTTATGTTTAAAAGATGCATATATTGATTTCTTTTAAAGATAACTTTAAATTTTGATGACTTTCGGCTTAATAAACTGTACCTGTGATATTCTCTCCAAACTTAAATTTCTGAAATAGCTTTTTAACACCAACCAGTAGAAAAGAATCCTACACAGCATTTTTTTTTAAAAATGCAAAGCTACCCACATAAAGGTGGGTAAATCTCAAATGCACTATCCTTAGTTTTAAGGGACACTTAATGTTTACAAAACCTAAAAACACTCGAAAGACCCTGTACTGATCTAAGCATGTAAAATCACACACAGGAATGATAAACAGCACATTCAGAACAACAGCTGCTTAGGGAGCTGGGCACGGCATGAGGAGGCAGCCGCAGGGTGGTACCCCAAGTTTTACCATGGTCATGGCTGTGCTGGCGGCTGTGAGGTAGACTAAGCAGATGTCTGAAAGCTCATTTTTTTTCTGCTTGATTCCTTTCCAGATCTTTAAATCAGTAACAATAAAAACAACCCCCGAATCATCTTCCAGCAATACCCCTAAGACTGGACAAATGGTAACAGAAAATGTTCCCTTCTTCTCTCCTGTACTTTCATTCAAGAAGAAAACTACTTCTGGTAGTTCTGAACACAGCCCTGGATCTACCTCCAGAGAGTCCATGAACTGGTTTCTCTTGATATAGATGTAATTTTTTTTTTTTTGGCTTGGCTGACATTAGTAAGTTAAAAACAAAGTCCAAGAGGGAAGTTCCTTCAAGGTTGCCTCCTTTTCCCCATTATTACTATATTTGGGTCAAACAAAGCAATAGCAGTTGGGGCTGGAGGCTGGAGAGCATTCCAACCTCCAACCTTTCCATTCCCAACCTTTGTATGTGACAGCCTTCAGGAGCTGACAAAGAATGGAGCTGAGCAGGAGGGAACTGACCAGGCGAGGCTACTCCCTGATGGGCCCCTTAAGCCAGCTGGGATTACTGAAATGCAGGCAGACACTGGTTGGGAAACTCTGGGCTACAAAATCCAAGACCCACGAACACAGGTTAAAACAAGGTTGTAAAGGCAGGTCCTTGAAACTTTGTTATAAATAAAAGGTAACAGAGTGGCCTCGTGCGTACAGGCAAGGACACACAGTAATGGCCCATCCCCTCCAGTGAACTGTATGCCCACTGAAGGCTAGCTACTCTTGTTTTCTTCACCAGGACAAGAGAGACAGGAGCCACCACATCAGACTAAGTGAGTGATAGCATGGACCCCACACACCAGTGCTGCCTTACAATATGATCAGCTAACCTAGGGAGCAATGCATGTTCACGGCTTGCTCTCTGTACATTTTCCAAAAGACTGAAATGGGAGGGAGGGGTAAAATGAGAGCTGATGCTTGCATGTGAGAATTCTGGTTTCTTTAAAAAACCCACCTATGTTATTCGAATGTGTTTTTATTTTAATCCCAGGTATGCTGGTTCACAGCAGGTGATTGTGATTTGCCTCATGCACTAGCAGGGGCTTGGGTTTTTGCCAGCTGCAGATAGTTTAATTCTGGGAACTCTGAAGAGGGTATAAATGGGAGAGCTCCTGAGAAGGAGGAGGAGGCAGCTGCTGCTCCTGGTAGCTGTTGTTGTGGTTTGTCAAGTAAGGCAAAGAGACAAGAAGTTGGAGATATCCTGATGACAAAGACTAGATTGGAACCCAATGCCCCTAATCAGCAGGAAGTAGTCCATAGAGGTCTAGACTCCTTTCCCCTCTAACCTTTCTCTCCCCTACCTAGTGTGGGGGGTTGGAAAGGATTAGGGTAGAATAAGGTTTGGAAGGGAAGTAGATGTATAAGAACCCAATAAAATTGTAAAAAAAAAAAGCTAACATGCTAGTATCAAAAGCTAGCTGATAATAGCATCTTTGTAACTTAGCCAATACAAATGAGCTGTAAATTTAAAAGTCAAAGGCTTGGCCCTTCAGGCCTAAGACACCTACCTCCTCCATCACCTCTCCAAGTTTGCTCTTGAGGCTTTCCAGCTCAATGGCTAACACCTTCTTTTCTTCCTGAACAGACACAATTTGATCTCGAAGTTCTGTAATTTTAAAGGAAAGGAAATTAAAGTAAACTCTATTTTACTTTTAATTATGAAACAAAATAACAGGTTTTCTTACAGTGTTTTCATTCTTTTGTTATGGTAGGCCCTCCCCTCCCCTCCCTTCCTCTCCCCTCTCCCCTCTTCCCTCCTCACTTCCCAGTGCTCCTCCTGAGCCTTTCAGCCTCCCTTCTCTTTCTGAAAACCTCATTTCACCCTCAGGGACCTTTATAACTTTACGCCCATTTACTTACACTCAATTCCTCTACAAACCACCAAGATAAAAACGACATACTAGGATCTACAAATGGGCATACACGTGCAGTGCATGTGTTCATGTATGTGACTGCAAGTATCTGTGTCTCAGCACACATGTGGAAATCAGATACAACTGGGTGTAGGTTGTTACCTTCCAACCTGTTTGAGCCAAGGTTTATTGCTGCTATCCTGAGTGTGCTAGGCTAGTTGGCCCATGGGCTTCTGGGAATTCACCTGTCTCTGACTCTAATGTTGTCCTAGGAGTGCTGGAGTTACAGAGATATGCTACCCTGCCCATCTTGACATGGGTTTGGAGATCCAAACTCAGGTCCTCACGCTTGCACAGCAAGCACGTTACCCCCCAGCCATCTCCACAGCCAATAAGTAAAATTTCCTTTATAGCTGAATAAAATTCTGCTGTGTATGTATCAAATTGTTATCATCTGTGTGTCTTTGATGGACAGCAAATTCCATCTCCCCTTGCAGTTGTGAACACAGCAGCAGTAGACATGGATATGTAAGTCTTTGTGATAGATGCAGGGCCCTTTGGTATGTGTAACTGGGTCACTTGGTAGTTCTTGTATGTATGTATGTATGTAAAGATTTATTTTTTTTTATTGTGAGTACACTGTTGCTGTCTTCAGACACACCAGAAGAGAGCATCGGATCCCATTATAGATGGTTGTGAGTCACCATGTGGTTGCTGGGAATTGAACTCAGGACCACTGGAAGAGCAGTCAGTGCTCTTAACCACTGAGCCATCTCTCCAGCCCACTATACCTGGTAGTTGTCTTATTTTATTTTGGAAAACAAAAACTGTGCTGTACTCTGCACTGATTTCCATGATGGTTGCACCTGAAATAAATTTATTTTTAAAAGGAAACATGGATCTGATCAAAGGAACTCAAAATACAGTTTGTGGTCAGTGCCATCTGTCAAGGAGAAAAGCAAACCAAAACAGAGGACAATGGGAACATCACACAAAGGCCCACTCCAGCCACGCAGAAACTGATACCTCACAGGCTCAATAATATTACTGTGTTAAAGGAACCAAAATGAATTTCCTTCTCAATCCATCAAAAAACCACATTCTAAAGAAACTGTCTGGCATTTTAGAAATAAAAGAATTTGCAGGCAGAGATAAATTAAGGGATCATACCAATTTCTCTTTCATGAAGGCCACAAGCTCTCAGCACAACAGAACTTATGAACAGACGCCTGGATAGTTAATAACCTGGAGATTCCGAGTTTAAGAAAACCAAAATCTTGACTTGAAAATATAAAGAAGCCATTTCCTCTCCAGAGTTGTGGGCATTCTGCTTATTCATTTATTTTTATTACTTATTATTATGACTCAAGGAAAATATGATACCAGGCTGGAAAGGGACCATATGACTGCAGTGTTTAAAGTACCCACTGACTAACACAGGCTTCTTAAGCTTCTGCTCGGCCTACTGCTCTGCCGGGTTTTCTTTTTAAATGCTTTTCAATTCCTACTCTCCTTTCTCCGAGGGCAAGAAAAATTCCATGACATCATTATTTATAAGTTGAATTTATTTTTTCATGAACTCAGCTTGAAGTTCTGAGATTTGGCTCTAAGTCACTTTCTCCACCATCTGACTAATTCCAGAAGGAAGACCATTCAAGGCCTCACAGAAGGGAGATGAACAGTGGACAGAGAGAGACCTTGATGGCCCCGTCACTCCCAACCAGTGCCCTCTATTTTGTCTGAACATAAGGGGTTGAGGAGTGAGGTCGGAGAACACTTCCATCTGAAATCTTATCTGCCAGGCAAACCAATAAGCATGGCTTTTGAACATGAACCAAGTTGCACGTGGTTATCGAAATCATAACAGAGATCCAAATAAATACATGGTATTGGCTAAACACATATACAATTTTTGTACTGGCGATTGACTCTTGGGCTTTACATATGATGAGTTCTCTTCATACCTGGCTCTACTACCAGCCAAGTCAGAAATGGTTTTAACCATACTTTCATTCAGCAAAAGTGTCTTCACACTGTACGCATGTGGTACACACATATACATGCAGGTGAGACACTCCTACATATAAAATAAAACAAATCTAAAAAGTAAAAATAAATAGTGACACAAGCTCTTAACGTTATGGTAACTTCCCATTTCTAGCCAGGCCACACTTCTGACTGGGCCTTCTTCCAAACAAGAAAGCAACCCACAAAGCAAGAAAGAGATGTTGCTGTGATTCTCACGTGGACTCAGTTTCCCCTGAATGCCCTGGCTAATGAATTCAGAAATGTTCCTGCTAGGACCCAGTCATCAGTATTCTAAAATTCTTTCAGTATGTGTGCATGGTGTATGTGTACACACGTGTGTGTATAGGTACACATGCGTGCACATGTGTGTATAAAGGCCCAAGGAAGAAGTCAGTTGTCCTGTTCTGTCATTCCGCACCTTCCCCCCTCAAGATGGGGTCTTGTGTTAAACCTAGAGCTTGCTGTGTTCTACCTGGAGTAGCTGTAGAAGCCCAGTCCTTCCTGTGCCCATGCCCCAACCCCCACCCCAGTTCTCATATTATGGGCATGTCCATCCATGCAGGCGCTGATGTGGGGCACATCAACTCTTAATCACTGAATCATTAGAAACCAGACTCAGATGCAACGCTGGAACCCCACCTTTGATTTGCTTCTGACATTGAACGGACACACAGGTCTCTGCCGCAGAGTCTGTGTCAGTGGCTGGGTCATCATCATCGATGTTTATCTCCTCCGTTATCACGTCTGGCCCCAGTTTGGCCATGTATAACATGCTGATTCTTTTCAGTGTTTTATTTTCTTTATTTAGCTAAAAGTAACAGAGGTGAAACGGTTATTTTATCAACCAGTCAAATGAGTATCTTGGATTTTTAAACAATAAATGAATTAAGAGTAATTTTGTCTTACATACTCATTAACATTCACGGTAGAATGTAATAGGTAGACTTAGGAGTTTCAATAAATAAACTACTTGCATGCTTTAATATTAAGTTTATTACTTTAAGTGATGCCCCATCCTGATTTACAGCAGCAGCAAGTAGAGATGCTGGTTATAAACTTTAAGAAATACAAGGAATTCCGGGGGCTGGCGAGATAGGTTAAATCTGAGGACATTAGTTCCCCAGAACTCACGATGGAAAAACAGAGAACCCAAAAGTCATACTCTGACACCCACATACAGGCTATATGGCATGAATGCACCCACATTCATAGAATTCGTATATGAGTACACACACATACACTCTCACTCTCTCACACTCACTCTTTCTCTCTCTCTCTCTCCACACACACACACACACACACACACACTGTGCAAAGACAATGTCACTGCGCACAGCTAATCAACCAGAGTTAGTGCATATGACCACATTTAGCCAATCAGATCTCTTCTCTAGAAAGGTGACTGCTGGAATAAAGAGCTTCTCCATGTCTAGTCATGAGAGGTGATGTCAACCACCTTCCACTACAGGGCTGAGAGTAGAAGGGGTCCTGCAGTAAAAAACCAGAGCAAGTGGTATGCAGAGAGAGGCAGAAGCACCAGAGAGCCCAGAGCCCCAGATCATTCTCATCTGTTGATACAAAAATACAAGATTTATGCAAATAAAGTCTCAGTGCATTCTATGTAGACATTTTGTAGAGCCCAAATTCCTGAATGTTAGAGAAGGGACTTCATTACTGTTGTCTTGTTAAGAGGTAATCCTGTGCTGCTCATCTGAAATGTCTCTCAATCAGAAGGTAAGAGCAAAACCTGCCTTCCCCCTACACCAGCTAAACTCATTACCGTATACAAATTTACATAGTGGCTACACCAGCAAAGCACTGGGAAGAAAGGAGCAAACTAAATAGCTTTGGATCGTACAGCTTCAAATACATGGTCAATCACCAATTTAACCTGCACATTTTAGCAAAACGGAGTTGTTGTACTTGTAAGAAAACGATGAGGTCAAATTATAGCATCAGAATGTCCTGCTTGAACTTTATTTTTTTTTTTAATTTGTTTGTGTGTATCTGTGTAGGGGATGTACCTAAGAGCAAATGTTCCCACAGAGGCCGGAAGGCATCTGATACTCTGCAGCTGAGGTTCTGAATGTGGGAGCTGGGAACTGAACTCAGGTCCTCTGCAAGAGCAGCACACTCTTAACCACTGAACCACCTCTCCAGCTCCCTCAATTCCATTTTTTGGTCTGTTTTTTTTTTCAAGTCCCAAGAGTTCATTGTACATCATCAAAAACAAACTATATGTCGTCTTGACAAAATATTTCTAACAGATCAGGAGACAAATGGTATGTACTAAGGGTCCCATTAGAATGGGTTTAGGCGATAGTAGAGTGATTGATGAACAGAAATCCATCCATCCATCACCCGGAAGTTTTGCAACATGCTAATACTTATACCACACTGTGGCTCTGGGATAGATGGGTTGGTGGGTAAAGTGCTTGCAATAAAAGCATAAAGATCTGAGTTTGGATCCTCAGCACCCCTGTAAAATACCAGAAATAGTAGACGGTGACTGTGACCCCAGTCCTGGGGAAGTAGACAAGTGGGTCCCAGGGACTTGTGGGCCAGGCAACTTAGCTGAAACAGCATGGTACAGGTTCAGTGAGAGACTCTGTTCCTAAATATTAGGTAGAAAGTGATAGAGGAAGATGCTCAAAGTTGAGGTGACCTCTGGGCTACATATACACATACACACACATCTATACACATATACATATATACACATATTCAGAAGCACACACATATAGACAAACTCACAAATACACACATACTCACACACATGTACACAATACAAAAGAGTAGAGGAGATAAAATAACTTTTAAAGAAGGCAATGTTTGGACCAACGGTTACAGAGTATCATGAAGAGCCACCCCACGCACCATTCTCTACTCTAATCACTGCCTACCTTGTCACTGAGGTAACCAGAGAGTAGAACTAACCTGCTCAGAGTCACACATTTAGAAATAAAATGTGCAAATGTGCCAGTGCTGACCCTAAGCCCTGGCTTTCCCTAAACTGCCAATCCTAAGAGGCAGGGGAGTGTTCATCTGAATGGATATAATGTAGATACCATCCTGGGCAATAGATTCAGTAAAACCAACCTGGACCAAATACATTGTTTCTCTGCTTGTCCCAGAAGAAGGAAAGGGAAGGAAAGGAGCATCCAACATACTGGACTGAAAAGTCCAGGGATGCATAGGCAGTGTGAGCAGTGTGAGCACGCCTATTCTATCAAAGCATCGACCCATAATGCTATGCGTGTGTGAGACAAGTAGCAGAAAAGAAGCTCACTTGGAAATTCATATTCCTCGTTAGGTTCTGATTCAGTATCTTATGAATTTTAGTGCAGTGTCATTATGCAAACAATTGAGCACTACCATTAGCAAGCACAGTGCTAATGCATACGAATTAAATACATTTATTTATTTGTCTATTTGTTGATAGTAGAACTTCAGTCACATCCAAAGAAATACTTTGGATGTGGGAGATATGAAGAGTAGCGGTGAAAACAACCAGCATTACTAATGAAATTTGGCTGGAAATTGCTGTAATCCATTTTCTGATGGACGCTTTTTACCCAAAATACATAAGACAGAGATAAAAACATTCTTTAATAATAATGTAATTCTGATGAGACAGAATATAGAAAATTACACACTTGGTAAAATCATCAGCTAGAGGCAATCAGCGGCTCGCTGGAGGTCACCTTCCACATGCCCTCCTCTGCTTTCATAGATAACCACCTGAAATGTAGGGCTTGGGCTGACTCTTTCATCAGACTTCAGCAGAAAATGTCCATGTTCTTATGGGAAACTCTAATGTAACATCTACCCTGGGGACTACTTCTCCAGGTCAAATGGGTACAAATGCTGGG
>BTHU01000001.1:177634458-177741958 GCA_036184795.1 Tokudaia tokunoshimensis
TATCGAGGACACTTCAGTTTTCTGTGGTCCTTTTAAAAACTGTTACAATTGAGACTATTAACACCAAAGATCTTGCCGCTTCAGCAAGCTCTTTCCACACCCCACCTCCCACAATAGGGCATCACAAGGATCTTTGAAGCACAGACCCTGACCATAACAAACTCTATTCTTTAATACCAGATTGTTTAAAAGGGTTGTTTTGGTTGTTGCTATTAGCAGTGGGTTTTTTTGTTGTTGATGTAAACTCACTACATGGGCAAAGATGAACTTAAACTCCTGAGGCAGCTGCCTCTACCTCATGAACAAATCTGAGATTATAGATCTTCACACCACACCCAATTCATATGGTTAGTTCTAGGGATCCAGCCCAGTATTCTCCTGAGCTATATTCCCTACTCCCAGAAAGACTTTCATGTGGTTCAAATAGAACCAAGAAGTAGATGGGATTGTGGGAAAATGGGTGTAAACTTAAACATAACCCAGGACCTACCAGAGGGAGCCTCAAACACACAAGGGACTTTACTGAGGGCGCATAGCTTCCCTCTGGGGTAGTGTTCTTTGTGTGGAGAAACTCCACACAAGACAGGCTGAGGGAGAGCTGGCAGAGGACCAAAAATGTCACAGCATGGAGCCGTGGCCAGAGCTGCATTTACTCTAGGAAAGGAAGGTTGAGCCAGGCTGAGCAAGGTCTGAGTCCCACTTGAAGTTCTCCCCACATTTTGAGAGGTAGACCTATCCGGTGAGCATGAGGGAAACTTGAGAGCAGCCAAGCAATTCCCCAGAGACATTCAAATGTGCAGACTCCCGTGGGAGGCCTACTTCACCTGATCCCAAGGACAGAGTGAGCTCGTGTGTGCAGAAATTCTCACTTTATCCTAAGCAGACTAAACCAGCCAGGTAGTTCACCCAAATTTCCCAGCCCAGAAACTTGTTCCAGCTACGTGGGCTCATGCCCCATAGAGTTCGCACTAAAGATATCAGCGATGTTCTCTTCCAAATCTCAAATTCTGTGTCCTGTTCAAAGTCAGGAACTGTTTATCTCAAATATAGTTTTTAAGGAAATAAAGTTTTTTTCTTTTGAGATAGGTCCTTGAAAAAGGATGGTTTCAAACTCAACCAAATACCCCAGGATAACCTTGAACTTACGATCTTTCGAGTGAGATCACAGGTGTACACAACCATGCCTAGTTTTATATGGCACTTGGGAAACAAATCTACAACTTTGCACATAGTAGGCAAGCACCCTACTGACTGAAATACATCCCTAGCCCTAAGAAATAAAGCTCTATTATTCCCCATTCTCTCTTTTTCGGACTGAGGAGCCATCCTGGGGCCAGCAGGATGCTTGCCACCAATCTTGATGGCCTGATTTTAATCCCTAGAACCCTCATAGTAGATGGAACTGACTCCCACAGGTTGTCCTCTGACCTCCACATGTGCACACACACTCACAATTAATGTACAAAAACATTCTTTAAAGAATTCACATTCTGACTTCCTGCCATCCGGACTTTAACCAGGCTTAATAAAAGTAAAAATTGTACACATTTAACAATAGTGACTATTGTGTTACTATTTCAATGAGTCCTTTCAGGTTGTAATCTGAGTTGCTCATAGATCAGCATATTTAGAGGAAAGGCCACTTTTGAAGGGGCATGGAAGATAAAAGCAATGCGGAAAAGGTGTTCCCATTCTTGAGGAATATAGGAAACAAATCCCTACCTACCACCTATCTGTATCAAAACATGCTGTTGTAAACTGAACCATAAGAAACCTGAGCCAGGCCACCGTATACAGCCTAGCGCTCTGCTATCAATAATTGAAGCACAGGAACTAGCCACAGTTCCCACAGGCTTGTTCTTTTCAGGGGAATTAATTTGGATGCCATCAGTCCTACACTAGAGAACAAGATTGTCCAAAGCAATCACCGTTCATCCATTCACAAGTGAGCGGTATTTCTATCATGTCTCTGGTCCTCCACAGATGGTAATACCAACAAGATTATCCTGTGGTGTTCTTTGTCGTAGTCAAGTGACAAAATAAACTGCCTTTTGAATTTTAACTCTGTTTTATTTTTCAGAAGGGTAGAATGTTTTGTAGTGTGGGACTGCCAATATGTGCTGTCTGACTTCAGAGCCTCTGCAGAATGATCTAGAAAGGTCCAACTTGCAAGGGAGAGGATTATTTTCTTGCAATGTTTGGTTCTTTGCCCATGACATATTCCCATATGACATTTTTGGATCTGATCAGCTATGTTCTGATTTAGAGGATAAATAACAGATTTATGTCACATTAAAAAAAATAACCTAGTAAAAATTTAAAAGAAAATTACTATTGCTTTTCTAAGGACATAACTTACCGAGAGTGATTTCAAACACTCCAACTCCATAAAATGGAAACTGTTTTTGCTCCCTCCTTAACTGTTGTACCAAAGTCTAAGTCACCTGTAAGTAGCTTACATAGTTAATATGCATAGCTTGATGAAGGGGATAAATATTCCTTCATGAAGCCATTCACCATGGAGGTCACAGACATACTCATTGCCTCCCAAAGTCTGTTTCCACAGACTGATTGATGGAGTGCTGGGACTCGATCCAGGGCCTCCTCACATGTATAAGCAGGGGCTGTACCTCCCTGCACCCCCTGCCCCAATTCATCTCCACTCTGCATGCAGAACTCTTGAAATATGATCTCTCCTGTTAAGAGTACATTTATAAATATGCTGTGAAGTTTCAGTAGCTATTGCCCTGTCATAATTTCTTTTCCTTGAACTAACTCAAGAAACTGATCAGATTCTATAAAGATATGAGTATCTGCCAGGCATGATTAATGATGCTTTTAAAAACTGGAAACAACATTGAAAGAACAAAGTGGCAGCACCCTATTACTGTGTAGATGACATATTATATATAATCACTAATAGTGTATGTAAGATGTGCTGAACAAAAATGTGTAGTGTCCAATAATAAAAAAAAATCAGAGCATATTCATACACTACTGTGCACTGAAAATGAATTCTAGATATGTATATCAATATAACTATATGACAAATTATACCTTAAGCACAAAAAATATTTTATATAGTTACCATATACATATATTTAATGATCCATAGGGCATAAAAAAAATATAAGGCCATGAAATGACACACTACATATACAACTATGGTAGGGTTAGCCCTTAGAAGGCAGGGAAGGATAGAGAGCCAATAGCTACAATATTATAGTGTATATACTATTATCTTTCATATGTATGTGGTTTATATAATATAGAATAAAAAAGACAATAATTAGAACTGATCTATATCTCAAATGCCAAAACATACATTCTGTTTACTGAAAAAGAAGGCTCTAAAATCGTATATAAACTATACACTTTTTATAGATGCACATATGAAGCCAGGCGGTGGTGGCGCACGCCTTTAATCCCAGCACTTGGGAGGCAGAGGCAGGAGGATTTCTGAGTTCGAGGCCAGCCTGGTCTACAAAGTGAGTTCCAGGACAGCCAAGGCTACACAGAGAAACCCTGTCTCGAAAAACCAAAAAAAAAAAAAAAAAAAAGAAACCCTACATATAGATGCACATATGGCATACATGAAAGACCACACAGGATAGAATATAACATATTAATTTTGGCTTTTCTCAGGGAGTGAAGGTAACCAATTAATTTTGTTTTCCTTTGATTTTTTTTCTCATAGCAAACTTTTCTTACTACAAGCTTAATGTTTTCAAGACATTTATAGGATATTAACACTTATTCCGTTTCTTTCAAAATCACAGTGATGCCAAGGCATTTTTATTTTTCACAAATAGGAACTGTTTTTGTTCTCTTGATAGTGTGATGGATGCCTGCAGTCACTGAGTCTACTCACACGCTCCCCAAAGCCAAGTGACTATTACTCCACTGAAATGTTTACATACTTTTCTGAAACTCTTCCAGTTTTTTAACAGCTTCATCCCGTTCTTGCCTAATTTTGTCACACTGAAATGAAAAAGAGAAAGAGATGTTAAACTCATGATGAAATGTAACTTTGACAAGGCAAAAAGCAAGAATAAACTCACAGCAGTGATACGTTTCCTTTCTCATATTTCCAGATACAGTCCCTCTCAGAGGCTAGAGAGATAGCTCATCAGTTAAGAGCATATACCACTCTCACAGAGGACACCAGCTCAGCTCCCAGCACCCTTGCCATGCAGCTCACAAGTGACTGACTCCAGCTCAGGGGAAGTCTAATGGCCCCCGAGTCCAAGGGTACTGTACTAGGGTTATATACACTTGCACAGACAGACACAGGCAGATACATAATTAAAAATAAAGTTAATCTTAAAAAAAATCTTTCCACAGCCCCAGTAGTACCAGGCATCAATGTGGCTCGCTTAGTGTGATATGTATGCACTTTACCCAGCTGAGTTTCTAGGAGTTTCTGGGATAAGGAGTCATTCACTGCTCATTATCTCCTTGGTTGGTAACCTTGAGTTAAAATGTATTCCTTTTAAGTTGGTAACATTGATTACCCTAGAATTAAAATGTATTCCTTCTTTAAGTCGGTAACATTGACTACCCTTCAGTTAAAATGTATTCCTTCTTTAAGTTGGTAACATTGACTATTCTTGGGTTAAAATGTATTCCTTCTTTAAGAGAATATGTATGGCTTGCTACACTAAAGAACCACTGAAATATTAAAGCCCATCTCAGGGACAGCGAGATGGCTCCGTGTTAGATGAGAGTTGGGGCAAGCATGAGATTCCGAGTTCAGAATCTCAGCATCCATTCAAAAGTCGGCATGGCCACACGTGCTTTTATTCTAGCTTTGGGAGGATGGAGAGAAACAGATTGCAAGAAGTCTGGTATAGAGTGGCAAAGCATAATACTTGAAATTTCTTCCCTAGCTTCCATGTGAATATGCAAGCACTTGCACACTTACATGCATGAAACATACACACACCTTTATCTGTAGGACACACCCATGACGGGAACACCACACATGTGGAAGGTGCTCAGGGTTGAGTCAGTAAAGCTTAGCCCTTTCTCCCCATACGTTAGTCAGGCTGACCAGGTATTATTTCCCTCAGAGGGCGTGCTGTTTCATTAAGGTTTCCTGTGGGACTCCATCCTCTGTAAAAAACACACTCTGCCTTGTAGGGTTCCTAGCTCCAATTTAACAGACAGACTACACTCACTGTTGTTGGTTTTTTTATGTATTAAAAATTCTCTCAGAGCTCTGGATTCTCAAATCAGCTTTTCACACCTGGGTGAGCAATAATAGACTATACAACCTGTAACCATGACACGGCTG
This sequence comes from Tokudaia tokunoshimensis, assembly GCA_036184795.1. Classification (NCBI taxonomy): domain Eukaryota; kingdom Metazoa; phylum Chordata; class Mammalia; order Rodentia; family Muridae; genus Tokudaia; species Tokudaia tokunoshimensis. Next base: position 177,639,755 of record BTHU01000001.1, read on the forward strand.
GCCAGTTGCTTCTGAATGTTCCTCTTAATTTTCTGTAACTGGTTCCTGTTTACTTTGGACCTCCCCCAAATTTCTGCCAGGCTGCTCACCCCACTCCAACAATACACAATAGAGCTGAGGGCTCAAATAGAATCCAAAATTCTGATGAGACCAGAAGACTTGAGTCATGATCGTCCAGCACAACAAAGCTGGTGTTTTACTTTCTAATTAATTCTCCATCCTTCCATCTAGCATTTCTGCAAGTATGAAGTATCCTCTGTAGACATATCTTCATCACAAGGTGGTGTTATAGGATGATGCATGACATCAAACACTTGAGTGCCTTGCTGTGTCTCTCAAAATTCCATTTTAAAGGAATTAGCGGGGTATCCAGTTCCTGCTTATGCAGCCAGTTTTCATTAAAACTTTACATAATGAGAATGTAAACAGGGAAGGGCCTCAGCACTCTACCTAGTTAGACTGGAAAAGGCACTCAGTTCCTTCATACACCAACTACCAATTCAGACTCACGTTTCCTGGTCAGCAGTAGTGCCTGGCCTTCATAGGCAGGCCTGTTCCAGCTGCCCAGAGGGGAGACTTGATGCTAGTACTCGCTGCTCATAAGACCCAGGTGGACACTCTGATTAATAACAGATTTTAGTCCAAGGTGCAGGGAATCAGTTCTGTAGCGTCCAGCACACACTAACCTCTAGTTACCATCACAGTCGCAAGCTGTCTCCCAACCCCAGCTGTGCTCTCTCAGGGGTTTTCATGTTGCTTTGCTTTCTATTTTCTGCAACCACATTATGATAGAACTGGCAGCCACTGAATTTACCATCTGCTATGCTGAAAGGCTGAAAGGGGGGGGGGTTACACATGCTGCAAATGCAGCTCTACTGATTCCACACCAGAACTAATCAAATAGGGAGGATGCACCCACTTACTGAGCAAGAATGCAAACACCCATTTACTACATCATCTAGGTAAAGGCAGGGACATTCTCCAGCTCTTCTCCCTCTCTACCAACACAGAGACTACAAGGAGCACAGGCATACAGTACTGCTTCATGTCTGTGCCACAAAGACGCCTGTACCCTTCCTACTCTCTCCTCTACCCTACCCGGGCAGCTGTACCATCTGTAAAGACCGTCTCTTTTTGTGTTGAGAATTGCTCCTGAAAACTTTGTAATAGCAACAGATGTTCTTTGGACTACATCATTTAATCAGGAAGCTCAACAATGCTCTATAGCTCAGGGCTGGAGTCAAACCCAACGGCCCGAGTGCTGGTTGCTTTAAGGAAACTGAATAACATTCCAGCTAGTCTGCAGACTCGGTTTGACTCTTTAGAAAGTGGTAGATTGACTAGAGATTGGCCTTGGTGGTTTTAAAAGCCCTTTGTGTGAGGAGCCCAGGGTATTCTCCAGATATTATAACTAATGCTCACCCAGGCCTATGAAAAGCTCCCCTGGCTCATCTGAGAGCATGGGGGTCTGGGCTACAGTGGAATAGCATGAGCTGGTATCTTCCAGCATGAACTAGTATCTTCCAGCATGAGCTGGTATCTTCCAGCATGAACTGCTATCTTCCCTGCTTCCCTTCTACCTATCAACCAACACTATCAACATAAATGTCTCTTTTTCTGGGTTCATCAGAAGCACTGGGCAGATGTAGACAAGATTTATAATCTGCTGTGTGTGTGATTGATGCAACAAAACCTTAACATTCCAAATTGTGTCTGATTTGCACTAATATCTTATCGTCCCAGCACATACATGTGACAAGGAGCTGCCAACTAGTTGAAAGGACAGTTTGGAGCCCAAAAGATATACTCATAAGCTGTCTCCACACACCTACAGGACAAAAGTTGACAGACGAGTAGGCAAGCACCTTACAGAAACTGAAGTGGAATTCTGAACAATTATCTCCTGGAACCATTGGATGTCTCTATTCCCTTCCTCTGTGTACCGACCTACCTCTAAAGTAGTGGTTCTCAACCTTCCTAACACTGTGACGACTTAATACAGCTCCTCGTGTTGTGCTGACCACCAACCATAGAATTCTTTCATTGCTACTTCATAACCGTTATTTTGCTACTGTTATGAATCCCAATGTAAATATCTGTGTTCTACAATGGTCTCAGATGACCCCTGTGAAAGGGTCATTCGACCACTGCAAAGAGGCTGTGACAAGCATTTTGAAAATCACTACTCTAGTGCAGGGGCACTGTGCTCAATGTTGACAGGGACCTGGTGTGGAACATGCTAGATTCTGTAGTCTCACAAAACTTAGGATCCACCAACCAAAGTCAACAATGAGAAGAGCATGGATGTGGGCTACAATGATGCAATTAATGACTGCAGGATTGTACAGACAGAACTTGGACAATTATGCGGCCTGAGAGAAGGTTTAGCCCCACACCATCTCTCTTGAAGTTCATTCCTTTCATATCCCAGCGACACTATTTTAAAAAGCTCACAGCATCAGAACCAGACACTGGGACCTGCGTTGGAATCTTTGGTGGTACAGAGAGAGAACCGTTGAGTCTGTCTTCCATCTAGGTGATCGTGGCTCCACCAGCCTGTGCTTTCTGGTTCGGTACAGTCTTACCCTCAGTACAGTCAGCCATTCCCTCTACGTGGAATCCTGTTGCTCTCTTTCTCCTTTGGAGTTCTTCTTTCTTCCAATTGAAAATTCTTTCCCTCCAATTCTCACAAGCGATAAAGGAGGAGCAGGCGCCCCCACCCAAGCTGTCACGCAGCGGTCTCCAAACTCTAGGTATTGTGTGCGAGATGGAAGCACATGTCATCAGAACTGAGACCCTCGCTCTTTGTTTCTGGATAGATTGCTGTTAATGAGAGACTCATTTTCACTTTCAAACTGCTAAGTAATTACTTTTTCTCTGGCACAACCACTTGCCACTCCATCTCAAAGAAGCCGCATGTATGTGGATGTATTATGCATGAACAGTTAACATAATGGGCACAGATCTTGCTCTTTAGAGTGGCTTCTTTATTGATTTTTTTTTAAAAAAATAATATACTTGGGACCTTCACCTCTGAATATTACACAAGAGGATGGAACTGTGACAATAGACAACTGAGCCAAGATGCAAACACTACCATATATCTTGCTTCTTGAAACAAGTCTTGGGAAGTGTCTGCCTCCCTCTCTTTTCATTCATTGTCCCTGGCAGGCTGACAGAACTGCCTGACGCACTGTGACAGTAACTCACCCAAAGGACTTCTAATCAGCCACTTAAACATTTATGCATTTCAAAACTCAATCTCTGAACATAACGTTAAACATAAATACTATTTAATGGTAGACATTCTTCTATTATAGAGATTCCCTTCTTTTACACACTGGGCACGCACATGCACACGTTCACACACATACACCCCAACACACACACACACACACACACACACCAACATACACACACATACACCAATACACACACACATACCCCAACACACACCAACATACACACACACCAACATACACACACATACACCAATACACACACACATACACACACACACACACACACACACACCAACCCCCTGAGAAATGTGAATGCCACTCCATTCAAAGCTCAATGAGGCTTTCTTCTAACATAGGAAAGAAGAAGAAAAAACCAACTCTAACGGGTTATGACAAAGATTTCGAGCAAGTCATAAGGGTAGGCTCTTCGACTGCGGAAGGGCGACTAATGGCTGGATACAGTGATGGAGATACAGCAAAGGAGCATGTTTTATTCGGCCAATTCTAAAACATGAGGCTGTCTATTTTTGAATGCCCCCTCCCCCCAAATAGACTTAGAAGAGTTTGTTAACATCGATGCAACAGGCCCTCTGCCCTTCTCACATACTGCTCATTTGTGCCATTTTGGAAGATAGGTAAAAAATAACGGAAAGAGGCTGTTATCCTCTTGCTAAAGACCAGATAACACACATAAAAATCTCAGAACGTGTTTGTTTCCTTTTTAATGTTGAGAAAATAATACATCCTCTTGGTCGATGTGACAAGCACATAAGGGACATACAGATGGTTTATTACCCAAAAAAAAAAAAAATTTTCCTACTTGTAAGAGAGCTTGAGGAGGCTTAGAGATAAGCAACTTGAAAATCTGTCATTAAAAGAGACTAAAAGTTTGCACATGGGGAAAAGCAGGGGTCAGGTCACCTTATCTTTGCTTGTCCCACCCAAACTGTAGAGACTCCCATGACAATGGTGATATCACAGCTCTTTGTCAGCTGGTCTGTGTCCCTTTATTAGTGGATTTACTAAAAGGTAAAACTTTCATATATTTTCCTTCATACTTTGGTGGCCAGAAGGCGTTCGTTGAGCCAACAGATTTTCCTTCAATCACCTTCCTCATAAACTCAAACAGATTCTGATTCCATCTTCAAAGACTTCTATGAAAACCACAAAAATGACCAATATCCATTGCTGGGATGGGGGAAAGGTCCACAGAGGAAGAGATCAGTTAAAACGGTAGCCCAGAGTTGGCGAGATGGCTTAGGGAGATTGCCTCCTAGCCTGGTGACTTGAGGTAGATCCCTGGACCCAAATGGTAGAAGGAGAGCCCTGACTGGCTCCAGCAAGTTATTGCCTGACCTTCACATATGTACTGTACCATGCATACAATACATACATACATACATATGTGCATACTGACATACATACACATATACCAAACAGATAAATGTAAACAACAAAAACCCATCAGTCTACCCCTAAGCCTTACATTCCTCTTCTTCCAGTGATCCAACATAACTCATACAGGTATATGTACATACATGAATTTTCCTAATAAGAGATTAATTTGATACTTAAATTTCAGTTTTTTTTTTTGTTTTTTTTTTTGGTTTTTCGAGACAGGGTTTCTCTGTGTAGCCCTGGCTGTCCTGGAACTCACTTTGTAGACCAGGCTGGCCTCGAACTCAGAAATCCTCCTGCCTCTGCCTCCCAAGTGCTGGGATTAAAGGTGTGCGCCACCACCGCCCGGCTAAATTTCAGTTTTTCAATGTAAACTAACCAGGAATACGATTGCGACCCAGAAAAGTATTGGTTCTGATAAATTTGCTGTGGAAAATTCACACATTTATATTAAAAAGATAGAGATGCTCAGTCTGTAAGGTGCTTGCTGCCCAACACAAGGCACCGAGTTTTATCCCTTGAGCCCACGTAAGATACCTAGGCGTGGTGGCACATACTTGTGACCCCAGAACTGAGGAGGCAGAGTTTACTGGATCCCCGTGGGCTTGCTGGTCATCTGGCCTAGCCAATTGGTGAAGTTGTAAGCCAATGAGAGAACCTGTCTCAAACAAAAAAAACCAGAGGAATAATAGATACCTGAGATTGTCCTCTGATCTCTTCACATATGCATGTGCAAATGACTACCTACACACACACACACACACACACACACACACACACACACACACTTACTTTTTAAAACAAAACTAGGGCCTTTGTAGAGTCAACTTACTCTTGTAAGTTTACCTGTTTATAAAAGAGCTCAGAGCTCGGAAGACTCAGGTACAAATCCAGACTGCCTCTAATCTCCTATAGGTTCTCAGAAAACTCACTTTCTCAAGCTCTTATTTTCACTTGTGTAAAATGAAGCTCAAACAGTCTGTCTGAACCATTTGTCATGGAGGTCAGAGGGTGCAGATGCCTTGTACTGCTCTCTACGTAAACAGAGACTTTTGAGTTGCTGCCTTCTGTGCAGAACTTGTATCCTTTGAGGAGGCCACAGCAGCCACCAAGGTCTGATTAAGAGGAAGCAGATCTGCTGTCTCTCATCAGCACAGTTCCTAACCCAGCAACAAGGACAACTAGACTTGCAGATGCACAGCCGGGAGTCATACCTTGCCATTTTCCCCCTCCCTCTAATTTGCCAAATTTCCCTACATTGAATCAACTATGATAAAAAAAAAAAGAAGAATCCTTCTGATGACTGCCCACAATGGATTTAATTTAACCATGGACTGGGACCCCACAGAGGAAAGATGGCCGCCTGTATTTGTTGATGTAGACAGGATAAAGCAAGCTCACACAGCCGGTCACAAGAAAGTGCTTTCCCAGAGAAAACGATGTCCTCCATTTATGGCCTCCGGAACTAAAGCTGCTTTTACTCATTCTATGTCGTATAAAAGGCTTTTATTATACACTTCTCTCCTTTGTAACGACCTCCCCCACTTTGGGGAAAAATCTGCAGTAATAAGCAAGCCAGTCTGTTAATAGAAGGTAAACAGAGTAGGGTAGACTTAAAACCACTCACTCTCCTTTGTCTTACCCAACACACAGCATTCCATATTGCTTTCAGCTCTTTTCTTCTCCTTTCTGTTAATAGTTATTTTTAAAGAATTAGGACAGAAACAGGTCAGTAACGCCTACAGATGCTGCAAGCCTGTCAGGCCGTCCTCTGCTCAAAGAGCAAGGAAACGGTTTACTGGGCCGGTCCTTCTTTTAACCAACCTGTAATCCCGTGTGCACAACAGACAGTTTACTGCAAACCTCGCCAGAGAAAGTGGCTCTGGGTTAAACAGCTGCGGCCATGCCAAGAGGGAGAGCAGGTGTCTCGGATCACTATTTCTGAGCATTTCAGGGTCCACAGAAAATCATGGATTAAGAAACGGAAAAAGAGAAAACAAAACAAACCGCGCAATCTCTTCCCTCTACTGTTGCAGGGTTTTCTGTCCCTTCCTTTCTCTGGCACACGAAGCAATCCCATCTTACTATCTTTCCTATGTTACGTAAACACACTTTTCACTTATTACTACTGTGTGTATGGTGTACGTATGCACAACACACGTATGTGCACATGCCCGCACATGGCACAGTGAAGATCAGAAGACAACTTAGGGGAGATGGTCCTTGCCTTCTACCACGAGTTCTGGGGATCAGACTTGGGACCTTTGGCTTCTACAGCAAGAGTTTTTAAGCTGCTGAGCCAACCAGCTTGGCTCCTCCCCTACCTGTTCGCCCAAAAGCAGACTCTGCCACCTCCTCCTGGAACTTAAGGCTGGTTAGGCCTCTGAACAAAGGGCAGCAAACTACCTATCAAGAGCACCCCAGGAAATTCACTTTAAAATTATGAGGTTCCAGGACCCAGGCACAACCCCTCCAGTGCTTGACATCCCTGGAACTTCTGTATTTGGGGGAGTTATGGTGACAGATCTGAAAATCTTCTTTCAAACGATTCTCCATGGTCTTCTTGCTTTAGAAAGAGAGTTATTAGTTCCCTTTGCACTTGTAATTTTTTTCCAGTTACTCCCATCTAACTATTTCCTCAGCAGTTGAAGAGAGGAAGGGAGACGGAATTTCAGAGACAAGGCACGAGGGAGGGCTCAGATGTGGCAGTGTCTGAAGGTGCTTGTTGGCTCTTACAGAAGACCCAAATTCAGTTCTCAGCACTCACGATGGGTGGAACAGCCACTAGCCTCCTCTGAAGCCTGCACTCATATGCACACACTTACATAATGGATACACCCATACATATAATCAAGATAAAATAAATATTGTTAAAAGCAAGAGAGCCTTAAAAACTAGATTTAAAATAATGATCTAAAAAAAACCCAAATATAATAGCAACTGAACTAAAGCACTTACCTTTACTACCATCAGTCAAACTATAGCCAAATAGGTAAATTAATGATTGAAAACGTCTAACGTAATTCTTAAGAGACCAATAACTTAAGTCTGAATATGCTACAGATTTTATAACTATTTAGGTGACTATTAACTGTTGTTATAACCCTTTTTCTGAAATTTAAAGATGAGGCATCATGATTATAACAATCATAATCTCATTGTTATTTAAAAACTACCACAGACTTTTTTTTTTTTTTTGAGACAGGGTTTCTCTGTGTAGCCCTGGCTGTTCTGGAACTCACTCTGTAGACCAGGCTGGCCTTGAACTCAGAAATCCGCCTGCCTCTGCCTTCCAAGTGCTGGGATTAAAGGCATGCGCCACCACTGCCCTACCACAGACTTCTTAATCCATGCTCTGCTACAGATAGAGTTTTAAAATATTTTGTCTATCTTATTTGATAAAATCATGATATTTAGTGATTTTAAGTAAAAAAAAATACCTTTTAAATTTTTATATAATTCTAAAGACATAGTTCTTGTCTTTCTTTCCCCATTTTGTTTTCTATTTAGTGCTTCTATTTTTCTATTTCCCACCTCAGCTGACAGGAGGGAAAAGTGCATACATACATACATTAACATTATACATAAATACATACATACATTAACATTATACATAAATACATACATACATTAACATTCACAAATCTCCACTTGCTTTTTGATACAAGATCTCAGTCTACAGCCCAGGCTAGCCTCATACTTATGGTAATCCTCCTGCCTTAGCCTCCTAGGTGCTAGGATTATACAGTCATGAAGCTCTCACATACAGCAAACACTCACAAATCTTAAGATTTTTAAGAGACAAAAAAAGGACAGTTCACAAAAGAAAACAGAATCCATTTATTTGATAGTTCAAAACAAAAATTGCAGATACCGTGAAAATATTAGTCGTACTTCCTGTCTAGTCACACTGCGTGTTTATTATTCCCTCTGTAGTCATACTGCGTGCTTATTATTCACACAGATAGCAGAAGCAAACATGGAAGAGGTGTATGGAGACAGTTAGCTAAATACCAATACCTAGCTCCCTCCAGTACCCAGCAAGTCTGGATCCTAGCTCATCACCAGCACCCAAGTCTGACTATTGGAGAAAAGTGTAATCCGTGAGTCCTTGCATGCTTGGCCTGGCACCTGGCTACACACTTTAGCTGCGTCCTTAATCTCCCAGGGCGATGCCTGCTGTAGCAAGCCTGCTACTCCTTACCATCTGGAGCCTGGAGTTGATATTAGCTTGAAACACACACGCACAAGAGAAAAGAAAAGGGGGTGGGGGGACCCTCTCTCATTCACTGAAATTGGTGGCTGAGCAATGCATTGTGCTGCCTAGACATCCACACTTGTAAGAAAAGGGAGGGGTACCGTACGAACCTTCTCCTTTGTTTTCTGGTTCTCTGCTCGAAGGTCTTCATATTCGCCAATTGCTAAAAGAAAAGAAAAAAAAAGCAACATTACAACTCTCGGAAGTTCACTGTGGGGAAAACATGTGACCTCAGCTGACCCCCCCCACCCCACCCCCACAGACACCACCACCAAGTAACTGTTCCTTAAGTCTGGAGGAAGGGAGAGGCTATCAAAGGACTTCTGCTTTCAGGTCTCAGATGTGAGCCCACCACACTAGGCCATCAGAAAGACCCAGAAGTGGCCCCTGAAAAGCCCTCCTGATGCTCAGAGCTTCGCATGAAGCGCTCAGGACCCTGCCTGCGGTCCTCTCAGACACTACTCACCTGCGGCACTCACATCAGAGGCTTACTCAGAAAATAGTTTGCTTGCGCGTTCAACTCTACATCACTTGTCTACTTTATTCAGGGTTGAAAATTCCTGTGATGGGCATCTGGCTGGGGCTATCTGCTTCCAGGTAAGATGGGTAATGGGCCCTGCCATAACAGAACCCTGTACCCTTCATTTCACAAAAGTGGGAACATGAGTTCCCAGCTGTGTGGGGAACTGCTCATGGAGTAACCTGAACCCCCACACTCATATTTTAGTAAAAATAGCATTGTAGGCCTCCTCAGAGTTGAGACTATGAAACTTGAAACCATGGCCTAAGACTGACAATGAGCAAAACCAGCCTCTGGGCAAGACTGACATTGAGAGCTAAGGAATCACGTTCGCCTTTGTAAAAAATTTTAATTGGGATTTACCTTTTAAAATGAGCTCATTTTTTAAAAAATGTTTCTTGCTTTTATTAATAATCTTAAGACAGAAATAAAAACCTGAAGCCAATAACTTCAATAGCATCCCAAAAGGGCACCAGGCATGGTGACACATGCCTGTGATTCCAGCATTAGGAAGATTCAGGCAGGAGGATTCACCTTAGTCTACAACAACCTGGTCTCAACCTTCCCTCCCACCCAAAAAAAAAAAAAAAAGAACATCCCAGATAACCTGGCCATCAGCTCTAGAAATGTATGCTTATCACATGGGCAGAGAATGCCCCAGCAACATGGTAAGAAACAAGTTTCATTTCCCCAAGCAGTGACTCACAAGGCTGGAGACGTGCTATGACATGACCCACAAGGCTTGGGATGCTAGGACCTAGAAAATCACCCAAATGTGCCCCCCTTTAGCAGAAGCTAAGACAGAGAATCCTAAATATGCATTGATGCCGCTGGGTAACGGATTATGGTCATGGCCCCAAACTGTTCTATCAATACTGCCTCAACAACATAAAGATGAAAAGATCTTATTGAGAGACTTTGACTTCAATTACCTAGCATTTAAATGGAGTTAGGCAGATGGCTCTGCTTGCTGCACAAGTCTGAAGAATTCAGCTGGCACCCCTAGAACCCACATAAAGATAGTTGGGCACACCAGTAGCACACGTCTCTAATCCTATATTCCTATGGAAACAGAAGACTCCCTGGGAGCCTGAGGGACAGCTAGCCCAGCACATGCTGTGGTACACAACAGAAAAAAAAGAGTCCTTGCCTCAAACAAGGTAGATGTTGGGGACTGACACCCAAGTTTGTCCCCATATGTGACATTTGACTGCTATATGTGCCTGCATTCACACACACACACACACACACACACACACACACACACACAGCATACTCGCACACAGTTTAAAAATCAAAATTGGGACTGGTGAAGTGGCCCATGGAGTAAAAGTACTTTGCCACCAAGCTGAGTTCAATCCCGAGGGTTCACATCATGAAAGGAAAGAACCCATAGCCAATTAGTCCTCTGACTTCTACTCATGCACCATGGCATGTATGAGCACACTCACGTGCACACGCACACACTGATTTAACACTGTATCATTAGTGACCTACTTAGCAGACATACATATAAGCAGTAGTGGCTTATAAAACTATAATCTCGTATTGACATTAAGAAATAAGGTTGTTTTTTTTTCTATTTACAACATCAAATAATGTCTTGAAAAGCTTTTCTAAACTATTCACACCATGCATCCATTATACTGCCAATAGACTCAGACAAAACATGGTAAACTCCTAATTGTTGGCTCTTCATTAAGAGCATTAATTAAGAACTGGTCACCTATCATACTTTAATAGAAACCACAGAAAAGATGCTTTCTTATAACTATGTAAGACTGTAACAACAACATCAACAATGAAAGCAGGTACTTAAGGGAAAATACGGATATAGTTAAATGACCTTGGTCACAGTTGGGGGTAATGGAGGTGATGAGGCACAGAAAGAAAAATGTTTATTTCCTTGAAGTTAAAAAAAAAAAATCAAAGCTCATTCCCCAAACAGCGTTCATGCACACAAATGCATACGCATGAACATAACCCCATTATCATCAATGAAGTCGTCCTCATTACTTGGAAACTTCATTTTTAAAATATGTGTATGTATGTCTGTGCAAATAAGTGCAGTTTCCTGCAGAGGTCAGAAGGGGGCACCGGGTCACCTAGGGCTGGTGTTAGGGGTGATTGTAAGCCACCTGATGTGGATGCTGGAACCAAACTCAGGTCCTCTGTGACAGCAGGACGAGCTCTTACCTCAGAGCCATCTCTCCAGCCAGAACAGCTACTTCTTTGATGCCATGTTAGGAGGCTTCAGAGAAAGCATTTTTTATTGCTTCAGAACTGGCTAGCAGCTTGAAACATTTAAAATAAGTGTGCACAGCTCAATTTGGCAGAAGGCGTCTTTTTGAAGCAATGCCTCAAACAAATGTCCCTTCCTATAGGAAGAACTTCACAGCTTTCCATCCCAGTTTACCAGCTCCATGCAAGTCACTGTATCAGATGGAACAGTAATTAAATGAGCATGTATTGTCTGGGAACACCCCTGTACAAGTCAGTCCAGCTCACTGAAACTTGGCTTCCTAGCATATGAATTTGGTAGTCTTATCCTAGGGAGTAAAAGAGTTAACATATAACCCTGAGTGCACAATACAAGAATGAACTAGGTTTCGAGTTTACTTTTGCCCCCCACACCTCCCCCCCAAAAATGGCTGGTTGGAAAAAAAAATCCCTGAAAGCAGGAGATTACTATTCTCCACCAAGTAAGAGTGCTGAAGCAAGCTAATGCGTAGAAGCCCTTTGTTGTAACAATCCTGGCAAGGGTGTGGAAGCATGCCTGAGAACCAGACTTTTCAATCCTAGAAGCACATTTGAGCCAGCCGGGAAGCTTAGAAATCACAGGGCCCTGAACCCCTCTCCCACCCCAGGATGATTTACCAAGTCTGAGGTGGAGTTTGGGCATCTTTACTGTTTTGTTTTTAAAGAAGTGAGTTCCCTAGTGTGCAGTCGGTGTGAGGAATGACTGCTTAGCAGTATGAACTAGACAGAAAGTGGGAATGCCGGGGAAAACAAGAAGAATGTCGGGCAAAGCATGTGCTTCAAGAATCACGCTGGTTTTCCATTTTCTAAACCCTTAATGCCTAAGGAAACCATTTCTTCCAAAGCCACAAATACAACGCAGTCAGCCCAGGAAGAAACTAGCTAGTCGTAGCTGTCTCAGAAACGTGACAACTCAACTTCCTAACGATTAGCCCCCCACACCTCCCCTGGAGAAGGTCAACAGCCATCACAGCTACCCCAGAACTGCCTGCTTTATTCCTCCAGTTCCAGGAAGCCTCTGAGGACCAGGTAGGCCACTCACCCTAGCCCTCTCTAGCACTGTCCCCAGATCAGAGCTTTTAACAATGCTTTCTGTAACTGCACAGTCCAGCATGGCCTCCCTTAGCCACCAGCAGCTACTTGGGTTTTAATCAATTATAATAAGGTATAAAGGTTGTGCATTAACCACCTTTCACAAGTAGCTACTGGGTACCACACTGGACACAGAATCTCACCAACACAGCATCAGCTTCCACAGGCCTCTACTGCCCTTGGCATCTCTGTATGGATGCCCCATGAGCAACCCAGTCTGCTATAATTGTGAACTTAGTACTTCCCCTTCATAGAAACTTCCTGTCACCTGTATTCAGACTACTCCTTGAAAGACCACACTAACTACCTTCAAAAGCCCATCAAACTCCTCCAGTGTCAGAAGTGTCTCACCTATGTGTTTGTCCTTAGCCACTAGCATCAGTGTCCTGATCAGACTTTCCACAATGACACCCGCTGACCGACCTCTAGTGCCCTTCCATTTCCAGTTGATTTTTGCTCTTTTTATCCATTGAAATTTCATTTTCTTACTTAGAAGTCTCCAAAGACTTTACCATTGCTTTCTTAAACTCCACTTTTCTTCCTACCACTCAGCCCTTCCCTGTGTCTCTGGAAATATTTTCTGCTCTGCCCATAGGATCTCTCCCAGCCTCTCCCTTTGCAACAGCAACTCAACTGCCATTTCTCTTAGGGAGTTCTTCTTGTATGTCTTCGACAAAACCAGCACTTCCATCTTAATATGCTACCAAAGCACCCTACTCATTAGAGGCTCAGCATCCTGAATACCAGAGTCTGGGGTGTGGAAGGTCCAACACTGAAACCTTTATAAGGGTTCAGTTCCAGATTTTGGAGCATTTGAGACTTAACATTTTCTAATCAAGGATACTCAAATGGTAAAGACTACACGAATATTCCAAAATCCAAAAGGAACCAATGTGAGAGATTCTAACCCTGTTCCTCTGCACAAATCCTTGTGTGTAACACACCGCATGTCTGTCTGCCTGCCTCTTCTCTTCCACTCAATTGTCTGTGCCCAACCCTATGGCTCCAGAACACAGGCACAGAGTCTAGGCTTATGCAAAGGAAATAAACAAAAGGTTCAGACAGAGATACTGTGCAAACTAACTAAGCCAAATATTAACATCTGCATTTTAGAAGTGCAGATGTGGATGCAAAGGAGAGTCTCGTTTGTGGCAGGAACTGAAGGTAGAACTGGTACTGACTCCCGGAGTCAGTCACAGCAGCTGACATTGCTCAGAGTTACTGTGTAACCTGACAACACACTACATAGCCTTGTAAGACAATCTGTTTGTGCACATCTGCATCCGGTAAACTTTGCACTGAGGAGGAATGCTGGATCTGCACTCACAGGAGCATGCTCAACAGCCAAGCACTCTCCTCACCACACAGGGTCTCTCACACGAGACCATAAAAAAAAAAATAAATAAATAAAAAAGGAAACCTTAAATAACAATCAAATGTGTCCAGAAAGAAAAGCACAATGTTGCCATTTCCTGATATTTCCTAATGCAGATTTATACCCCTGGGCTGAGTCTGCCTGTTAGACTCAGGGAGCCTTGAAACCTTACTAATGGGAGATGAGGACTAGTCAAAAAGGAGCTGCTCAATTAGGACAGGCTCCCCTTCTGTTCTCATCCCAGCGGATCCTCCACTTAGAGCCAGAGTTGAGAGGGAATCCATTTATACCTCGCTTGTTAATTAAATCATTATAAAAGCCAGAGGTGGGGGACCACTGGGAAAGCTGATCAGAAAAACAAAGGTGACAGATTTCCTATCAGGAAAGAAATTACGGCAAACCCGAGCTTCATCAACAGTGGGTGAACCGCAGTTCAGTGCTGATAAAGAATAATGCTGAAGACGTACTCTCAACGAACCACAAGAATGGCTTCAAATTAAAATCAGGAAGAAAAGAAACTGAATAGCTTCATGATATACACACACACATATATATACACACATACATATGGTATATCTTTATTAATATATACTACATATGTGTGTGTGTGTCTGGTGTCTATCCTAGCATGTGGGCTTGTACGTCACACATTCTTCATAACAACAACAAAAAGGCAAATAAATGACACAGCAACAATCTTCTTGATCCACCAGATAATTGGGGTCACAGAGCAAGCCCCACCCCCGCCACTGGAAACACAAGGGAAGTACAGAGGAAAACAACTTATCACCATGAACCCCTATAAGAAACCCCTGCTACAGGAGAACTATGGCCCAGACAGAAAGATCTAGGCTGTATTTGCTCAAGTGCTTGGTTTGTACAGGTTTGAGTTTAAAAGGCCCCGGAGGTAGGGAGGTGGAAGGGCAGGTTAGAGGGGAAAGGATATTTTGTTTCAAGTTCTAGACCAGTAAGAGGCTCCTGCAATTTCCAGTGGATGAGTAAACATTGCCAACCCCTCTACAAACGCTGCCGAGAGAGTCTGTTGCTAGTTTTGTTTGTTTTTTGCTTTTGGTTTTGTGGTGTGTGTGTGTGTTTGAGTGTGTGAGAGAGTGTGCATGCATATGTATGTGTGCATGTATGTGTGTTTGTGTATGTGAGAGTGTTTGTGTGAGTGTGTGTATGTTTGTGTGTGTGAATGTGTGTGTGCGAGTGTTTGTATGTGTGAGAGTGTGCATGCATATGTATGTGGTGCATGTGTGTGTGTGTTTATGTGAATGTGTGAGTGTTTGTGTGAGTGTGTGTGTGTTTGTGTGAGTGTGTTTGTGTGTTTGTGTATTGAATGTGTGTGTGTGAGTGTGTGTGTGTGAATGTGTGTTTGTGTGAGTATGTGTGTTTGTGTGTGTGAATGTGTTTGTGTATTGAATGTGTGTATGTGAGTGTATGAGTGTGTGTGTGTTTGTGTGTGTGAGAGTATGTGCATGCATATGTATGTGTGCGTGTATGTGTGTTTGTGTATGTGAGAGTGTTTGTGTGAGTGTGTGTATGTTTGTGTGTGTGAATGTGTGTGTTTGTGTGTTTGTTAATTGAATGTGTGTGTGTGTTTGTATGTGTGAGAGTGTGCATGCATATGTATGTGGTGCATGTGTGTGTGTTTGTGTATGTGAATGGGTGAGTGTTTGTGTGTGTGTGAGTGTGTTTGTGTGTTTGTGTGAGTATGTGTGTTTGTGTGTGTGAATGTGTTTGTGTATTGAATGTGTGTGTGTGTGAGTGTATGTGTGTGTGTGAGTGTGTGTGTGTTTGTGTGTGTGAGAGTATGTGCATGCATATGTATGTGTGCACGTATGCGTGTTTGTGTATGTAAATATGTGAGTCTTTGTGTGAGTGTATGTGTGTTTGTGTGTGTGAATGTGTATTTGTGTGTGTGTTTGTGTATGTGAATGTGTGAGTGTTTGTGTGTGTGTTTGTGTATTGAATGTATGAGTGTGTGAGTGTGTGTGTGAGTGTGTGTGTGTGTTATGAGGCAAGGTCTTTTACTATAAAGTCCTGGCTGCCATGGAGCTCACTATGTAGACCAGGCAGGCTGTCCTCAAACTCACAGTTAGTTATCTGCCTGTCTCTGCCTCCCCATCTTGGGATTAAAGGCGTGGTCACCACGCTCAGCTTGCCACTCTATTCTTAAACCTGATCTCAAGAGAAACTACTTCACACCCCACCCATGCCTTCCTGCTCCCCTGAGGGTCAGGGTTGGGATGCATGACACAAAAACAAAACCAAGAACTTGCGAGATCACAGCCGCAGGCAGGTTCATTAACTCCCAATCCCAGGGCAATGATGTAATCACAGAACACAGAGATACCCATGCCTTACCACTACAAGTGTTTACAGCAAATTTATTAATAATTTAAAAATTTGGGAGCTCTCAAGATGTTCTTCAATAAGTGGATGAATAAACAGTAAACAACCTGTGGTAGATCTGTGCAGTGGAACATTATTCAATAGAGAGATGTGAGCTATCGAGTCACAAAAAGACCTACATACTGCTAAGTGACAGAGTCAATATGGATGGCCACATCCACGGCAGAATTCCAACTGCAGAGTTCTGGATCTGTGGTAGTTAGCAGTAGAGAAATGAGCAATGAGTGACTAGACTATACAGGGATTAGCGATCAGGGAGACTATTCTGTGAGGTAGCCATAACGGTGGCTACAGTCTTTTACTGTTTAGATCCTCTTCGAAGAGTGAACCCTGGGCTAGCAAGATGGACCAGCTTGTAAAGGTCCATCGCTTGCCACAAGTCTGGTGATGTGAGTTTGAACCCCAGAACCCAGGTAAAGGTGGAAATAGAGATCCAAATCCACCAAGTTGTCCTCTGACCTCCACATGTACTCCATGGGACACACGTACCCACACTTCATACACACATGCACATAGACAGACATACACACATACACACAACCATAAAAATATTTTTTAGAAAAAAAATGAACCCTGTTGTAAATTATAGACATTGGTTAACAATAATGCATTAATGTTGGCTTAAATAATGAAATCTAAAGCATAACAGGGTTCAAAATACACATTCTTCTTTAGATCTCTCAAATCTATCTTGAATTTTTCTTGTGCCCCAGAATATATAAATAGTTATTTGTAATTTTTTAAAAAAATTTTTTTCTACAGCTACATGAATACAGAAATGTGTATAAGCATTATTATCATACAAGTGACATTATCATTTCAGTAAATTTGAATTTTATACATTCTAGATAGAGAGCTAGGGAAATAGCTCAGTGGGTAAGCATACTTACAGCAGGAAGACATGAGTTCAAATCCCCAGAACCTATGTGGAAAAAAACCCAAGTGTGGTCACACACATCCCTCTAACCCATCCCTGTGAGGTGTAAGCAGAGACACAAGCATCCCTGGAGCTTGCTAGCCCCCACCCTAGCTCCACTCTCAAGAAAATAAAGCAGAGTTATAGATCAGGAGACCTCTCTATCCTCTGCATGGACACCTGCACACACCTGCACACACACATACTCATACATGCACACATGCACTTACATACCTGTACATATACATCTACACACCTGCATTTGCACACAGACACCTACACAATATACCTATACACCTGTAGCTACACACACACACACACACACACACACACCTGCACATATACACCTACACACCTGCAGCTACAAACATACACATACATATATATGCACAGACACCTGCACACATACACTTTCACACCTGTACAATATGCCTATACACCTGTATCTACCACCAAATCTACACAATATACCTATACTTCTGCAACTATATACATACATATACCTGCATACCTGCATCTATACACATACCTGCCCAATATACCTACATACCTCCATCTACAAACACACACACAGTATACCTACATACCTGCAGACACACACACACAAACACACACACACATGCATACCTGCATGCACATATACATACAAAAAATTTAAATACATAAAGAAAACACAAAGGCAGCAAGGGATTCACTCTAGGATCAGTCACCATGAACACTCAGATCCCAAAATGCCACTTGTAGTTGGTTGTTGTCACTCAGCAACTGTTGTTGTCAATTCCAGCATGGGAGAGGCAGAGGCAGGAGGAACACTGAAGATTTTGGGTCAGCCTGGTCTTCATACTGAGTATTGGTCTAGCCTAGTCTATAGAGTAAGATCCTGTCTCAGAGAAAGAAAGAACAAGGGGAGGAGAATAGGGAGAGGGAGAGAAAAAGACAGGGAGGAGGGAGGGAGGGAGGGACGGAAGAGGAGTAACACAAAATGATCTACTATCTTCCTATAACCACCAATTATTCTCCTTCATCCTTTGTTATCTCTAGATTACTTAGAGCACCCAGTTCAATGTGAAGTCTACATAGTAGATATAACATTAATTAGAGATTAATTAGAGAACCTAATTCAGTGTGAAGTCTATGCAATAGTTGTTATAGTACATCTAGATTACTTAGGGCACCTAATTCAGTGTGAGGTCTATGTAATAATTGTTACATTATATCTAGAGTACTTAGAGCACCTAATTCAGTGTGAAGTCTATGCAATAGTTGTTATATTACACCTAGATTACTTAGAGCACCCAATTCAGTGTGAAGTCTACACAGTAGTCATTATAGTACATCTAGATCACTTAGAGTACTCAACTCAGTATTAAGTTTATGCAATAGTTGTTATATTACACTATTTGAGACAAATTATAAGGAAAAGTATCTGTACATGTTCAATTTTTCAGATTTTTCTTTTTAAATTTTTATATTATTACTTTTATGTGCATGGATGTTTTGCTTACAAGTGTGTATGTGCACCAGATTTGTGCCTGATGCGCACAGAGGCCAGACGATTACATCGGATAGTTTCAACTTGAAGTTGATTGAATCTATATGTGTAGACTCTGTGGAGATTGTAGGCAGATACACAGAATTCCTACATACCCCCTTAATGCATTTTGTGCTAGCATTTTGTGGGCTCTACTGACACACGCGATAAGGCAAAGCCCACATTTTATTCCAATTCTCTTAGTTTTATCTCTGTCCTTTTTTGTATTTAAATGGAGTGAGATATCTCAGTGAGATACATTTAAATGTGCTATATCCTTAGGTGCTTCTTCACCCTAGTCTCTACCTTTATGACCTTGATAAGTTCCTCTTGTTATATTAAGTATTTTTTGGTTGGGGAGTTGGGATTGTTTAGTTTGGGGGGGTTTTGTCAGTGAGGTGATAGGGACAAGGTCTCAAGTAGCCCAGGATATCCTCAAAGTCACTGTATAGCTGAGGTGGACTCTGGCCCTGTGTGCCCCTTTGACACTGCCACGCCCAGATTGCTGCCTTTCCCTTGGTGGACACTGGGCAGTTTTAAGGAGTTCTGCTCAGGCTTTGGGTAGAATCTGATGTTTTCCTCAAGAGTACATGAGACTTCAAGATTTTCAAAGGAAAGCCAGAGATAAGATGCGCCATTTTTATCATATCCTACACTCATTTCACACATAGCGCTTTGTGTTCTGTCTTATATCCTGTTTGCTATTAAATGTCCCAACTTTGGCCAGTGGACAACTCTTCCATTGGTTCCTGTGACTCCTGGGCACAGTCCCATCATGTGAGCTTATTAGTTGGAGTACTTTCTTAGGTCTGGGAAACACGGAATGTTCCAGGCTTATCGGGCATATTTGGGTATCTCGAAAACCAGCCATTTCCCTTGGGGACTAACCATGTTTCTTTTATCAGAGGGCATTATTAGCACCCATATATTATATACATATATTATATACATCCATAGTGTGCATATTTATAACATAAACATAGACCTATTTCTACATGTAACAATGTCAACAATAAGCTAATGCAAACCAATACGCATGCCTTTAACTCTAGTTCATTGCCAAAAGCTTTATTTTCAATAGGAAAAACAAAAAAGTCTTGGCCCTCCCAAGGCCATGGTATATAAAATACCTTCTCTTTAGAGAGATAGTAAAACACAGATCGGGAAACAATGGGTTAGAAGAAAAATAATGTTATACCTTTCACTTTTAGTTTATAAGTTAATAGTTTATAAGCAAAAGGAGGATCCCATTCCCTAGGAATAGTGTTAATGGAGAAGGGGGCTTTGAGCAGCAGCCATTGCTCCAGTCCTGGGGGTTTAGGAGGGCTCTGAGAAGCACCCATTGCTCCAGTCCTGGGGGTTTAGGGGGGCTCTGAGCAGCAGCCATTGCTCCAGTCCTGGGGGTTTAGGGGGGCTCTGAGCAGCACCCATTGCTCCAGTCTAGGGGGTTTAGGGGGACTCTGAGCAGCAGTCATTGCTCCAGTCCTGGGGGTTTAGGGGGACCATACTCAGAAAACCGCGTATGCGAAGCTAAGTTACTGCACTGGGAGATGCCTCCAGAGTCACTCAGCAGAAGGCAGATGGAAATGACATGGGTGCCTTGGTTTCATATACAAACTTGGATTTCAGCAATGTTTTTCTGAGATGGCCTGGGCCCTTTTAACTACAATAATGCCCCGACAGATTTCTCCCCCAGAAGTCAAAGGAACCCTAGGAAAGGCATCCAGGAGTCACTAGCTCTAGGAAGAAGCTGCACCTTAAGATTCAGCTCTGTATTAACCATCTGTACTGGGATGTGGTGATAGGAGCCTACAGGCTTGTATTACAATCCCAGTACTTGGAAGGGAAGGCAGAGGACCAGGAGTTCAAGGTCATCATCTGCTACACGGGGTTTGAGGCCTACATGACATAGGCCTCAAAACATAAAAATAAAAATATTACCACAGAATAATTGTTTTAAGTCGTATTTACCCAAGAATTACCACAAATTTTGATTCTTGTCATTGGTTCTTTCTGAGAATATCGTTATCAGGGTAAAGGGTAGTTCAATGGTGAGATACTTGCCCAGCATTTGTAAACATTTAGATCCCATTCCTAACCCCAAGAAGGAAGAAGGAGGGAGGAAAAGAAGGAAGATATCGAAAAAAGGAACATCCATATTGTGGAATGACAACCACGCATCACCATCACCAAGTTCCAAACAGCACTGCCTTGCTATGTTGACCAGTCTAATAGGTACCTGCTGTTTGGGTCAGGCCCTTCAATGCTGGTAGCCCATTCTGCTTTGAACACCATTGGTAATCCATGGAGTGTGAGTGTGAGAGTGTGAGAGTGAGTGTGTGTGTGTGTGTGTGTGTGTGTGTGTGTGTGTGTGTGTAGGACTCCACTCAAGCTGCTTCCTGACCAAAAGACCAGAATCCATGACCCATATAAGCCAACCAGACACACTTACTGGATTTAATACTGTCCCCCAGACCCAGAAAGTCACCACCATGATGGATCAGGTCTTATTCATTAGTCTCTGCTGCCTAGCCCAGTGCCTGGCTATGAATATTCAGTGTGTTCTTAGTGAATGAATCACCCAGAAAGCCATGTACCTTCAACAAATGCTGAACTAAGTCTATCATTTTCCAAAAGAATTCTACAGAGAGAGAAAATTGTATGATGTTTTGTAAGGGAAATGTCCACTTTGATAGCTGGGAAATATGCATCGGAAATAGTATCCTAAGTTGCCATTTCTTCATGCATTAACAATGTCAATCAGCCCAATAAAATAAAGCCCGAGGGGGGGAGAAGACAAAAGGAGAATTACCTCATTACCTCAGCATCTGCTTGAACATAAAAAAAATTCACACACTGGCTAATTTTTTTTTAAGGGACATAATATAACTTTCTAGAAAGACATAATATACCTAATTATAGCATTCAGTAGATGGGAACATACAATGCTGTGGAGTAATTCAGAAGTGGGTGTGACTTATAAGACACAGAGACCGGAGAATGGTACATATAAATTAGAGATTGTTCATATTATGACAGACTCCGTCAATGCATTTCACAACTTTTGTCAAGCACAACGTTATCCTCAACACTGAAGGCTCCCACTAGAGAAGGCTGTTGTCAGCTCTGCAGTTCACACAGCAGTCTCCCTCCTGAACACCCTTCCTTGGGGAACAGGTTCCAGTTTCAGACTTAAAACTCATCAAGGGGGCAACCGCATGAGGAGACCAAAATGGCCAATAAATAGGTGAAGATTCAAGCTTCATTAGAATCCAGGACAATGTACATTTTAAAGGAGGCATGTAGCCTGTTCGGATGGCAGACATTCAGAAACCTGTCTGGCTGTCTAGCTGATGAGTACTGTCAGCCCGTGTTAACCAGAGTATGATGATGAGGGCTTGGCTGGGGAAACAGAAACTGGCACAGTTATTGACAGAGGAGTGCTTCTTACTGAATGGCATAACATCATAACATGCATGCCACCAAAGCCAACAGTCCATTCCTAGGAACCCATCTTAGAAACAATAATAGTCTATTGACTTGCACGCCTCTTTGATTAATGACTGTCTACCAGACTAGAAACTTCCTAAGAGCCAGGATGATCTGATTCACTATCTATAGCTACGTGGTCTGAAATTGGGGCCTTGTGCATGGTAAGTAATTGATAGTTGTTAAAGAAACAAAAACATAAACTTGTTAGCAGCGAACAAGGAAAACAGAACATCCAACCAAAAATGTTCTCCTTGTTCATATTAAATTGGGAGACTTTAATTATGACTCACCATGGCAACAGCCCACCATCACCATAAAAAAAAACTGACCATAATACTGGTATACCCAAAGGCCTGGTTGCCATGTTTACACCTCAAATCCCCAACTTCCCAGCTAATTCCACAGGTAAAACAGCCATTAAGCACTCTTAAATAAGTCTTTAAAGAAGTCTAGTTTTAAGATATGAAAATCTCAACATAGACTGAACAAATAATACCTATGTGACCAGTCCAAGGTCCAAAACCAAGAGTACTCTCAAGACACACAAACCTAAATTCTACTACTCTTGGTATGCCCCTCACTGGGAAAACAGAACCTTTAGAAACACCAAGGCCATGGATTTGTTTACTCATACAACACAACAGAAAGCGCTAGACACTTAGGTACCCTCCCTTCTTCAAACATCAGTCCAGCAAAGGGCCTGAAGAGATGTGTGTGGATAAGATCACTGTTAGTGCACTCTGAGAATTACAAAAAAAAAAATAATAATAATAATAAAAGGAAATAACATATTTTATTTTGTTTTATAATCACTTGCAAAATGGCCATCCATCAAAAGATCTGGTATTAACTAATACTGAAAGTTTTCATAAGTCCAGAGTGATGAATCAAAAGTCTTCGGGTATGAGACACGGAAAATTGTTATTAAAAGTAAATACTAGTGAAATCTAATTTTCGATGAAAATACTTGGAGGGATTCCAAACACGGCATTCTGTCCATCCACTGAGTCACAGGTGCGATGTGGACTGACTTCAGGCTAATTGCCGATGAGAGGGGAAAATGAAAGCAATTAACACCCATTCTGGGTTTCTAGATGCCACATAGGGAAAAGTGCTACATCCATTTCAGCGAGGTTAGGTAACTCCCCTGAGGTCACACAGTACAGTGCTGCGGAGACCTTTCTGCGGAAGTGTGGCTGATGGATTTGGAGAGCAGTAAACAGCTGCTTGGACCTCTTAAGCCATCAGGCTTAGTCACAAGACCCAGTGATGGGAAGACACCAACTTCCTGGAGAGCTGAGTCAAGAAGAGGGAACGGACCATTGACCCTTCCAGTGTTATCAAGTCCCGCAGCAAAGAGCATGACCTAAACGCTTTTACTTCCTAAACCTGTGCAGTTCCTCTTTCCTGACCCATATCCTCAAACCACCCTTTGAAAAGAATAGTTGTGATATTTTAAAGCGTGTTAACTGTCTCTGGAATCTTGCTTTGTTCACAAATGTGCTGATGGCAATCATTAGCTACCAAGCTGTAGAGAAAAGCATGCAAAACAGCCTGGCTTTCCAGCTCCAGCCCCGCTCCCTCTTTAAGATCCACACAGTGTCGACTCACTGACTAATAAATTGCTAAAAATGGGAAGTGATGAGAACACATCGGTGCCCTGAAAAAATTCCAGCTTGGTAAAGAAAAAGGAACTACACCGAACCCCAAAGAAGGGAACGCTGCAGGCCCAGAGACGCCAAAGTGTGCAAGGGTGGGGCCTCAGCTAGGAGCCAGGCCAGCTGAGCGGCTACCCCGCGCCCCGCGATCCTCCCCGGCTCGCTACTCCCGCGTGGACTGGAGTGCGTGCCCTGACCCTGTCCACGCCCGACGCGTGTCCCTTCGTCCGGGTTGCGCGCCCTAGTCCTGCAGGGCGCGCGATCCCACTGCGGGGAAGGCGCTGCAGCTCCTCCGCCCAGGGCGCTGCACCCCATGGCGCTTGGGGCTGCGGGGTGACCGCGGCGGCCTCACGGTGCCCTGGCCGCGGCTGGCACCTGCGGCTGCGCCCAGAGCTGTTCCGCCCGAGGCCGCTGCCCCGCACCTGCGTCTGCCGGCCCACCTACCTTGCTCCTTCAAGCTGGTGATGAGCTGCAGCTGCTTCTCCTCGTCCGAGCTGTTCATTTTGGCGGGTGGGGCTGGGGATAAAAGGCAAGGAGGGAGAGGCGAGGGGGACACGGGGGAGGGGGAGCAGAAAGCAAGATGCCGGTGGCGCAGCGTGCGGCTGCACTACCCGGAAGTTGGGATGGCTCCCGCTCCTCCTCCTCCTGGCGCGCCCCACGCGGTGAGATCATTCCACGCACCTACTCGCGGGCCCCGGCTGCCCCACCTGCGGCGGGCGGGTCTGGGCGCCGAGCCCGGGAGGGGCGTGGGCCGCTGGGGGCGGGTCAAGTGTCGCGGCCCTGGGGCACCTACGATCCTCTCAGGTGGTTGTATGCGGTCCTGCTAAGGCCGCCGCTGCGTCCGGCTTCCCACCCGAGGCGCGCACCAAGGAGTCTTGCCCTGGGTTCCCCGGGTTCGCCACCCCAGAGCTGAACAGCGGATCAGAGCAGGACCGGACCAACCCCAGACGACCAGGCTCCTGCCCCAGCTCTCACGCACTGCTCTCTGGAGCCAGGGCTGGAAAACCCTCTCTGTTGTACACCAAGCACCTGCCCACCAAGCAAGTGCAAGTTGCGGGCTGTCTGGCTAATTGAGTCACCACACAGTCTTGAGCAGGGGGAGGTGATGGGGGCGTGGCAGTCTGGTCAGTTCCCGCACGTGTGAAGAGACCAGTGTCAGAACCTGGGCCCTGCCTCGCGTGCCTCACCAGGCCTGAACTGCAGAGATCATCTGGTTCCGGTGGGAGGATCTTGCATCTTGGGGAGGCTGGTGCTGCACCCAAGGTCACTTTGTTGCTGACAAGGAGCCTAGTGTGTAAGGACTGAACGTAGTCCTTGCCCCTCTTAAGGACCCTCGGTGGTGTTTACACCCAACTCTGGGGTAGACCTGGGCAAACATATCCAGGCAGGCTTGCTCTCTCCAACTCTAGTTCAACAAACATTTGCTTGAATCTTCTGCGCTCTGGAGTCGGTCTAAAGAATGGAAATAATAATGCATACTCTTTAAGCATTTTTAAAAAATTGAACAGGGAGAGGAATTTGACCACAACATCAAACCCAGACTAAAGAATAGAAGTGCTTGTCTAGCATGCGCTAAGGCCCCACAATCCATCCGATCCACCTCCAATCAGGTAGACGGCATGGGAAGGTATGCCGCCTGCTCTGCACCAAGGGATTTTTGTTTTTTATGATTACAGGTGTTATGGTTGCTAATTACAAGCTGAGAAAAGCACAGTTCTTTATTCCAATCATTAAGCGCTCAAGATAAATCCAGGTTATGTAAGCCTTCTGCACATTCTTCGTTTTCTTCATCAGTCTCTAAACTCATGTAGAACACCAGTGCAGGACTTCATTCTTCATGTCACAGTTTTGGCAAACGCCCCAACTAGGCTAGTAAGTGGCCCTAGCCAGGAATGGAGAAGTGTATTGATATTCCCATAGATCCTATTACTAGTATCTTTCTGGTACTCATTATACATACCATCTCGTGGTGACCTTTGAAAAAATCAGAAACGTCTTTTCCCTTTTAATAAATGGCAATGTATTATTTTAGAATGCAAAGTTCAATTGTTTGGGTAGTCTGAGGTGGCAATGTGGATTTCTAAGTAAAAAGAATGAAAAATGGAACTTTATGAAATTATTTCAGTATGGGGGTTTTGCTATTTGGCCCTTCTTGTAATGTTTCATAAAGATAGTTCAAAATATTTTCCAGCCAGCTGCAGTGATGATCATAAAGATTGGAATAGGCTCAGGACACACAAGACCAAGTTCTCCGCACAAAGATTTCTCCCAAAGGGACAAAGGTCAAGGAGTAAGAGACTAAAACAAGAGATAGAAGGAGAAGGGAACAAGGGAGAGGGGGAGGGGTATTTGTCTCAGAGAGACAAAGGACTGCCTCTGGATAGGAGCTGGACATGGCCCCTAGGAAAATGGTGGTTTATAAAGGTAGAAGGGGAATCCCTGTGTTAGGATGAGGTGTTTAATTTTAATTGGTCATGTTAACTAGGTGAGCCAAAGGGGCTTTTGATAGCTGAACCTTGATAGTCGGCTTCTGGAGGAGGAAGTGGCCAAATAAGGGAGTAGACCTTGATGGCTAGCTTTAGGAATGTAATCTAATGATTTTTTAGCAAAACAGAGGGAATGGGGGTGAAGGGCAAGGCGTGCCAGAGCCATGTCGTGCTTGACATGTCCGGGATAGCTACAGTCCCTTCAGTGATCCCCAAAGATAACCACGTGGTCTTTTAAGTCCTCAGACTTGAAAGGTAGGAGATATGAGAGTTTTTAGCCAACTGCATGACCATCTGAAGATGGGCTGCCACCAGGTGTTTTGTGAAATGAATGACAATTTATTTCCAGAAACACACACACACACACACACACATCCAAGAGATTCAAGTGACCAACAATAACTACCTAGCTTTTGTAGGGCAGCCATGAAGCTCATTAGACCTAAGGGACCAACCAGTCTATGACCAAGCCTAAGGAACTACAGGTACCTTCTCCAGCTCCATCACATGGAAGCAGGATGCCCCGTGGATATTTAGATTGGTTTACAAATCCCTACTCTTTTAAATGGCTGATAGAATTGTCAACTCCAATGATGGTATGATGTTTGGGGAGTTTGAGAGTCTCAAACTGAAATGTTTTGGCCTCACACTGAATCTGTAGCTCATTGAAATGAATCCCGTGTACCCTCTTTGAATTAAAATAGCCACCTGAAACACAATGCCCTATTATCCTGAGGGCATGCTATGAATTATTAGGCTGCCTATTAGATTCCCTTCTTGGGATACAGAGCTTCTGTTACAATGACTTATTCATATGGCATGAATATTGATAGAAAGGATAGAGTTATATAATTAGTTTTTGTTCTGCTTAATAATACATATGGGGATTTGTGTTTCATTGTGTTGACGCTGTTAGTAACCATCAAACGACATCTTTAAATGTATGTATTATATACATATACACATATATGAGGTCAGGAGGTACCTCCTAAAGATGAACTAAAAGACTTGTAACAAGCATGGGATTGTGGTTGTCTCTAGGGATAGAAGGCAGAAAAACTGACTCTAGGGAAGGAGATAGAGCTGGGAACACAGTGAGGCTATTTAGTACTTGTTTGTTTTTTGACAATTACAATGTATATAATTTTCTGTACTATTTAGATAAAATTGTGGTATAGAGAGATTTGTCATCTTTGACCCACTCATTCTGTGTTAGGGAGTCAATCCTTAGACACTTGCCTGCAGGGTTATTTGTCCTAAAGTTAACAATGACATAAAAATAGCAACATTTGAATGTTACTTGGCAATGCAAAGAAACAAAGTTGTACAAACTATGGGCAAACTTTGAAAAACATGATCCTAAGTGTGAGAAGGCACTCAGAGAAACCTAACTACTGCAAGATTGCCTTTATATAAAATGTTCACAACAAACAAACACATAGAAAAAGCTGACTAATGATTTGTATAAAACTGGGAATGGGGAGAAGGGAAAAAATAGGAAATGGCTCCAGACAAGCATGTACATTGGAGGTGGGGGATAAACTAAAATATATTGTATTTCAGATGGCATAACTATGAATATCCTCAAAACTAGAATTGTACATTCTGCCCATTTAGTAAAGTCTTTGGTTGTTTTCATTGATGATGCTGTATACCTGGTTAGCATCCAGGATTTGATGGCAGGTAAAATGCAATTCAACAAAGCTTAATTTTTAAGATTTATTTCTTTTTTTTTTTTAAAGATTTATTTATTTATTATTATATCACACCAGAAGAGGGCGTCAGATCTCATTACAGATGGTTGTGAGCCACCATGTGGTTGCTGGGATTTGAACTCAGGACCTTTGTAAGAGCAGTTGGTGCTCTTAACCGCTGAGCCATCTCTCCAGCCCTAAGATTTATTTCTGATGCTATGTATACTGTGTGTGGGGTATACATGTGTGTGCAGGTAACCTGGGACCCATGATGGTGTAGATTCCTCGGAACTAGAGTTACAGGTGATTGTGAGCTACTCAAAGCAGGTGCTGGGAAATGAACTCAGGTCCTCTAAAAGATCAGCAAGTGCTCTTAACCATTGAACCATCTATCTTTCCAGCTCCAAGTTTTTATTTTGTTTTGTTTTGTTTTTGTTTTTAAAGATTTACAGAGCCAGATGTAGTGACACACACCTGTAATTCCAGCATTTGGGAGGCAGAGAGGCAATTTTATCAACCTTAAACTCGAGGCCTACTTGATGTGGTGGATGGATGTTGGTGGTACACACCTTTAAATCTCAGCACTTGGTAGGCAGAGATAGACAGATCTTCCCTGTGTTCAAGGCCAGTCTGGTTGCACAGAGAATGTCAGAGATACTGTCTCAAAAAAAAAATATGGAAACCAACAATTTCCAGAGGAAGAAGACTTAAATCAATAACTATTAAAACAATGTATCATATGCAAATGTTCTTAATTTTTCAAATATTTGTGTAAAAATTTTCTACTTCTTACTAAACAGAACCCCATGTGTGCTTAATCTGTTTCAGTTTAATATACACTCCACATCATTCCAGCATATCTGTGAATAATTAGCATTTCTTAAGTCCTTAGATAGTTGTGTTGTTATTAGTATATTTCCATTTATAAATAACGCAGTCCGGGTATATAGACCACATCTAGGCACATCACAGTTCAAACGATAAAGCTAAGCATAACATTCATGTCTTCAAAGTAACCGCAGAATGCTGAGGACACTGCTGCCTCATAGGCACCTGCTTGGCATGTGTGCATCCTGATTTGCTCTCTAGTACTCCTCCCCCCTCTCCCCTCCAGCTAACAAAAGCAGCTACAGAAGAAGACACATGGCATATGCTTGCAACAGCACCAGGAAATGCAGAGCTTTGGTGTAAATCTAGCAAAATTTCTGGAGGAGCTGGAAGGCTATAAAGTGCAATGCATTGATGAAAGCAAAGATTTAAATGAATAGATACACCATGCTCATGAACTAGAACTCTCCAAAATGTCTATTCCCTAATTCGTTCTGTAGACTTCGTGAAATCCCCTTGAGTCCATAAAGATCAGTCAGGTAGTTCCAAAATTAACACTAAAATCCAACAGAGCTAGAAAAGTCTAGACAATTCTGAAAAAAAGAATAACATTCCCAAAACTAACTATAAAGCTATAGAAACCACAGCCATGAAGGACGGGCAGAAAGAACGCACTGGACAGACACTGGACGCCGTGACTGTCCCAGAAGTATATGCTGTGAAAACACGTGAGCTCTTTTCAAAGTTACTCAAAAGCAATATTCAAAAGGGTGCGGGATGGCTCAGTGGATAAAGTGCTGACTCTGTGTAAGCATGAGTACCTAAGTTCTAATCCTCAACTCCCACCTAAAAGCCAGATACTGTAACACCATGTCTGTAACACCAACATGGGGCGATGGAGATCTCTGGATCTCACTGACAGCCAGTTTAGTCGATAGGTGAGCTTCAGGGTCAGTGAGAGGCTGTTTTAAAACAAGAAAGTAATAAAGTGGAAAGCAACAGATGAAAGAAAACACAGGTGTCAACACCCTACCTCCAAACCCATGCACATATGCACACACACACACACACGTACACATATGTCCCACACACTGACACACACATAAACAAGAATGCATAGGCCACACACACAATAAACTTTTTAAGAGCAATTCAATGAGAAAAGAAGATAACCTTTTCAACAAATGGTACTAGAACATGTGGAAACTCACATGCAAAACCAGCAAATGTCAACATAGGCTTTATAGATGAAGAACAAACTAATCTATAATACCAAAAATGGGATGACTAGCTACACAAGCCTGGTGGCCTGAGTTCAGTCCTCACAGCCTAGTTAGATTTCCTGTTGCTAAGATAAACTTGATCGAAAGCAACTGGGGAAGGAAAGAGTTTATTTGACTTATACTTTCCAACTTCAGTCCATCATGGAGGGAGCCAAGGCAAGAACTGAAACAGAGAGCACACAGGATTTGTTTGCTGGCTTGTGCCCATGGCTTGCTCAGCCTGCTTTTTATATAGCCCAGGACTACCTGCCCAGAGGTGGAAACACCCTTCCTGCATCAGTCATCAATCAAGAAAATATCCCACAAGTTTGCTTACAGGTCAACCCAAGGGAGGAAATTCCCCAGCTGAGAGTCCTTCCTCCAGATGACTCTAGTTAGTGTCAAACAACAATAACGATGATGACACGAGGACAATGACAACAACAACAACAACAGAACTTAGCAGCACACCCTGGAACCCAGTAAAGGACGAAGGCTAGAACCAATTCTAACTTCTACATGCGTACACACACACACACACACACACATATAAACATAAACACACATATACACAAACACACACACATAAAGAGCCACATACACATATACACACACAAAACACACTTAAAGAAACATGTACATACACATATATACACATAAACATACATATACACACAAGAGCACATGCACATACACACATAAACACAAACACATGCATACTATGTATGCACTGGCTGATTTTGTGTGTCAACTTGATACAAACTGGAGACATCATAGAGGAGTGAGCCTCATGAGGAAATGCCTCCATGAGATTCAGCTGTAAGGCATTTTTCAATTAATGATCAATGAAGAAGGACCCAGCCCTTTGTGGGCAGTGCCATCCCTGGGCTGGTGGTTCTGGGTTCTATAAGAAAGCAGATTGAGCAAGCCATGAGGAGCAAGTCAGTAAGCAGCATCCCTCCATGACCTCCGCATCAGCTCCTGCCTCCAGGTTCCTGCCCTGCTTGAATTCCTGTCCTGATTTCCTTCAATGATGAATATCAATATGGAAATGTAAACAAAATAAACCCTTTCCTCCCCAACTTGCTTTTGGGTCATGGTGTTTCTTTAAATCAATAGAAACCCTAACATCGACAATGTACTCACACACATTTGATAATTTTTTTAAGTTAAACCTTAAAATAGTGAAATTTAAAAAAAAAAAAAACTTTACAGATGAAATGAAAATCTGCATAATCTTAGGTCTAAAAACTCTTAAATACAACACCAAAAATATTAATAGTGTGTGTGTGTGTGTGTGTGTGTGTGTGTGTGAGTGTGTGTGTGTGTGTGTGTGTGTGTGTGTGTAGTTTAGGTTTGATCAAATTAAAGACAATGGAAGCTTGCAAAGACTTGTCATGTATTAGGAAAATATTTAGAAGTCGCATACTTAGTGATGAAATATCTGTACCTTAAACATGGAAGAAACCTCTTTTAAAAACAAATTTATTCATTTACAAAAAAAGTATTAACAGATTCTTTGCTCCCCTTAAATTTGTTTATTTGTAGAAGATCGAACCCAGGGCCTCATTCATAACAGGCAACCATCTATCACTGAGCAATGTCACCAGCTCCCCCAAAGTTTTTTTAAAAATTTATTTGCTTTTATGTTTGTGTGTTATATGTGCACATGTATGTGTAGCCTCACATAACTGTGCATCATGGAGCCATGGGAAGATGTCTGCTGGGCTGCCTTTTACTCTCTCCTTTATTCCCTTGAGACAGGGTCTTCCTCAGCCATCCTCCTGCCTCTGCACCCTACAGCTCTGGGGTTAAAGGCAAGTGTGTCTCTGTCCAACTTCTTACATGGGTGCTGGGATTTGAACACAAGTCCTCCCACTAGTGCACCAAGTGCTCTTACCCCTGAGTCAAGTCCTTGGGCCCCAGCAAGAAAGCAACAGTGAAATATTACATGTCCATTAGGATGGCTAAATTTAAACAAGAATGACACTAAGTGCAGACAAGGAAGCAGAGCAACAGGAATTCTGAATTGTTGGAGTAGTTTTAAAGTACAGACACATTGGAAAACTACTTAGTAGTTCTTTGTTAAATTACATATATATTTCCCCCTACAAGCCAGCAAAGTCATGCCCACATACTTGACAAAGTGAACTGAAAATGAATGTTCGCAGAAAAACCCATGTGTAAATGTTTCCAAAACTTAATTCCTCATCATTAGTGACTGAACATAAGATGTTGCTCAAATGGTGAATGAATAAATGAATTGTGGTATAGCTACAGAATGGAATGTGTGAATATGTTCATCATAAAAAAGACTGAGCTATTGATGCATAGAAAATGTGAATAACTGTGTGTGTTTGCATGCACATGTGTATTTGTGCATGTATGTGCACATGAGTGTATGCATGTGTATGTGTGTGCATACATGTGTATTTGTGTGTGCATGTGTGCTTTTGCATATGTGTGCATGTGCATATGTGTGTGCATCTCTGTGTGTGCAGGCATGTGTGCATCTCTGTGTGTGAGGGCATGTGTGCATCTATGTGTTCAGATGCATGTGTGTATTTGTGCTTATGTGTGTATGCATGTGCCTATGCATGTGTATGTGCTTGTGTATACATGTATGTGTGTCTGTGTGTGCACATGAGTGCATATGTGTATTTGTGCATGTGTGTGGGCATGTGAGTATGTGTGTGTACATGCATGTGTATTTGTGTTTGTGCAGGCATGTGTGCATCTTTGTGAGCATGCACATGTGCATCTATGTATATCTGTGTGTGTGTGTGTTTATGCATGTGAGTTTGTGTGTGCAGGCATGTGTTCATGCAAGTGTGTGTGTGTGTGTTGTGTGTGCATGCACCGTGTACCCGTGTGTATTTGTGCATGTATGTGTGTATGAGTGTGTATGCATGTATGTGTGTATGAGTGTGTGTGTGTGCATGTGCATGCATGTGCCATGTGTGTGTATGTGTGAGGGTCAGATGCTGATGATGAGAAGGCCTATCGCTCAGTCCGGAACTCATCTTCTAAACTAGATTGACTATCCAAGCTCCCTATATTCCTCTCTCTCTCTCTCTCTCTCTCTCTCTCTCTCTCTCTCTCTCTCTCTCTCTCTCTCTCTCTCCCCTAGGGATACAGACTTACTACTGCATCCAGATTTTGTATGAGTACTGGGGAACTCAGATCCTCACACTGTACAGGAAACACTTTACACACTCCCATCTCCACAAACACAGAGATTTGAAAGGTACTTTGAAATGCTCAACAGCCCAGATTGGCTCAATTTATGCAGCGTCTTGAAAATCCAAAACTTCAGACTAAGAAGCAGGCTATAAATTGTTTCCTTGGTGCTGAGGAGAAGAAGAGGCAGATCACAAAGGGTCTGTACTGTAGACTTTTGTTCTGTTAGCCAGGGTCGCACTATGCAACCCCAACTGGCTTGGAATTCTTTAGGATAACCAGACTTGGGGTCAAGAAGATCTGCCTATTTCTGCATCCTAAATGCTAGCATTAAAGGCATGAGCTACCATACCCAGCTACAGTGGAGAAGTTTAAGGCGGTAGAACCTCAATATTTGGTACTGGGGTGGTAGGTATATGGCTGTATATACTGGGCAAAATCCAAGGGCATGAGTGCCAACAAAAATGGACTTTAGCAAATATAAATTTAATTTAAAAACATTCAGTAGTGATAGAGAAATCCCAGAATTGAATGCATAAAATAACCCAAAATCCCAAATATATTAATAATGCATCATGTTATTCTATTAAAGGGGGCACTAGAAAGATGACTCCGCTATTAACAGCACTTACTGCTTTTCCAGAGTACCTAGGTTTTATTCCCAGCATCCACATGGCAGTTCACAACTATCGGTAACTCCAGTTTCAGGACATCTGAAATTCTGGCATCCACGGCATGTACACATAGTGCACAGTAAAACACCCATACACATAAAATGAAATAATAAAAATTAAAAAAAGTAAAATAAAGGAAGCAATAAAGAGACTTGATCTAAGTAACTCAGAATAAGAATATTTTGATGCCTCTGGGTATGGGCAAAGAGACATCTTGGTGGTGGTGGTGTTCTCATATCGGTTGGGAGCGGGGAGGGGGAGGAGGGGGCGGTGCAGAGCAGACCGCAGTCCTTGATTCGTCCTAGCTTGATGCCTGATTTGGTAGCCAAAGCTGTTTTATGCCCAGGACTCATAAAGATCAAATAAATCAAATCAAAGCCACGCATCGCAGCACAGGAGGAGGAAGATATACAGAGACCTGGGGATACAATGCCACCCACAGACTCGCTGTCCATCACATGGCACAGGCAGGCCGTAGACACGTACTTCCCGCCACACCATGATGCATGGATGTAGGATGCTGCCCAGGAGCATGGCCAGCCTGCATCGGGGCCACCACAATGTGCGAGTATGTGGTGGTCAGATAGGAGAGAAAGAGAAGTGGAGCACGAGGGTGGAGAGGAATAGCCTGCTATGCGTGGCCAGTCCCACTACCTGGACCCATGACGAGGTCCCAGCTGGAGCTGCCACTGAGGGCCATGTCTGAATCTGTGCCTATGAGGTGGCAGGGTTTGATGTGGATATTCCTAGCTCACATTACTACTAGAAAACACGGCGATGTACGTGGTCGGGGCAGCAGGGAGAATGGCGGGGACTGGCGCGTGGTGGATGTCCCAGGGCTGTGCATAATGGTCCCACACCTCCCTGGATGCAGTGGTACTTGGGAGAACTGGCCCCATCTCTCTCCGGTGGTAGCAGGTGGAGAGCAGACTCTGCACCTCATCTGGGCAGCACAATGGAGCTGACCCTACTGGTGAAGGTATGGGTGAGGCAGCCCCGAGAGTTTGAGAGCTAGAGAGCCGTTTCAGTATGGGTGAGGCAGCCCCGAGAGTTTGAGAGCTAGAGAGCCGTTTCAGTCCCTCACAGGCTGTAGGACTTGGGAGAGTGGGCCCCAACCTTGACTGAGTAGCACAGTAAGCCTGGCTCTGGAGACGGGTGTACTGATGAGTCAGCCTGTTGGCATGAGAGCAAGGAGAGCTGGCTGACCCTGTCTCCTGCTGATGGTGGCACTGGGTGGCCCAGCCAGAGCAGTGCTGGAGAGCTCACCCTGGTGGTATTAGATAAGGGAGAGCTGGCGGGCTTACCTCAGCTGCCACCCAGGCCCAGATCCACGGCTCTGAGTTGACCCACCCCAAAATCTACATCATCTGCAAACAGTTGGAATGTGTGAAGGGCCAGTCCTGCCGCTAAAGCTGCAAGATCTCCATGACACAGGGCAACAACAGGATAACTGGGAAGAGTCCCGATGAGGATATTGATGGTGTCACTGAAGCCAGAGATCTTGAATCCCATGACTCATTGCAATGGACATTTGCAAGGGAAGATGTGTGGACAGTGGGACGCACTGTGACACACTACAGCTTCCATGATGAGATGCTTTCTATTCGTTTTGCTTTTGTCTGCTTGCTTGCTTGCTTGCTTGCTGGCTTGTGTGTTTTATTTTGGGGAAGAGCTTACAAGGATGAAAGGCAGATATGAAGGGACAGGGAGATGAGCAGGACCGGGGTGCATGACGTGAAGCTCACAAAGAATCAATAAAAAGGTTTCTAAAAAAGAATATTTTGACTGGATGTTGTAAGGCCAAAAGCAGAAGAGACTGTACGTAAACATGACTCAAGCTGACAAATTTACCTCACATGGGAATATGGATTCGCAGTTCTAACACTACCCTCCAGGTGTAGTCGGGTTGAATAAATAAATCAATAAGCTGCCAATAACAGAGGCTGGTTTCTCACAGAGAGTGGGCTACAGTCAACTCTGCTACACCCTGGCCTTGTGTTCTTAAAAAAAAAAAAAGTGCAGTGTGCAGACATGCACAATAAAAACTGTAGGGGTGGCAGGGAAATGAGGTTGCAGGTGCCGCTCTCCAAATATCCTCCACAGTACACTAGACGTGACAAAACTCCAAGGAAACATCAGTTTTTCTCAGCCTAATGATTACAGAATATCGTTTTAAAATTTTAAATTACATTATTGGGGGGCAGGGGGCACACAACACAGCGTACCTGTGAGGTCAAAGGTCAACTTACAAGAGCTGGTTCTCACCTTCCATCATGTGGGTCCCAGGATCAAACTCAGGTTGTCAGGCTTGGCAGCAAACACCTTCAGCAGCTAAGCCATTCCACTGGCCCCTAAACTATTATAATTAATATTATGAGGTTGTAAGTCATCTGGCTTTAGAAACATGAGAAGCTGGTCTGTGAACTTGGTCCTCAGAAATATTGCAACTTTTGAACCCTGGTGGAGTGACTGGACAGTCTTTGAGGACCCCTGAGGGGAAGCTGTTCCCGCCACCTGTGGATGAGCATAGCTTGGAACTCCTGGCTTGCTAGCTGGACCCCGCCCACAGCTCCTCCCTTGCCTCTCATCCCCATGCTAGTCATACTTTCCCTTACTTTGATTGGCAGCTCTCTCAAGAAAAGCATTTAAAATAAAACTAGAATCTCAACACACCATATAGCCTTCTTCCATTAAACTTTTAAATTATGTTTATTTCTTGTTGGTCTGTGTGTGGGTGCACATGCTACAGCACACAAGTTGAGGGCAGAGGACGACTTGTGAGGACTGATCCTCTCCTTCAACTTTCTGGGTTCCAGGGGAGAGTCAAACTCAAGACACCTGGCTTGGTGGCAAGTGCCTTTCCCCAGTGGGCCTTCTCGCTGGCCCTTCAACTTCAGTATCTATTTCTATTGGCAATTCTTCAGCTACTCTGTTAGCTCAACTCTCGCTGTGCAGACAGCTAAAGGCTTTGGACGTCAGCCGTGCTTACATCCACTCCTCAAACTGGAAGGACCAATCCTACAGAGGTTCATAGGTGGTGTTTTCCTTCTGATTATGGAGAAGAATTCTCCCGACTTTTTCTACTTCCCTTCTATCCATTTTCCTGGCCATCTTCTCAGTTCCCAGCACCCTCTAGGCCTCTTTCTCTTACAGTTTCACCACCTTCATTTGTCTTCCTTCATGAACTGTTGCCGAGGGTCCTCAAGGTAATCTACTTCGGTTTCTTGCTTGAGAGAGCCCGTGTTCTTTCTTCCCAAAGCACTTTACTATTCCCCATAGTTATTTTTCCAGCTTGTCTTTCACATGACCTTTTCCTTTTGCATTGGTTGTTTGATGTTTGTTAACTTGGGCATACAGATGTATTAAGAATATTGAAGATTTTGTGTGTGTGTGTGTCAAACTGTTTTTTTTAAACACCTACTTTAATAAGTGTACTTAAGTGCTATAGCCTTCCTTTTAGCCCACCACCCACCAGAGGTAGTGGAGGGTTAATAGGGCAAAGGAGGATGTGGACCTGTTTAGAAATAGTTCTTTGGATCAAATCAAATCTTGTCAGGATATCAGCAGTTTAGTTCACAGTAATCAGCAGTGATTGCTTGATCCAGCAGAAACTGAGGCTCTGCTAATCAGTCTGAGTCCACAGAAGCGGCAAGAAGCTGCCAGAACATCATGAGTTCTTTGGTGTGTTTCTCTTTATAGAGTGAGTCATGACAAATGAAGACCAGCAAAGAGTGGCAAGGTGAACCAATACCACACAGCGTTATCCACTGTCTGTTGGGTTATATTTATATCCTTTCCAAACATCATGTGTTCTCTCAAGCATCTGCTCTAGCAAAACAACACATGTCCTTTTTCCAGACTGCTTCTCTCAGTTTCTCCTGAATTGCTCTGCTTGGCTTCAAACTAACTCGAGCAATCTGTTCTGATCTTCTGGCTCCTTCTCATTCTCTGGCTTGTTCTGTCTTTGACTGTGTCTAGCCTGTCTCTGTACAACTGTCTCAGTAAAACTGCTTCCTTTCTCTGTCTCTCTGCATTGCTCCCTCTTCAGCAGGTTCCCTTTCCTCTCTCTTCTTGTGAGAGTTGGGCATATCCTACTCTGTCAAATCTTTCTCTGATTCATCACTTTGTTTGCCACTCAATTAGACATCACTTTTAAATGTGGGTGCTTCCTTCTACAAACTAACTTTGCCTTCATTGTTTAGGATTAAAGTATGTGCTAACTGCATGTCTGTATTTCAACCAGAGGGATTAAAGGTATGTACTAAGGACTGAGCCATACCACAACTAGAAATGTTATTTCAGTAAATAACACAATCTCAATGTTCACAGTGTGATCAAAAATTCTGCAACAGTGGATGTGACTCAGTTGGTAAGATATTGGCCTCTCAGGCACTGGGTTCGACCCCCATTAGAAAGCAGACATAGTTGTACACATCTGTAATACTAGCACATTGGGAGGTGGAAGACAGATAATCAAATCCTCAAGGCCATCTTCAGCCACGTAGTGAGCTTGTACCCAGCCTGAGATACATGAGATTTTGTCTAAGAAATGGAGGAGGGAAGAAGAGCACTACTAGCTGAGGAGTGGCATTTTAAACTGGTTTTTAATTTGGTATATGTGGGGGACAGATGATGTACCCATGAGTACAGTTGCCCGTGGAAGATGGAAAGACATGTCAGATATCCCCAGAAGTTGGAGTTAGAGGTGCTGGGAAACAAACTCCCATTCTCTGGAAAAGGAACACATGCTATTAACTGCCTAACTCTCTCTCTAACCCCCAGTTCACTTCTATTAATCTATAATCAGCCTTTTTTTTTAACATACCTTGGAGGTTTTCCCTTATTGTCATGTTAATTTGTCTTATTTAAAGCTCCTTAGAAACCATACATATATATAATCTATTCATGTACAAACCTTACATATATCTAGATACTGAAAAAAAAAGATCTTGAAACCAAGTAAAATATACCCTGAGCTACTTTGATAATAATTTGAGTCTGAGTAAGATAATCCACACCCAATTTCTTTTCAAAACTATAGTAAGCACAGTGGGGAACATTCATTCTTGAAATGTGTGCTGGGTGTTTTCTCTATCAATTTGAAATCCAATAAGTCATTTAGTGTAGAGCCTTGACGTGTATACAAGTAACATAGCAAAGGCATTATCCCTTAGGATATCTTTCTGAACTAGCAGAGTTGGAAATATCAGAATTGAAGAGTTTGCCTCTGATGCTCTTTAAAAAGTTGAGCACAGAATTCCAAAACATTCAGGCACAGGTGAGAGCAAAGTCAAAGTTTATTGTGGTTAAACTGGACAAGAAGAGACAATGGGATCTCATTGCTGCCATGTAAGATGCCTTTGAAAGTGATTTCTTTATTTTTCAGTTATTTGTGTGGGTCTTTCGCCTATGTGTGTGTGTCTGTGCACCATGTACTCAAGGAGGCCAGAAGAGAGGGGTGACTCTCCTGGAACTGGAACTTCAGTTGTGAGCTGGTACATGAGCTGGTACATGAGCTGGTACATGAGCTGGTACATGAGCTGGTACATGAGCTGGTACATGGGTACCAGGAAGTAAACCTTGGTCCTCTGGTGGAGCAACAAGTGCTCTTTATTGCTGAGTCATCCCTCTAGCCACCTGTGAGGCTCCGTAGTGAGATTCTTCCTTTTATCACATGGAAGGAAGAAGGAAAGATGCTTCTGAGGGACTCCTGCCATTCCAATCTAGGAATTCTGAGGGTGGGGGCTCACACCTGTCACTCTAGCACTTGGAAAGCTAAGGTGGGAAGTTTGCAACAAGCCTGAGGCCAACTTGGGATATGTAGCAAATTTTAGGCCAGCCTAGACTACAGAGTAAGACCTTGTCTCAAAAAAACAAACAAGGTAGGTATGGTGGTGCATGTATTCCTTTAATCCTAGCACTCAGGAGGCAGAGGAAGGTACAACTTGGACTTTAAGACCAGCCTGGTGTTTGTGGTATATGTAGTGGGATCCTGACTCAAAACCAAACCATACCCTTGAGCTATTGCATAAGTCTCTCTCTCTCTCTCTCTCTCTCTCTCTGTGTGTGTGTGTGTTTGTGTGTGTGTGTTTGTGTGTGTGTGTTTGTGTGTGTGTGTGTTTGTGTGTGTGTGTTTGTGTGTGTGTGTGTGTATGTGAGAGAGAGAGAGAGAGAGAGAGAGAGAGAGAGAGAGAGGAGGGATAGGGAGAAGGAGAGGAAAAGAGAATCAATAAGCAATTAATCTATTGATGGAGATCAGCAGGACATACTGACAACTTTCAACGCTTACAAAAATATTTCTGATGGACTATTAATTCCAAGCCTTTCTAAAGAGATGGTGTAGGTGTTAGGTCTCAAAGAAACCTGGGACAAGTCTCAGAACCTGTGGCTCTTCCCAGCACTTCTCACCCCAGCCCCTACCCTAAACCTCTCCAGCCCAGGGCCTTGGTTTCCCTCCCCCCCAGCCTCTGATCCCTATATAAACCTGAGCCATTTTGGCTACCAGGCTTCTTGGTCTCTTGGTCTCCTGGCTTACTCTTGGCTTCCGGCTCCTCTCCTCTCCTCTCCTCTCCTCTCCTCTCCTCTCCTCTCCTCTCCTCTCCTCTCCTCTCCTCTCTTCTCTTGTGCCTCCCAAAACCCCCCTCCTCCAATGACCTGTTTAATCTACTGGCCATGTTCAGTCTAAACCCTTCCAGATAAATCTGGCTATGTTCTCCCTCATACCTACAGTAAACTCTTCCCCTCAACCATACCTTGGAGCAATCATGTCTTCACTTTTTAATTCAGTAGGAAATTGTTTTATCTGAAAATTGTGTGGCAGTTTAGCAGTATCCACTCAATCAGAACAATCCAGAATGCCATCAGCAGAATTGGAAGTAACCAACCCCAGAAGCCTCCTTTTCACACAATGAGGCCAGCAGGGAAAGTGGTAAAATGTTTTCCCCCAGAACACTGGAAAACGAGCAAAAGTGTGTACCAACAGCAGGCGTGTGTTCAAGAGAACTGCCTGTACGCTGGGAAGAACAATGTGTTTTATGACAATGTAACTCACACCACCCCCAGGCCTGTCTCCTTATCTCCACAGTAGCCTTCAAGGCCCTTCGAAACCACAAGCCCTAAGTCACAGTGAGAGCAGCTCCTAGCTGCTCTGGAGAAAACAGAGATGAGTCCCAGCTCCTCTATAACCCTTCCCAGAGCTGTTTTTAGTTGGCCTGTCTGGAGTTTTTTCATTCTGAACAATCACCACAGAAATCTTTTTTTTTTTTAATTCAAAATCAATTGGCAGCAACATAAATATTTGGGGTAACCAAGAAGTCACCCAAATGAGTGATTGACAGATCCAAAGTGACATAACGCTCACTACATCCCTAGGAATGCGGACAGTCAGGTGTGGGTATGAGGAAAGTGGAAGAGGGCCCCAGGTAGAAACCTCCTGCAAGGCCTTGAGGCTCAGTGTAGCTTGAAGAGAAAGATAAAGCATTATAAACAGTCACCTGAATATTTGGTGCTCATGGCCCAACATAAACAGAGAACCTCCCTCTCTGCAAAGGCTGGGAGGAAGGTTTATTGGCTTAAGTCCTGTAAGGCAGTCTTTACGATCATTAGCTGGTCAGTGAAGTAATCAAGTAGCAACTTCATCAGTCACACACTACTACAAAGAATGAAACCTGAACAGATTAAAATCAAGGATAAACAACAGCCGTGAGCTGCAATAACGATAAACCCGAGAGGAACAGACAGCATTCAGTTTCCAAAGATGATAGTGAACTATCTCATTCACATTTATTCATTTTGAAACGGGATTCCAGGTAGCACAAGGATGA
The DNA here is from genome assembly GCA_036184795.1 of Tokudaia tokunoshimensis. Lineage (NCBI taxonomy): Eukaryota > Metazoa > Chordata > Mammalia > Rodentia > Muridae > Tokudaia > Tokudaia tokunoshimensis. The sequence continues at coordinate 177,681,858 of BTHU01000001.1, forward strand.
CCTTCTCTTCCGACCCTCCCATCTTACGCATCAGCACTCCTTGTTTCATATAACAGTAGGGATGCGTAGGGCGTCATACAAGTGTTCTGCCTGCTCAGATACATCTCCGGCCCCACATGCTTACTTTAAACTAAGCTTCAACAAACTACTACAAGACAGTCAGTCACAAAAGTACCACACACAAGGCACAGAAACAGTCGGCATTCTGTTCCAAGAGAAAGACATCATTGGTTGTTAGCTGACAATTCAGAACATATTCAAAAAAAATCAGCAGCACAGTGTCTAAAGATATGTATATCACCAAATACAGAATTTGAATAAGAGATAGAATTTATTTAAAAAAAGAACCAATAGAAATTCTGGAGTTGAAAAGCACAGCAACAGAAATCTAAACTTTAGGCTCAAACTGAAGACTCAGATAAAAGGAGAGTGAACTAGAGAGCCGGATACAGGTATACAGTATCGAAATAGAGATGAATAAAAATAAGCAGACATCAGGCTGCTGAAGAACACCAGAGTCTGTGTACATGTATGTTTGTGTGTGTGCATGTGTGAGAGTCTGTATGAGCTCCTAGAGGGAACTGGGCACGGTGGTGCATGCCTTCGATCCAAGCACTTGGGAGCCTGAGGCAGGAGGATTGCTGCAAGTTCTAGGTCACTCTAGGGTAACTAGTTTGAGGAAAGCCTAAGCTACACTAGCAAGAAAGACCATGGTTTTGAAGCACACACACACACACACACACACACACACACACACACACACACACACACAAAGCCAGGCCTGGTGGTGCACACTTTTTTTTTCTATATTCTTTATTTACATTCCAAATGATTTCCCCTTTCCCGGTTCCCCCCTCCCCAAAAGTCCAATAAGCCCTTTTTCCTCCCCCTGTTCCCCAGTCAACCCCCTCCCGCTTCTCTGTCCTGGTATTCCCCTACACTGCTACATCGAGTCTTTCCAGGACCAGGGGCCTCTCCTTCCTTCTTCTTGGGAATCAATTGATATGTGAATTGTGTCTTGAATATTCCTAGCTTCTGGGCTAATATCCACTTATCAGTGACTGCATACCATGTGTGTTGTCTTGTGATTGGGTTACCTCACTTAGGATGATATTTTCCAGTTCCAACCATTTGCCTAAGAATTTCATGAATTCACCATTTTTAATTGCTGAGTAGTATTCCATTGTGTAAATATACCACATTTTCTGTATCCATTTCTCTGTTGAGGGACATCTGGATTCTTTCCAGCTTCTGGCTATTATAAATAAGGCTGCTATGAACACACTTGATTTTAGCAGGCCAGTCTCTATGAGTTCAAGGCCAGCGTGATGATGTATGTGTTGGAGTGGTTCTGTTGCTAAGGTCCTGTTTCCCAATTGGTTCTTGATCTGTCAGTAAAGAAGCCATGGGCCAATTGCTGGGTAGAAGGGATAGGCGGCACTTCCGGGTCCCAGGAGACAAGCCGGAGAGGCAAGGAGAGCAGAGACAAGAAGAGTTCACTACATTTCACAGAGAGAAAAGCCATGTGAGATCTCAGGAGAAGTGGTGGCCTGTGGCTGCTCTTATAGGCAGGTGGTCAGGGGTGTTTAGCAGGGACTAGATATAACTGAGAAACTAAAATTTAGGGCAAATAGAGAGGTGTGGAGATAAGAATTTTGATAAGGGCGTGCTTTTCTAGGTGAGAGATAGTAGTGCCCAGCAATTGTGTCAGAAGGCAAGTTGAAAATGAGCAACGTGTGTGTGTGTGTGTGTGTGTGTGTGTGTGTGTTTTATCTGTGAATTCAAGGGAGGCTGGGTGGGGGCTGGCAGCGCAGCCCATTCCCAGAACTTAGGTGGGGGTATCAAAAGCTATACACAACAGGCACAGGCAGGAGGATCAGAAATTCAGGATCAACCTGTTGCCGCATAGCAAGTTCAACAACAGCCTGAGCTAGAAACCCTATCTCTAAAACAAACCAAAACTAAGAATTTTGTATCCAACACAACTATCCCTTCAAAAATGTCAGATATGTTGGGATTTAGCATGGAAGAAGCTTGGAAGTTCCCCATCTATCTACATGAACAAACTGGAAGAAAAACTGAAACACTAAAGAAAATTCTAACCCACCCCCACCCCCAAATTGATGAGAAGCAGGTAAGTACAAAGAATTGCTGCTTATTGGAACAGAAGCAAGGAACCGAATGTGCCAGAGTAAAGAGTAAGATTAGGAAAACTGAAGCTGTATCTGATGAATTAATAGATGACAAGCTTGTGCCTTTAAACTGCAGGCAGTGGTCTTACTGTAGCTTATTATGTCATGTTTGGTTGATGTCTCTGGAAGGCCTGCTCTTTTCTGATGGGAGGTGGGAATCTGGGGAAGAGTGTGGGGGTGGGCAGAGGAGGGAACTGTGGTATGGATGTAATATATGAAAGAATAATAAATAAAAACCATAATAATTTTTAAACAACAGAATTTCTTAGGTTTGGATCCAATAATTTATTTATTTATTTGTTTGTTTGTTTGTTTATTTTTAGTTCCCTAAGTGACTGCCATGCAGGCTAAAGACCAAAAACTATTGGTTTAATTGCTTAGAATTTAACTTTTTTTTTAAATTTAACTATTTTTAAAAACAAGTTACATATGGAGATTAGTATGTTTTACAATATTATTTTCCTAGAAACTCTGTTCCATAAAATTCAGTGGTTTACATTACAGAAAAGATAATTGGCCAAAACAAAACTTCAGGTAGGCATGGGGGATGGGAGGGCCGCACACATGTCTTTAACTTCTGCCATTGAAAGCCCTGAAAAGTTCTCACGGTAAGTATTAAAAGCCCCTCGCAGTTGCATCATGGGAAGACGATGGTAGTGGCCATTTTAAAATATCCCCCAGCACATTCTCTTCACCTCACAAAGCTTTCCTTCAAGAGAAAGCATCTGAGCAGAGTTCAGTCCTCTAGGTGTGATCAGAACCCAAATGACCCGGGAGTGGACATACCCAACTCTGTCCATGAAGAAGGGACTCAGCAGCCCCCTGTAGCATCTGATTTGTAGGGGTAGAGGGGTGCTGACTAATTGTAAGACTATGAAAAATTTCCCCTCCCCTACCCGAGTATCAGCACTTCTACTCCACAGAACTCTTGCGTTGTAAAGGGTTACAGTGAGAGTATTCCATAACTCCTACTGAGTTAAGAAGCCTTTCCAGAAATCCATAGACATCAGAAAAGACCAAGACAAGGACACAGGAGGAAACCTTAGCTTCAGATACATACAGCTACAGCTTCTAGTCAGACAAACCTCCTATTAGCCCCCTGATTATTCATTGCAAATATTTTAACCTACTTACTATATGATGTTTAGCTTTGAACATAAAAAGTAACAAGGGGTCAAAAGGACAAAATTCACACATTGTAACGAAGCGGAGTAAACATCAACTGATCTATGTGTGTGACTTATCACACTGAGAATTCAGGTAACCCTGAAGCAGGCACAGGGGTGTGGGTGGGGTGCAAAGGTGTGCATGTGCCCAGGGGTGTGGGTGGAGCAAAGGGTTGTGGGTGGAGCCCAGGGATGTGGGTGGAGCCCAGGGATGTGGGTGGAGCCCAGGGATGTGGGTGGAACCCAGGGATGTGGGTGGAGCCCAGGGATGTGGGTGGAGCCCAGGGATGTGGGTGAAATGAAGGGGTGTGGGTGGAGCCCAGGGATGTGGGTGGAACCCAGGGATGTAGGTGGAGCCCAGGGGTGTGGGTGGAGCCCAGGGATGTGGGTGGAGCACAGACAATGGAGAGTATTGCAATGGTTCTCTTCATCATCAACTTGACTTGACTTGACTTGGAATCAGGGGGACACACATCTCTGTGTCTATGACGATGTTCCCAGAGAGGTTTAACTAAGAAGGGAAGATTCACCCTGATTGCTCCTGACACTACCCTGTGCACTCAGACTTTAAGTGGGAGGTGGGCAGACGAGCACCAACAGCCATTTCTTTGATTCTTTACGGCAGATGCGGCAGAAGCAGCTGCCTTACATTCCCATCTGCACACGCTCCTAACCGTGATGGATTCTATGTCATAAAGTCACAAGTCACGATAAATCCTCCTTGCTTTAGTTGCCTCTTCTCAGAGGTTTGTCACAGCAAAGAGAAAATGAATGCACACAATTGGGTTTCTATGAGTGTAGACGCTGTATACAACTGTAGACGGGGAGTGGTCTAGTGGGAGGGGCTGAGCTATAAAATCAACGCATCTATAAACAAACCCAAATAGTAAGCACATAAATAAGACTACAGCAGTAATTCCTGGTGTATATAATTAACATTACGAGTAAGATTAAGTGGGCCCCCGCGCTTTGGAGATGTAAACATCACTATCAATTCAATCAGACCAAACAATGGTCACAGCATAACTTACCTTGGTAAATAGAAGCTCGTTTTGTTTTTCTGTCTCAGCGACTAACTAATCAACCCTCATTCATAAAGGGAGTATAACTCTGATTGAATATAAATTCCGGATAGGAAGGGTCTATTATACAAGTTTCCTGGCTGATTGGATGCATAGGTGCAATCTTGCTACTGACCCCTTCTCCCTGACTGACTTCATCAACAGGGAAAATGAAGACAGACCACTCGCTGATTGGAGGGCAAACCTGAAAAGGATTAAACACTTCGCGTGGCATTCTAAAACACTGTCATTATGGTGCAATTAACCACCCTGCATATTAACGTGCAACTCTGAAATGTGTTCAGACTCCCCAATTATAACTAGTTATTCTTCAAAGAATTTAGCCGCCCACATTGAATTTCTCTGGTGCTTCTTTGTTACAATTCAGGTGTGACAGTCACTAATATCTCTAAAAGGACAGTTAATAAAAAGTAGACATTCTTTACTGTAAACCTAACACATGCATGCCAGGTAATACCCAACCATCAGGGCTAATCGTGATGTTTCAGACAGGCAGGTCTATTATGCAATTGGACTTTGCCACCCCCCTCCTTTAAAACACAATTAATGGTCAGCTATAAAGAGGCAGTGTGACTGAGGCAGGGATAAGGCCCAGATGAGAGTGTAGTCGTCCATTTCTGTTCTGAATTTTCCTAACTGAGTAAGTTGCTTAGGTTGGTCTCAGTTACCTCATCAATCAATCAGGGAACAATCAGGTTTATGCATCACTTAAGGATGGGAAGGTGGTTTGGTCAGTCTTGCAAGCAAGAGAACCTGAGTTTGAACCCAAGAGCCCACAGGTTGATACCTGAGGCTTGTTGGCCTGTCAACCTAGCTGACAAATCCAGCAACGTCCAGACCAGTAACAGAAAAAATAAGGGTGGCCTCTTGGGTAACAACACCTGAGCTGACTTCCATGTACAAGCACATGCACATGCATGCACAAGCATGCATGCATGTGTGCACGCCTGTATGCACAATTCAGCTCCAGTGTAAAACACACACACACACACACACACACACACACACACACACAAACATTAGCTTAATCAACAAGAGAACTGTACAAAAGTTGGCCATTATCTTAGTTTCTTTTCCTGTTATGGTGATAAAATACCCCAACAAAAGCAACTTAAGGGAGAGAGTGTTTAGCTTAGTTTAAGGTACGGTCTAGCATGGTAAAAAAGTCAATTCAGTAGGAGCTTACAGCAGCTGGTGACATCACACCCACACTCAGGAAACAGAGTAAGTCTCATGCTAGCTCACCACTGGTCAATTTTCCTCTCCTGTTTACACAGTCCAGTATTGCTGCCCCAGGGATAGTCCAACTTACAATGGGCAGGTTTTCCCACACCAACTAACATAATCAAGATAACTCCTCATGGCATCCTTGCGCTTCTTCCTCTAGGTGCTTCTAGACTCTATCACCTTGGCAGCTCACCCCAATACCACAATCATTCTATCCAACTCTGGGTGGCAGTATTCTATGATAGGTATAGATTGTGCTTGAGAGATGGTGGAAAGAGTCAGACAGGATGGATGGCATCATAGAAACAACGTCTTCCAGACACATCAGGACTGACCCACCTATGAGCTCACAGAGTCTGGGGTGACATGCACAGGTTCAAACTACACAGAGTCTCAGGACTGAGGCAGGAGAAGTGGGCATTATCTCCCATTCCTAGCCAAGAAACTATCTCCAATTAGCAGCTGCTTGCAAAGGAAAATAATCTGTTTTTACAATGGAGTCTCACTGATATATAACCCACACTCAAGGGCAGGCTCTCTGCCCAGCAGATTTTCAGCTGTAGATGCTCAGCCAACACAAAACAAACTCAGTGGTGATTTGTAGATTTGTTTTTTTTTTTTTTTTATCTCATACTGCTTTGTTTGGGAATCTTACTGGTCTTTTGCTCATATCTTTTTGTTTCCAATTTTGTGTTTTTATGGACTTTGTTTTTATATATGAGTGTCTGGTGGATGTTTCTTTTGTGCTTTTTCCCGTTTTTTTTTTCTTATTTTGGTTTGTTTGATTCTTTTATTTGCCTATTTGTTTTATGAAGAGAGAGCTGGGGCATGGAGTCAGATGGGTAGGGAGACAGGCAGAGTCTTGGAGGAGATAAAGGGTAAACCATTATCAGAATATATTGTATAAGTTTTCAATTTCTAAAAAAATCAGGGATAAATAGAAAGTCACAGAAATATTTGGTGTCATAGCACTATTAAAAATATCTGACTATAGCCCAAACCATACAGGAGGAAGGCAGTCTTAAGCAACTGATATACTCTATGTATCAATTTTAGTGAATACCCACTAAAGGTCACCCTATGTTTCAGGTAGCAGAGAGATTGAAACAAGAGAGAAAATAGCAGGACGTATGAGAAAACGATAATAAAAATTCATGGAATTTTCACTCACTTTCTGATAGTGGCAGGATATTTCTACAAAGATGTGGGCCATGCCCACCTTTGAAATTACTGGATAAATTATGTTTTATCTTCTGCCAGACAGAACCACAAGAAGGGATAATGTATTGTTTTAATCATCTTCAGTAAGCACAATGATTTTTCCTTTCCTTTCTTTTCTTTTCCTTTCCTTTCCTTTCTTTTCTTTTCTTTTTGGGGGTAGGTTGAGAAGGGGTTGAGACAGGGTTTCTTTGTGTAGCTCTTTCTGCTCTGGAACTCACTCTGTAGACCAGGCTGCCCTTAAACTTATAGAGATCTACCCACTTCTGCCTCCAGAGTGCTGGTATTAAAGGTGTCCACCACCAATGCCCAGCTACAATTCTTGATGTTAAGAAGTTCATGGACCCTGCTTATCTCTTTCCTTTCAACCCTGTCAGCCTTCCATTAGAGCCCATCCCATTCCTTTGTGTCAGTATCATTCTCAAAAATGGTTTCTACCAGGGACCCCCATTGGACACGCCATACTGGGAGCCAAGTAGGCATTTTTCACTATCCTTTCAAATCTGTATTACACTCTGTCCAGACTTGCTCTTAGCCCTTCTTCCATCCACAACTCCATTTACTGGAGACCCCACCTCTCAGTATAGATGCTGAGCCCTCCAGTCATTTCTTCCCTTATCTCAAGACTCATTCTTTGTCCTACTGAAGCCTACTTGCCAGAGCTACTCCTCCAACCACACTTCCATTCCCTAGGAAAACTACAACATTGTGTGGACTCAGTTCTCTGATTTCTCTCCCATGGCCCCTCTCTCAGGCTTTCCTCCTAGCCTGGCTCCACTCTTCTCTGCCACCCACCAACCTACAGAAGCACTCTCTACTCCAAAGCCATCACCCTTGCTTAGGATCCAGAGAGGACAGCAGCAGGAAAAGAATGGGGCAGCCACCATCAAAAACAGGTGCAAGCACCCACCAGCAAAGACAACACTAGATACCAACACCCACCAGCAAAGACATTACCAGATACCAATACCTATTAAAGACAGTACCAGATGCCAATACCCACCAGCAAAGACAACACCAGATACCAACACCCACCAGCAAACACAACACCAGATACCAATACCTATCAAAGACAATACCAGATACCAACACCCATCAAAGACAATACCACATACCAACAACTAGAAACACCCAGCATCATAATTCAGGAGGACACTAGCACAAAAACATGGACATGACCAGCCAAGACAGTTTGCCTCCACCAGAACCAAATAACCCTAACACAGTAGGTCCTGAGAAGTGCAATATAGCTAAGCACAAAACAGGGGCTTCAAAATAATTATTAACATGTCGAGGACCTTTAAGAGAATATGAATAAATCCCTTAATTAAGATAATGGAAACACAGACCAGTGAATAAAACAATGAAAAAAATTCAAGACAAGAAGATAGAATTTAACAAAGACACAGAATCACCAAAGGAAATCCAAACTGAAATAAAACTGAAAATGAAAAATTAGGAAGTCAAACAAAAACCTCAGAGGCAAGCCTCACCAATACAATACAAGACATGGAAGACAGAGGCTCTGGCCCTGAAGACAAGGTAGAAGGAATGGATATCTCAAGGTAGAAGAAATGAATATCTCAAGGTAGAAGAAATGGAGATCTCAAGGTAGAAGAAATGGAGATCTCAAGGTAGAAGAAATGGAGATCTCAAGGTAGAAGAAATGGATATCTCAAGGTAGAAGAAATGGATATCTCAATCACAGAGAATGTTAAATATACAAAAAAAAAATCAGGCACAAAACAAACCTGGGACACCATGAAAAGATCAACTCCAAAAATAATGGGGATAGGGGAAGGAGAAGAGATCTAGGTCAAAGCATAGAAAATATTTTTAATAAAACAGAAGAAAGATTTCCCAGCCTAGAGAGAGAGAGAGAGAGAGAGAGAGAGAGAGAGAAACCTATTAAGGTACATGAAGCATACAGAACACCAAGTAGACTGGACCAGAAAAGAAATTTCCCACAACACAAATAACCAAACCACTAAACATGCAGAACAAAGAAACGATATTAAAAGTTGAAAGGTAAAAAGATCAAGTAACTTATAAAAACAGGCCCATTAGATTGACACCCAACTTCTCAATGAAGACTCTGAAAGCAAGAAGGGCCTGGATATAGAACATATAAATGTTCTATAAACTTATAGAGACCACAGATGCTAGCCCATACTACTAAATATCGCCATTTTAATATCTGACAAAATAGACTTCAAGCCAAACTAATCAGAAGAGATAGGGAAGGACATTGCATATTTGTTTTTTTTTTTTTAAAAAAAAGTTCACCAAGAGAACACTGCAATTCTAAACATTTATGTACCAAACACAAGGGTATCCAAGTACATAAAAGAAACACTACCCAGTTCTTGCCAATAGATAGATCATCAAGACAAAACCCAAGCAGAGAAATGCTGGAATTAAATAACATCCTAAATCAAATGGACATAGCAGACATCTATAGACCATTTCACCCAAATACAAAAGAATACATTTTCTACTCATAGGACCATTTCCAAAAATGACCACATACTTGGACATGAAGCAAATCTCAACAGATAAAAGAAAATTGAAAAACCACCCTGAATCCTGACTACCATGGATTAAAATCAGATATCAGCAACAGAAACAACAGAAAGTATACAAACTCATGGAGACTGACTAACCTATTACTGAATAAAAAATGGGTCAAGATAGAAATCAATAAGGAAATTTAAAACTTTTGAGAACTGAATGAAAATGAAAATACAGCATACCCAAACCTATGGGATACAATAAAAACAGTCCTATGAAGTAGAGGTATTTGAATCCAGCACCATAGCTGCTCTGGCAAGGGATCACAGCTAAAGACATAGGTCTGTGTGATCTGGCTAGAATAGAGACATGCCACACACTTTTAATCTCTCTGGCTGGAAGACAAACTTACCCTCAGTACATACCTTTAAGGTAAAATTAGTTTGTAGATGGAAACAGCCATCTTTGAAACATACATTTAACTGAGGGGCAGACAAATGGATGATTCAGAGAAAGATTTCACAGAATGAGTCAGAGACAGGATATGCCCAACTCTCATGAGAACCTCACAGGAAAGAGGCTATTTAAGAGCAGCGCAGGGAGAGTCAGTCAGTTGGGAGTCAGTGCAGTGAGTGCAGTTCAGTGGAGTTGAGTTTATTCATGAGTTCATGCAATTCAGTGCAGGTCAGCAGAGGCAATTGAAGCCAAGGAATAAGAAGGAGCCAAAAGATTAGAACAAACTGTCAGAGTTAGTTTGAGGCTAAGCAGAGCAATTCAGTGAGAAGCTGAGAACAGGTAGATTGAAACAGTCAGCTTGAAGAGGAGTTTGAGTCAGAACAACTGAGTTAAGCCAATCAACCACAGTTCAGAAAAATCTAGAAAGGGTGAGTTTATTCAGCAGTAAGCCTTTAAGATGACAATTACTTCTGGCAAAACAAAACAAAACAATAACTTGGAGGCAAATTCATAGCCTTAAGAGTATACATTAAAAACTGGTGAGATCTCATATTAGTAACTTGACAGCATACCTGAAAACTCTAGGACAACAAGAAGACATAATACCCCCAAAAAGTAGATGGCAAGAAATAAGTATACTCAGGGCTGAAATCAATGAAATGGAGACAATACATACATACATACATACATACATACATGAATAAATACATATTAAAATTAAATTAATGAAACAAAGAGTTGATTCTTTAAGAAATCATTGACAAACTCTTAAGTCAAATTAGCTAAAAGAGAAAGAAGATCCAAAATAATAAAATTAGAGATGAAAGAGGACAACAGACACTGAGGAAACCCAGAGAGTCATAAGAACATGTTTTAAAAATATGTATCCCACCCAACTGGAAAACTGAAAAGAAATGGATAAATTTCTTTATATACATGATATATCAAAGTTAAATCAAGATTAAATAAGACAAGGATGTTCACTCTCTCTATACCTATTCAATACAGAACTTGAAGTCTTAGAGCAACAGGATAAGGGAAGGAGATCAAGGGGCTACAAGTGGAAAAGGGATATGTCAAATATCTTTATTTGCATATGATAAGATTTTATACACTAAAGACCTTGAAGACTGTAGCAGCTGATAAACACTTTCAGTAAAGTGTCAGGATACAAATTTAACACAGAGATATAGTATCAATCTATATACAAATAACAAAACAGACTGAGAATGATATCAAGAAAACAGATACACTATCCATTTATTTACAAATAACAGAACAGGCTGAGAATGATATCAGGAAAACAGATACAGTATTCATCTATTTACAAATAACAAAATAGGCTGAGAATGATATGGGGGGAGGACACACAGATATAGTATCCATCTATATACAAAACAGGCTGAGAATGATATCAGGAAAACAGATACAGTATCTCTCTATTTACAAGTAACAAAACAGGCTGAGAATGATATCAGAAAAACAGTCAGTAACTTTCACGATAGCCTCAAAAGCAATCAAGGACAGCTCTAACCAAGTGAGTGAAAGACTTGTATTATAAAGATTTTAAGACACCGAGGAAGACATCAGAAAATAGAAAGATCTTGCATATCCATAGATCAGTAGGACTAATACTATGAAAATGGCCGTCCTACTGTGGTGGTTTGAATAGGTATTGCCCCATAGACTCATGTGTTTAAATGCTTGGTCCTTAGGGAGTGGCACAATGGTGACATGTGGCCTTGTTAGAGGTATGGTGTCACTGTGGAAGTGGGCTTTGAGGCCTTATGTATGCCCAAGCCATGCCCAGTGGTATAGTCTCCTTCTGTTGCCTGAGGATGTAGAACTCTCAGCTCCTTCTCCAGCACCATGTCTGCCTGCATGCTGCCATGTTTCCAGCCAGACCCTAATGGACTGAACCTCTGAAACTGTAAGCCAGCTCCAATTAAATATTTTGGGGGTTTTGTTTTTGTTTTTTGTTTTTTAAGTTGCTGTAGTCTTGTTATCTCTTCACAGCGATATAAAGTCTAGGACACCTACCAAAAGCAATCTAGAGATTAAGTGCAATAATTCTAACACAATTCTTCACAGAAATTGAAAAAAAAGAGAACGTTTTCAACTTCACGTAGAAACACACACATACAAACAACAACAAAGATGTCTAAATCAACCCTGAAGAATACAAGGACTGTTGAAAGTCTCGCCATCCAGATTTTAAGTTGTATTACAAAGCTATAATAACAAAAGCAACATGACATTGGTGTAAACATAGACATGTTGATCAATGAAATAGATCTGAAGATCCAGACATAAGCCTTCACACTTGGTTTTTTGTTTTTGTTTTTTGTTTTTGTTTTTGTTTTTAAAGAAGTCAAAATTACCCACTGGAGTAAAGACAGTATCTTTAACAAATTGTCCTGGTGTCGGGTGGCAGCTTGTAGAAAAATGCAGATAAATCCATATCTATCAACCTGCACAAAACTCAACTCCAAATAGATCAAGGAGCTAGACATAAGGTCAGGTATCATGAATCTGATAGGAGAGAAAGTGGGGAGCTCATTTTTTAACTCACTGGCACAGGAAAAAATCTTTCTGAACAGAACGCGGGTAGCACAGGCACTGAGATCAATAATTAATGAGACCTCATGAAACTGGAAAGCTTCTGTACAGCAAAGGACACTATCATTTGGACAAAGTGGTGGGCTACAGAATTGGAGAAATATTTACCAGTTACATATCTGACAGAGGCAATGAATGACTCCCAGGATGCAGCGTCTCCCAGACACAACAGGACTGGCTCACATATGACCCCAGAGACTGTGGCACATGCACAAGGACTGCACAGGTCCAAGTCACATGGGGTCTCAGTACTGAGAAGGGAAAGTAGACATGGGCTCCCACCTCTAGTCAAGAAGCTATGTGCCGTTGATACCACTATCAAAGGGAAAATCAGTTCTTGCCAGCATAGTCTCACTCATTTACAATCACTCCTCAGGGCAGCCCTGGTGTCTAGGAGTAGTTAGCCAACACATTTTAAAAAAAGGAAAAGGAAAAAAATACCTCAATGCTATTTCTGTGGAGTTCTTGTTTTATTTTGTTTGGTTTTTTAAATTAAAATAACAAATAGAGTTTAATACTCATCACATAAGCCTATCTATTTAGATTGATGTGTAATTGCTAAATAATCAGTACACCATTGATAAGCCATCCAAGACTCAATATCTTTGAGGGTACTTAAAGACGCACCACAGGAATTACAAATGTTGAGAGCTTTAAGAAAATCAATTTCCAGAACATTTTTTTTCAAAAATTAATTTTTCCCCCTAAGAACCAACACACCTATGAATGTGTCTGCCTGTGTCCTGATATCATGTACACTTTCCTGTTCTCCTCCGCCTAATCCTTCCGTCCATTTTATCAAACAGAAGCCACAGCTCTTAGGGTGCTCAGCTTTCCAAGGCTCTACTCCCTGGGTGGATGCTAGCCGTAACGAATTCAAAATTTTGGTATGTGTGAAATCTCTTTGAGTTAACACACTGTTTGTTTGCTTGCTTGATTGTGTGTTTGCTTGCTTTTTAAGAAAATGGCTTCAAGGAAATATGAGGTAGTCAAAAAAAATCTGTCTATACATCTTTCACAAGTCTCAAGTTTGAATAGAAAGGACAATGCTAGAGGTGAGTTAGAGGGCTGTTATTGGGTTTTTTTAAACATTAAAAAAATGCTCACTAACAATTGCTAAAAATACTACCAATATTATAAGCTTACAGTTTTCTTTGAAGAGGAATGTATTCGTGACAAAATTTCACCACTGATAGCTAAAAATGGATGAAGAAAATGTGATTCATTTACACAGCGGAATAGTAGTACTCAGCTATTAAAAATAAGGACATCATGAATTTTGCAGGCAAATGGATAGAATGAGGAAATATCATCCTGAGTGAGGTAACCCAGACCCAACAGGATAGGCATGGTATGTACTCACTTATAAGTGGATATTAGCCCATAAAATACAGGATATCCATGCTACGGCCCACAGACCCAAAGGTCTAGCTAAATAACAAGAAGGGCCCAAGGGAGGATGCTTGAATCTCACACAGAAGGGGAAATAAAATAGTCATGGACGGAGGGAACTGAGTGGGAGAGGGAATAGGGAGGGGAAGGGGGAACCAGAGGGGATGGCCAGGAGAGTGAATAGAAATCAGTGGCAGTGTAGGGGAAAGCATCTCTAGCGCGTGCCTGAGACATAGAATGGGGGAAGCTATAGGAAGTCTATGAAGGTGAGTTTAGCTGACACTCCTACCAGTGGGGAATATGAAGCCTGAAGTGTCCTGAAGTAACCAGGTAGGACTTCTAGTGGAGGGATAAAGACATCAACATACCCACGAAACCTTTGACCCAAAATTTGTCCTGCTTACAAGATATGCAGGGACAAAGATATCACAGAAATAGAGGGAATGGCCAACCAATAACTCGCCCAACTTGAGACCCATCCATGGGCAAGAACCAATTCTGACACTATTAATGATACTCTGTTGTGCTTTTAAACAGGAGCCTAGCATAATATGATCAAAAGAGAGTGTATAAAATTTTTTATAATAAAATGTTTTTAAAATCTTACAAAGTAAGAGAAAGAGAGAAAGAAAGAAGGATTGAAAGAAAGGTAGACAGACAGGCAGGCAGACAGACAGAAATGTCACAAAACTTGAAGGTTTCCTCTACAGTCAGTGTAATAGAAAGCTGATAGTTTTCACAGCTTCTATTCAACATTGCGCTAGAAACCCTAGACAAATTAATCAGACAAGAAGAAGAAACAAACATTATTTAAATTGGGGAGAAAGAAATAACAACTGTCTTTTCCTCAAGTGACACGATTCTGTAGATAGAAAATTCTAACTAATCCACAAAGAAAACTCCTGGAGGTGATAAATGAATTCACCAGCACTGTGTGTCATAAAGCCAACATATAAAAAAACAAAAAGAAACAAAAACAAACAAAAAAACTATTGTCCTGCTACAAACAAACCAATGAATGATTTAAGGGGAAATGCTTAGCACCTTTCACCAGTCTACGGTTAGGCTTGTACACAGAACACTTCTTTTTTTTAACTTTTTTTTATTAGATATTTTCTTTATTTACATTTCAAATGTTATCCCCTTTCTTGGTTTCCCCTCCAAAAACACCCTATCCTATCCCCCCTCCCCCTGCTCACCAACCCACCCATTCCTGCTTCCCTGTCCTGATATTCCCCCTACACTGGGGCATTGAGTCTTCTCAGGACCATGGGCCTCACCTCCCTTTGATGTCCAACAAGGCCATCCTCTGCTACATATGCAGCTGGAGCCATGGGTCCCTCCATGTGTACTCTTTGGTTGGTGGTTTAGTCCCTGGGAGCTCTGGGGTACTGGTTGGTTCATATTGTTCCTCCTATGGGGCTGAGAGCTCCTTCAGCTCCTTGGTCCTTTCCCTAGCTCCTCCATTGGGGACCCTGTGCTCAGTCCAATGGTTGGCTGAGAGCCACAGAACACTTCTAATGTTCTAAAATTTAAAAGAGCTAAATGGGAAGACATCTATGTTTATGTACTGAAGCTCAACGTCCTTTAAGATCGCAGCAATCCCTGGGCTATCTACATGTTGAACTGCCATTTAACTAGTTTAAAAACCCCAGCTACTTCTTTCTCAGCAATGAGGAAACCCATCTATATTTGTTAGTTTTTGGTCTGATATGACCTGGACAGAAACAAAGGAAGGGTTTGCTTTGGATTCATGGGGTCATAAGTACCAGTCCACCATCCACCATGGTGGGGAGAACAGGAGGAAGCTGGGAGCAGAGAGAAGGGTGGACCAGTGCTTGGATGGCTTTTTCATTTCTCCCTTTCCTTCTGCCCATGTCATCCAGGCTTTGGGTCAGTGCTGCCCACACACAGGGTGAGTCTTTCCCACTCAGTTAATCTTCCCTGGAAATATCTTCACAACACACTCAGAGGGCAACTCTTCACTCCACTGTGTCCCTTTAGATATGTTGGCAGTATAGATTTAACCATCACATCATGGGTTTCCACGGCATTGCAATGATCCAGCGATTCCACTGCTGATACACAACCAAGAGAGAGAAGAGTAGATATTTCTAAACTCATGCACTATTGTCCATGAGAGAAAAAAGGTAATCCACCTGTTCATTGGCAGATGAAGACAGTATATAAGTAGGCTGGAATATCATTCCTTAAAAAGGAAAGGAAAGGAAGGAAGGAAGGAAGGAAGGAAGGAAGGAAGGAAAGAAGGAAGGGGAGGGAGGGAAGGAGGAAGGAAGGAAGGAGGAGGGAGGAAAGGAGGAAGGAAGGAAGGAAGGAAGGAAGGAAGGAAGGAAAGGGGAGGGAGGGAGGAGGAAAGGAAGGAAAGAAGGAAGCAGGGAGGGAGGAAAGAAGGAAGCAGGGAGGGAGGAAGGAAGGAAAGAAGCAGGGAGGGAGGAAGGAAGGAAGGAAGGAAGGAAGGAAGGAAGGAAGGAAGGAAGGGGGAGGGAGGGAGGAGGAAAGGAAGGAAAGAAGGAAGGAGGGAGGGAGGAAGGAAGGAAAGGAGGAAGCAGGGAGGGAGGAAGGAAAGAAAGAAGGAATCAGGGAGGGAGGAAGGAAGGAAAGAAGGAAGCAGGGAGGGAGGGAGGAAGGAAGGAAGGACGGAAGGAAGGAAGGAAGGACGTTCTAACAGGATGCTGTAATACAGACAAACCTTGAGTAGCTATGCTAAGTAAAGCCAGGGAATAAGGGGTACCATTGGTCCCACTTCTGTGTGATGTCTACAGATCCAAAGAAGCGTGTGGTTACTACAGGCCAAAGGAAAGAGTATGTCAGCGGTTGATTAATGGATACAGAGACACAGTCTTGCTAGTTCTGAGGGTTTCATGAAGCCCAGACCTACATTAAACTCACTACATAGTCAAGGATAACCTGTATAGTTTTAATTCTTTATTTTTGTTTATGTGCCTGTGTGCCTGCTTGTGTGCATGAGCACTATGTGTGTGCACCTGCTTGTGTGCATATACACTATGTGTGTGCACCTGCTTGTGTGCATATACACTATGTGTGTGCCTATTTGTGTGCATATACACTATGTGTGTGCCTGCTTGTGTGCATGTACACTATGTGTGTGCACCTGCTTGTGTGCATATACACTGTGTGTGCACCTGCTTGTGTGCATATACACTATGTGTGTGTGCCTGCTTCTGTGCATGAGCACTATGTGTGTGCACCTGTTTGCGTGCATATACACTATGTGTGTGCCTATTTGTGTGCATATACACTATGTGTGTGCCTATTTGTGTGCATGTACACTATGTGTGTGTGCCTGCTTGTGTACATGTACACTATGTGTGTGCGCCTACTTGTGTGTATGTGCACTATGTGTGTGTGCACTATGTATGTGTGCCTGCTTGTGAGCATGTACACTATGTGTGTGTGCCTGTTTGTGTGCATGTACACTATGTGTGTGCACCTGCTTGTGTGTATGTGCACTATGTGTGTGTGCACTATGTGTGTGTGCCTGCTTGTGTGCATGTACACTATGTGTGTGTGCACTATGTGTGTG
Organism: Tokudaia tokunoshimensis; assembly: GCA_036184795.1. NCBI lineage: Eukaryota > Metazoa > Chordata > Mammalia > Rodentia > Muridae > Tokudaia > Tokudaia tokunoshimensis. The sequence continues at coordinate 177,699,286 of BTHU01000001.1, forward strand.
TGCCTGCTTGTGAGCATGTACACTATGTGTATGTGCCTGTTTGTATGTATGTGCACTATGTGTGTGTGCCTGTTTGTGTGCATGTATACTATGTGTGTGCGCCTGCTTGTGTGTGTGTGCACTATGTGTGTGTGCACTATGTGTGTGTGCCTGCTTGTGTGAATGTGCACTGTGTGTAGTGCTTGTCGAGGCCAGATGAGGGCATCAAATACCCGGGAACTGGAGTTACAGAACTTGTGAGGCTGCCTGGTGTGAGGGCGAAACTGAACCCATACCACTATAAGAGGAACAAGTCCTATTACCCACTGAGCTATCACTCCAGCCCCAACCTTTGGACTTCTGATCTTCCTGCCTCCATTTCCCATGCTAGGATCAAAGGTGTGCACCACCATGCTCTCCCTCTGCAGTGAGATTGAATCCACAGCCTCATGGAATCTAGGCAAACCTCTCTCAACAACTGAGCTACATCCTGACCCCAAGGCTTAGTTTTGTAAGATGAAAAGAGCTCTGGAAATAAATGCATAACTAATAGTTGCATAACAGTGTGAAGGTAATTAATACCACCAAAGAGTACACCTATAGACAGTCAAGACGGTAAGGCCTATGTACCTGAGGGGGAAAAAAAAACCAGAAAAAAAAAGGTCTCTACCAAATAATGATAATGCTGAATGCTGGTGAGGATGCAGAGATCATGGCGCCTCGTAAGGTGTTGGTGGGATGGTAAACTAGTATAGCTGTTTTGAGAGATGGCCTAGCTGCTTCTTACAAAATCATTTCAACTATCACGTAACCAAGCAATTTACACTCCTGCTATCTATTGCAGAGAAACCAAACTTACGTTTATAGAAAAAAACCTTTAGGCTCATGTCTTAGTTAGGGTTTCCGTTGCTGTGAAGAGAAACATGACCAAGGCGACTCTTATAAAGGCTGACATTTAATTGGGGCTGGCTTACAGATTCAGAGGTTTGGTCCTTTATTATTACAGCAGGAAGCATGGCAGCATGCAGGCAGACATGGTGTTGGAGAAGGAGCTGAGAGTTCTGCATCTTGATTAGAAGGCAATCAGGAGAGACTGGGATCCTCAGGCAGCTAGAAGGAAGTTCTCTTCTGCAATGGGTAGAGCCAGAGCCCCACCACGACACACTGCCTCCAACAAGGCCACATCTCCTAACAGTGCCACTCCCTATGGGTCAAGCATAGTCAAACTACCTCAGCTTATAACAACAATATTTGTAATGGTAAAGCTGAACCCAGGCATCCATAGGTGAGCTGCAGATATAAGGAGACCTGCTGAACCCAGGCATCCATAGGTAAGCTGCAGATGTAAGGAGACCTGTTTGTCCCTCCGAGTGTTGCTCAGCAGTGGGAAGGAAGCAGATCCTCACATTCTACAACTCAGATGAAAAAAGCCAATCACGACATAACATACACTGTATGAGTCCATGTCTTAGAGTTTCACTGCTGTGAACAGACACCATGACCAAGGCAAGTCTTATAAAGGACAACATTTAGTAGGGGGCTAGCTTACAGGTTCAGAGGTTCAGTCCATCATCATCAAGGCAGGAACATGGCAGCATCCAGGCAGGCATGGTGCAGGAGGAGCTGAGAGTTCTACGTCTTCATCTGAAGGCTGCTAGCAGAATACTGATTTCCAGGCAGCTAGGATGAGGGTCTTAAAGCCCACACCCACAGTGACACACCTAATCCAACAAGGCCACACCTACTCCAACGAGGCCACATCTACTCCAACAAGGCCACACCTACTCCAACAAGACCACACCTTCTCATAGTGCCACTCTCTGGGCTAAGCATATATAAATTATCACAGTCCATTTATGAAGTTCCCGAGAAAATTATAGAAATTATAGGACAGATTTGTGGTTGCTAGGGGCTGTGATAGAGGCAGAAGGAAAAGGGCAACCACAACAAAATTGTCAGTCACCAAACTGATCTATATTTACCTATATCCACGTTAGAATCCTGAATGTAATATTATATTATAGTTTTGAAAGATTAAGCCATTGAGAGAAACCAGAAACTACTGTTAATATTTTTACACAACACTTCAAATCTGTAATTATCTCAAAATTAAAATTTTCACTTAGACCCCTGATTTATGTTTCTGTTTAGTGTGCTTATTGCTACAATTTTCAATAAAATAAAATATAAAACAATATTTTACCTTTAAAATTTTTTCATTTCCAATCAAGTAAATGTTTATAGATACTGTCATGTTAGCTTTTCCTAAGGTCACATGAGCAAATATCTAATTACCCAGACATGATGTGAATGACAGATCAAAGTAATGATTTGTCCAAGTCTTGCTTGATAAACCAGATGACCCTAAAACAGCTACATCACTGAAAAACTTACCCTCCACGACGACTTCCACCCTGGCAGAGATCTTCATCAGTTAGCCATTCAGTCCAGCACCTCTAGGCCTACATTGCAGCAGATATGTGCTTCTGGGAGGGGACGACACGGAACCAGGATCTCAGGTAAGCGCCTTTCTGTGAGAGATGCTAACAGGCCCAGTCTTAACGATTTCTTGCAGGTCCTCACAACTGCCCTGGTTTGTGGCAACAGCAATAGCTATTGTGCTCTGAGGAGAGCTTTAATAACAACAACTCACATAAAGGAAAACGGCTGTGGGTCTGAGAAGACACAGCAGGCAGGCACCTGCCACCAAGACTCACAGCCTAGAGTTTAATCCTGTGTGTTGGAGGGAGAGAACCAACTTCCACTGGTTGTCTTCTGGCCCCCACGTGCATACACACACAAACTAAATTTAGCAATTAATTACTTTGAAATAACTCATGGGAGAGACATCATAATATTTAAGAATGGTGTTTGGCAAAGTACAGAGAAAGAGGAGGAGAGATTTTGGAGCACTCAGCTCCAAGGGGGATGCTTTCATCAAACCCCTTTCCTCCAGGCTAAACTCACACCGAGGGTCAGTCATGAACCAGTTTATGACCTCCACAGTGATTCTTGAAGCTTCTTCCTTCTTCCTGCAAATAGTTCAGCGGATGCAGATGACAACATGGGCCAGGGTGTGGGCTCTAGTGAGAAGGTTGAAGGTGCTTCAGGATTTGTCTCTAAACCTGGAATGAGGCGGGCAGACTAATCTGGTTCTAGGAGCAGATGTCACTCCCTATGTGCTGTTAGATTCTGTGTGGAAGAGGAGACAGAAAGATTGTAAGAGTCAGAGGCATTATTGTTGTTGATGATGATGGAACAGTACAAAATGTTATACAGACAATGTGGTGGAGGCCATCTTGCCTGGAAGGGAAAAGAATTCTCTGGGAAGGAGAGCTGAAATTCCATATTAGTCCCTATCTGACCCTTTTTTGAGGTTAATAGCTATGTAAAAGCTAAATAATATTTCGAAATCATTTAAATCTGAAGCAAACCTGTGAAACACCATTATATTCTCCCTACCGTTCAATTCAGAGAGAGAGAGAGAAACAGTGCACATGCATTAGTAAGATAGTGCTGCTTGAATTGAGGCAGAGACCGTGTTGTGTAGGAGGCCAATTGGTTGGTGCTGATGGTTGTGTTTCTCTGAGACTTAAGTGGTGTGGCTTGCCCTTTCCATAGAAAACTCTATTGAAAAGAGAACGGTTATCTAGACATAAACTTTCAGGCGATATAATAACGGGGGATTTGTCTTGAATATGCATAATAATGGCAGAGTAACATAATATGAACAATGCCGGAGGACCTTGACCGTTTGTCCCTCCTTCCAAACCAGATTCCTATGTTCCTCCGGTATTTGCTGTATTTCTCATTTTTTCAAAATTAGAAGTCAAGGTCTTTAGCGGAGTTGTCTATGCAGAGGTATCTGCTTTGGGCAATGTCAGGTTGCGAAGTCAGTCCTTCTTCCTAAGGTTCTTTCCTCCTTCTCACACCATGAGAAGCAATTTAAAATGCTGCAGACCCTCCATCCCATCAGTGTTGGAGACCTAAGCTAGGCACTAAACTTCAAGGCAGAAGAGCTATCAGGAAAACAGCTCCATCTGCTCAAGGCTTGGAGTCTTTTGTATTCCATGTTATCCACCCAAGGTGAAGTTCTTGGGTATTGTGCACGCATCTGCTGTCTTCTTCATTGTCGCCCTGCAGGTAGAAGCTGTAGAGACAGACAGGGGTAGGAAGGCACAACATTTCAGCTTATTAATGTTTAGAAGTCTCCTAAATTCCATGCTAAATACATCTGCTCCCATCTTTCTACAGATGGAGAAATAATCCTAAATCTACTGGGCTGGAACTGGGGGATAGTTCACAAATTATGTGAGGTTGTCATCATCGTCATCCTCCTCCTCCTTCTCTTAATGTTTAAATCTCAGGTAGTTAATTTTTTTCACACAAAGTATTTTGTTTATATTCTTTCCCCTCCTCAACTCCTCCCAGATCTGCCTGTCCTATCTCCCCTACCCATCCAACTTTATGTTCTCTCACTTAAACAAAACAAAACTAAACTAAAACTGAAACTAAACCAAAATGAAACAAAAAGACCACACAAAACCACGGTGTCCGTTTTTGTGTTAGCCAAACTAACTACTCTTACACAAGGGGCCTGCCCTGGCGTGTGGCTGGGGCACCCAGTGACCCTCCACTGGAGGAAACTGCTCTCTCTTCCCAGCTGGCATCAGTGACAAAGAGTTTCTCGGTTAGGGGCGGGACTTTGCCCACTTCCTCCTCTCAGTGCTGGGATTTCCTCTGGTTTGAATCCATGCAGGTCTCATGTGTGCTCTCATCACAGTCTCTGCGACTTCACCCGTGCATCAGTCCTACTACGTCTGAGAGATGCTGTTTCTTCAGAGTCCTCCTCTACCTCTGGCTCTTACAATCTTTCTGTGTCTTCTTCCACCCAGAATCTAACAGCACACAGGGAGTGACTTTGGCTCCTAGAACCAGAAAAGTCTGCCCTATTCATTCTGGGTTTGGACACAAATCCTGAAGCACCTTCAACCTTCTCACTAGAGCCCAAACCCTGGCCCGTGTTGCCATCTGCATCTGCTGGACTAATCGGGGGAAGAAGGAAGAAGCTTCAAAAATCAGTGGGGAGATTATAAACTGGGTCCTGACTGACCCTTAGTGTGATTTTAGCCTGGAGGAAAGGGGTTTGATGAAGGCATCCCATTTAGAGCTGAGTGCTCCAAAGTCTCTCTTTCTCTGCACATCTCAAAACACCATTCTTAAGTATTATTATGGCTCTCCTATAAATTCTTTCAAGTAATTAATTACTAAATTTAGTTTGTGCATACATGCATGTGGGGGCCAAAGCATAACCAGTAAAGGGGGGGAGGTAAATTTTATGCCCTTTCTATCAGGAGAAGTAATTAATTTATAGACAAAAGTAAGAATAATGCACTTTACAGTAACAACATTCCCCCCCCCCGTGTTTTTATCTTTACTTGTGTTTTAAGAGAGTATCCCAGGTTAGCCTCCAACTCACTACACAGCTGAGATGACCGTGAACTCGTGAGCCTCCTGATTCTGCCTCCTAAGTATTGCATTATTGGTGTGTGCCACCATGCCCACTTTATGTGGTACTGGAGGTCCAGCCAGGGCTTCTATGAAGGTTGGTTGGTAGAGTGCTTGCCTCTACCAACTAGAATGCATCCTCAGCCCCTCCCTCTTCATCACCATTGGGAAAACGAAACACTGTTCGCTGTGTCTGTTCTTCAGATAACCTAAGTATGAATAGGACATCCATGATTAACTCACATCTGGAGATTCATGTGGAAGGGCTCTCCAGCCCATATTCCAGAGCCCCGAGGTGGATGTTATGCTGGGGTGGTAGAGCTTTGAATTGAAAAATATAAGATCAAAAGGCAGCACCAACATGTATACTGGTTGGTTTGTTTTGTCAACTTGTCATGGCTAGAGTTATCTTGTAACAGGGAAGCTAGACTGAGAAACTCCGTATGACTGACCTGTAGGCAAGTCTTTGGGGATATCTTCTTAATTAATGATTGATATGAGAGGTGCAACCCCTAAGAGTGGTGCTGTGCCTAGGCAGGTGGTCCTGGGCTCTATAGGAAAGTTGGCTGGGTTTGAGCCAGAGGGAAGCAAGCCTGTAAGAGGTATCCTTCCATGGTTTTCCCTTTGATTTCTGGTCTAAATTCCTGCTTGAGTACCTGACTCGATTCCCTTGAAGACAGCCTATAACTTATAAGATGAAATAAGCCCTTTCCTCCCAAGTTGTTTTTGGTCATGATGTGTGTCACAGCCATAGACAACAAGCTGGGCTGAGATCTCTACCAGCCACATGTGTAAGGTTTAGCAGGGACCCAGGGAAAATTATTTAATCTGCCTCCTCATTCTCTGTCTTGGCAATGTGGGTTCTGTCTTGTTTGTCTCCCTGCTGGAGAAAGAAAGACATGGAAAAACATATAAAAGAACTACACAGAGAATTAAGATCAGCACACATAACAGTAAATAAATAAGTACATTGGATTGTGTGGCTAGGGAGCACCCTTAGGGAGCACCCTTCCTCAGGGGTGATAATTACACTCTAGTCTAAATCATAAGCCACCAACCTGATGATGATATAAGACAACATCAGGACACAGAACAGCACACACACACACATACATACATACACACACTCACACACACACACACACTCACAGGCACACACCTGTACAACACACTCATGCACACACACAGGCACACATGCCGGCACACATACCCACTCATGCACACACATGCATCCATGCACACAGGTACATACACACATGCGTGCACACTCATGCACATGCATAGGTGCACATATATACACACACACATGCATGCACACACCACAATCACCTTATCATTTTTAACTGTTTTTCTGAAAATGCAACTGGGTTTTATAACCAGATGCCCATTAGAGACAAGTTTGTTATATTTATTTATCTATTTATATGTATGTGTGCATACGTGTATGTGCGTGAGTACACGTGTGTGTGCACACACCATGACACGTGTGGAGGTCAGAGGACAAATTGTGAAGTCCGTTCTTTCCTTCCACCGTGAGGGAACCCTAGGATTGAACTCAGAGGCTTCAGCCATCTCTCGGGCACTGGCTGCATCAGTAAATGAAGGCTTATCATTCAAATAATAATATAATGAGTATATGCCATTCAAATATTCCCTAGGCTCTCAGCAGCCGACATTCTCTCTGTCTCTGTCTCTCTGTCTCTCTGTCTCTGTCTCTCTGTCTCTGTCTCTCTGTCTCTCTCTGTCTCTCTCTCTCTCTCTCTCTCTCTCTCTCTCTCTCTCTCTCTCTCTCTCTCTCTGAAAACAGTTTCTTACTGTGTAGCTCAGCCTTTCCTACAGACCAGACTGGCCTTGAACTGGTGGTGATTTTCCTGCCTTGGCACATTCCCAGAGCCGACATGATAAATGTCACCCACAACACTTGGGTCAGATGCCAGTTTTGACACTAAGACAACCACCATAAATAAATCAGAAAGCAGTAAACAGACCAGCAATTACAAACCTGCGGAAAACAGACAATGAAAGGAGATATAACCAAATTCTTCCAGGCGACTCAGCATTAGGCGCCTCTCTCAGGCTTGGGGTGTTAAGGAAAATGCTCAGAGCTGAGAGGATGAGAGAACAAGGAAGATGAGCAGGACACAAACCAACAAGGGGAGGGTGAGAAAGACTGAAGGAACCTTCTGGATAGGGGTAGCAGCAAATGCATAAGGTCCAAGATAAGAGAGAGCACAGGGCCAGGGAGAGGGCTTTGGGTAAAGGCACCACTGCACTGAGGAATCAGCTGGTTTGAAGCAAAAACCTTTCCTACATGCATCCACTGATGGTGGCTCCAGGGAGCTGAGATATGAAGGGAAGGGGGATTTGAGGTTGAGAAAGGGATCTGGCTTTTTCACAGGATAGAGATGAGTCTGATTGAAGGATAGAAGGGCTAGCCTCAGTAATCAGGAGCTCAGTTGTGTAACCCAAATATGTCGGTCTCAACATCCGAAATGAAGGGGAACAGGCTTGCTTCTAGAGTCAGCTTCTCGGTGGCCTCAAACAGCATGTGACAGCTTACCAGTAATATGTGCATTACAGGCCTGTACCCCAACACGGGTTACTATTGTCTCCAGATAAAGAAATGCCTGTTGTGAGAAAGAAGTTCAGCTGTGGAATCTTGTCCATGTAGAGACAGCTTCAGTCCTACTGACTGCCTCGGTTTCCCCAGCTGGTTTTCACCAGATGTTGTGAGCACCAGGTTTGATGTTATGGTCTCTATCTGATACTTGTCCTTTTACCTGAAAGCTTTATGGGGCGGGCTGCCCAGGACTCTCTCCAGGGAGTTACAGATGTTTTAACTAGGCTGATTTGTGCCTGATGTTTGTAAGTCCCTGATTGGTTCATGTTTCTCTCTCTGTCTGTCTATCTCCTACTATAGTTTTTACTTTGGTTTGCTTTATGCTTAATAAACTTACTCATTCACAACCAAAAGTATAACTATCATAGATCGTTCTCCACACCCTGCGGAACAAGATCCCATTTGTAAGGTTGGGTAATTAATAGAAAAACCTTTCAGAATTTGAACAAGATTATTCAAGGGAAGGTTCTAAATGAGCCGTCAAGCATCACCTTACTTTTAAGCAGACTGACAACTCTGTTAAATATACAAAGCCTGTGAAGCTCTTTGCCTTCAAGCCAACTATCAGTCTACTGCAATGAGGCAGGGAGAATCAGGGACCCCTCCTGGGATGCTTAGCCTCATTAACAAAACAGGAATGAACTCAAACAGAAGCCTGAGTACAATTTTATTTGCACACACACACACACACACACACACACACACACACACACCACCACCACCACCACCACCAACAACAACAACAACAACAACAATAACAACAAAATAAGCAAACAAAAAATGAAAAACCTAGGACAGCAGCTTCCTAGTGGTTGAGAACAGAGAAGGGAATAGAGAAGTCATGCCGTGTAAGCAGGCAGGAAGGTCAGCAGATACGTGGTGGACAAGAAGAACCTGCCCGGTGAAGAGGGGAGCGGAAGGATGGAATAGATATTGGGGCAAAGCTGAAGTGCTAGGGAAAGTGTGCTTAGAAAATGATAAAGGAAGAGAATGAATGCTTTTCTCCATAGCTACGAAGACTTGTGTAGCTGTGTGGCTGTGGTTGGGTTAGCAAAAGGGATTCTGGGAAGGGCAATACAGTACCTTATTAAAGGACCAATCATTCTTTTTAGTGTGGCCCGAGGTGAACCCACCTTCCCAAGCGTGTCCTCAGCCAGGTGATCGACCCAGAGCCGGATGGAATGTTAGGTCTCTACCCAGACCAAAGATTCACTCTCTTGGCCAGAGGGGTTTTTTTTCCCTTCTTAATGGGCTTTTATTGCGACTCTAACAGTAACTAATGTAGAGGAAAGGGGGAGATCTGAGCAAAATAGCTAGTGAGTATAATCAGGAGATAATTCATGCCATTTTTCTGTTGGGCACATAGGACCTAGTGATGTCTTTAGCAAAGCAAATGTTTATTAGCAATAAACAGGAAACATATTTAAAGCTTAGTAATAGGTAGCCAACAGATTGTACACGTTACAAAGGCAAATGCAATAATAAAGGAAGGGGAGTTCTCTAAAAACGAAATAATCAAAATGGTATTCAGAAACCCATTAGCAAGGAGCCAGGGTGCTAGAAAAAAGTAGCGCTCTCAATATAAGCAAAAGACCTCTGCTTTTAAAATCCGTAATGAGGATGAATCAAAAAAAAAAAAAATACTAAAAGCTTATGGGAAAGTCTTGAATATCAAACTGTCAAAAAAATAAAAAAAATAAAATAAAATAAAAAATTCCGGCTGCTGCCTTGATGTCCGTAATGGGTTCACCCCTCCAGGAAGGTGGAGGAAGGTGTGGTGAGTTCACGCTTGCACAGTGGGTTCACGCTTGCACAGTGAGTTCACACTTGCACAGTGAGTTCACGCTTGCACAGTGGGTTCACGCTTGCACAGTGAGTTCACACTTGCACAGTGAGTTCACGCTTGCACAGTGGGTTCACGCTTGCACAGTGAGTTCACACTTGCACAGTGAGTTCACGCTTGCACAGTGGGTTCACGCTTGCACAGTGAGTTCACGCTTGCACAGTGGGTTCACGCTTGCACAGTGGGTTCACGCTTGCACAGTGGGTTCACGCTTGCACAGTGAGTTCACGCTTGCACAGTGGGTTCACGCTTGCACAGTGGGTTCACGCTTGCACAGTGGGTTCACGCTTGCACAGTGGGTTCACGCTGGTGCCGCCGTTGATTCTGCTTAAGCCATAATCAATGCTTCAAATCTCAGGTTCTAGCTGAAAGCTGCAGTGGAAGATCTATTTCCAGTTTTCTGAGGAACCTCCAGATTGATGCCTAGAGTGGCCGTACCAGTTCGCAATCCCACCAGCGATGGAGGAGTGGTCGTACCAGTTCGCAATCCCACCAGCGATGGAGGAGTGGTTGTACCAGTTCACAATCCCACCAGCGATGGAGGAGTGGTTGTACCAGTTCGCAATCTCACCAGCGATGGAGGAGTGGTCCTCTTTCTCCACATCCTCTCCACGTGTTGCCACCTGAGGTTTTGATCTTAGCCATTCTGATTGGTGTAAGGTGGAATCCCAGGATCGTTTTGATTTGCATTTCTTTGATCACTAAGGACTTCGAACATTTTTTTAGGTGCTTCTCAGTCATGCGAGATTCCTCAGTTGTGAAATCTCAGTTTAGTCCTATTCCCCATTTTTTTTATTTATTTTTTATGATTAGCTTCTTGAGTTCTTTATAAATTTTGGATATTAGCCCTCTATCAGATATGGGGTTAGTAAAGATTTTTTCCCATTCTGTAAGTTGCCAATTTGTCTTATTGACTATGTCCTTTGCCTTACAGAAGTTTTCCAGTTTCATGAGGTCCCATTTATCAATTCTTGATCATAGAACATGAGCCATTGGAGTTCTGTTTAGGAAATTTCCCCCTGTGCCAATGAGTTCAAGGCTCTTTCCCACTTTCTCTTCCATTAGATTCAGTGCATCTGGTTTTATGTTGAGGTCCTTGATCTACGTGGACTTGAGCTTTGTGCAAGGTGACAAATATGGGTCTCTTTTCATTTTTCTACGTACAGACAGCCCGTTAGACCAGATGTCCCACCATGCCACAGGGGCACGTGTTCCACTATGTTCATAGCAGCCTTTTTTGTGATAGCCAAAAACTGGAAACAACCTAGATGTCCCACGACAGAACAGTGGATACAGAAAATGTGGTTCATTTACACAATGGAATACTACTCAGCTATTAAGAACGAGGACATTCTGAGCTTTGCAGGCAAATGAATGGAACTAGAAAATATCCTGAGTGAGGTATCTCAGACCTAAAAGGACAGGCAGGGTATGCACTCACTGATAAGTAGATATTAGCAAAAAAAAAAGTACAGAATGCCTGAGAACAGAACTCAAAGAGGTCAACAAGCTGAAGGGCCCAAGTGAGGACATCTCAGCCCCACTTGGGAGGGAAAAGAAAGCAATCACAAGTGGTGAGGAGGGAGGGAGGAACCTGGGAGGGAAAGTACATGGGGCTGGGGAGAGAGAGGAAAGGGGGGAGAGGGGAACCTGATCTGACATTGGGGGAGGGAAAAGGACTGATGCCCAGAGGGCCAGCAGAAAGAATGGAAACAGGCAACTTCAGGAGATAGGAGGTTGGGGGGGGGACCCTCCAGAATGCACCAGAGACCCGGGAAGTGAGAGACTCTCAGGACTCAAAGGGAGGGACCTTAGATGAAATGCCTGACAGTAGGGAGAGGGAACTTAAAGAGCCCACCTCCAGCAGGAAGACAGGGCATCAAATGAAGGAGAGGAGGGCCATCCCACAGCCATAACTCTGACCCATAACTGTTCCTGTCTGAAAAAATTACAGGGATGGAAATAGAGAGGAGTCTGAGGAATAGAAGGTCCAGTGACAGGCTCAAAGTGGGATCCAGCTCAAGGGGAGGCCCCAAGGCCTGACACTATGACAGGCTATGGAGTGCTCACAAAAAGGGACCTAGCATGAGAGCACTCCAGAAGACCCTACAAGCAGCTGAGAGAGTCAGATGCAGATATTTGCACCCAACCAATGGACAGAAGTGGCTGACCCCTGTTGTTGAATTATGGAAGGCTGAAAGAAGCTGAGGAGAAGGGCATTCCTGTAGGGGGATCAGCACTCTCAATTAATCTGGACCCCCGAGGTCTCTCAAACACTGGTCCACCAAACAGGCATCGTACACCAGCTGATATGAGGCCCCCAACACACATACAATAGAGGACTGCTGGGTCTGTGTTCATTCAGAGATGACGCACCTAACCCTCAAGAGACTGGGGGCCCCAGGGAGTTTAGCAGTCAGGTGAGATGGGGGGTGGAGACAGGGGGAGGGGAGGAGGTATGGGATGTGGAACAGTCGGAGGGTGGACAGGGTTTGGCGGGGTGGGGAATAAAATATGGAGTGTATAAAAATAATTAATAAAAAAATTGAAAAAAAAAGAAAGAAAGCCACTGTAGAGATCTTTTGGATTTTCTGTTACTGAAGGTTGCCCCCCTCTTTACTGGTTCCCTGGAGTTGCTTGGGTGTCATGTGACCTCCAAAAAACCATAAGACTATCAGTCCTATCACGCTTGGTCATGATTTTTCGGATGTTGAACCCTTTCTCAAGAGGCGCTTGAGTGTGTATGCAGATGATGTTCTCTCTGTCTCTGTCTCTCTGTGTGTGTCTGTCTGTCTCTGTTTCTTTCTCTCTGTATCTCTCTGTCTCTGTCTTTCTCTGTGTGTGTCTGTCTCTGTTTCTCTCTCTCTGTCTCTCTGTCTCTCTCTGTCTCTCTCTCTGTCTCTGTTTCTCTCTCTCTGTCTCTCTGTCTCTCTCTGTCTCTCTCTCTGTCTCTCTCTCTCTCTGTCTCTCTCTGTCTCTCTCTCTCTCTCTTTCTTTCTCTCTGTCTCCCCCACCCCCTTCTCCTCCCTTTCTTCCCCTCTCACTAGAGAATTTTGAAGAAAGCAGAACTATATTTGGGCTTTTTTTTTAAGCATTATATTTTCATTTTCCTCCCTTCTATAACAACGAACAGCAATTATCTCTCATGAATAAAAATGTCACTTAATAAAATGACATTTTACAAAAAAAAATTTAAGCAAGATGAATGTTGTAAAAATTCACTCATTTTTCAAAGTAGTCCGCTGTGCTCTCTTGGTGTCAATTATTGCTGTTTCTTCTTATTTGGCACTTTGCATTGATGAAATGCTTTATGTTATTGGATTTGAAAGTGTGTGCTCAGTGTCTCCTCCTTAACTATAGTCAAAACAAAATCTGTTCCACGGGGCCTGCAAGATGGTTCAGCTGGTAAAGACCCTGAGTTCAATGCCTGGAGCCCACGTGGTAGAAGTAGAAAACTGACTCCTGTAAATTGTCCTCTGATCTCCACAAGATTCCAACACCCTCACTTGGCCCACACAGGTGGGCCCTCAGGTACCCACACCGATACAGACACACACACACACATACACACACAGCACATTCTCACACAAGCAAACATAAATAAAAATATTTATTTATAAGAGAAAAAAATAAGCTAGGTGTGGTGGCACACGTCTTTAATCCCAGCACCCAGGGAGGCAGAAGCATGAATATGTCCATGAGTTGGAGACCAGCCTGGCTTATGTGGCAGATTGCAAGTCTGCCAGAGTCACATAGTGAGACTCGGCTACATCATCATCGTAATAATAAAAAGAAGAAATACATAAATAAATGTCTTTGAGAAGCAGCTGCTTTGTGGCCTTATGTGTGATAACTGACAATGCAATGTACCAGGCACCAGGAAGGATGCTGGACTTTTTAATAGCATTGCTCACTGGTCCTGCTTTGGGTCTGATTGTCTCTCTCATATAGGGGCATGGAAAAAGACCAGAAGTGGGGTTATTCCTCCCAGGCACACATAGGTAATGTGTACTAGAAGTAGGGTTATCCTTCTCCTTCCTTACGGCCCCTTCATCTTTCCACATCTGTCGGTGTCTCAGGCCATAGTACTAGAGTAAGAGTATTACAAGTTCAAGCACTGCCTGGCTACGAAGTGAGTTTAGGGCCAGCCCAGGCAACTTGGTCAGAATTTGTTTCAGAATGAATGTGTGCGTGTGTGTGTGTGTGTGTGTGTGTGTGTGTGTGTGTGAGAGAGAGAGAGAGAGAGAGAGAGAGAGATTTGTGTATATATATTATAATACATATATTAATACATTATATTAAGCATATTTTCTTAATAATGTATTACATATTAAAGATATTATTACATCTCTAAATTTATATCATAATTTATATATGATAAATGATATATTAATATGTTGCTATATTTAATATGTATTAAAGTATAATATGACCAGGGATGTAGCTCAGGTGTAGAGAGTTTGCCTAGCATGTAAGAGGCCCTAAGTTCAGTTCCTAGCACACAAAAAAACCCCACACAAACAAGATAATAGCAGCAGCCAAATAGCCAAGAACTTGTGATAATATCTTTCTCTTCTGCCGGAAAACTAATGAAGGTTTTATGGGACCTGGGATTTTGCATCAAAATCTACTCTTAGGGCCTGTGAAACAGCTCAGCATGTGAAGACACTTACCTTGGAAGCCTGGGGCTCTGAGTTAAACTCCTGGGACCCATTTAAAAGTAAGAGGGGAAAACTGAGTCCGCAACATTGTTGTCTGACCTCCATATGCCCACACATGCATCACACACACGCATTGCCCACACACGCATCATGGACATACATACACATAAGTTTTTAACAAGACTGGCTATTGCACAGGTCACACAAATATATCTGAGCTGATGAGGAGATCATAGATTTCTTTACTTCAATTCTCTGTGGTATTCTTTTGAAAAGCCACAATGTGTCAGCCCAAGAATGATGTAAGCATGTTCCAAAGATGTGTCATTCTATGAAATTAGTGCCCACTGCTTGATTCTGGACAGAAAAATCTTCAATTTCTACCTAAATGTGGGTACCCATAAGCACGCCATACTTTCAGCCAACCGTGGTCACAATACACAAAGCAAACACACATTCAAATACCTTTAATAGAACAATAGAGCTAATTAACAAACCAATCCTGAACTTATTCATTTGAAAAATATCTTTTCACTCAGGTCTTATCTCCCACAGAGAAATATATTGATTGCTTCTTCCATAGCAGACCTTCTCCTAAAGGTGTGACACATCACATGCTATAGAGTTCCCACAGGAAGCTTCGAGGGACCGGCGTGTCTCTAGCTTTTGCCAGGATTGGAGCAATAATTAAGCAGTGGGGCATGGAGGAAACAGCTCAGCTAGTAAAATGTTTACCTTCCAAGCACGACAACCTGAGTTCAATCCCCAGAACTCATGTTAAAAATAAAAATCTAGACATAGTAGTATGATGGGGAGGCTGAGACTAGTGAATCGTTGGGGCCCACAGCCAACCTAGCCCTCCTAGCAAGTTCCAGGCCGGTGAAGGACCCTGAAAACCAAACAATGACAAGAGGTTAACTGCCTGCAAGCATTTTTTTCTCTGGCCTCTGCATACACATGTGCACATGCACACACATATGTACACGAACACACACATTTGTACTTGCATACACATTTGTACATGCAGACACATGTGTACATACACACACCTATGTGTGCATACACACATTTGTATACACACACATTTATACAAGCACATACATTTGTACATACATACACACATATGTACATGCACACACATTTGGACACATATGTGTATACATGCACACACACATTTGTACAGACACACATTTGTACATGCATACACACATGTATACATGCACACACACAATTTCTACATGCATACACACATGTGTACATGTACACACACAATTTCAGCATGCACATGTTTGTACATGCATACATACATGTGTACATGTACACACATATTTGTGCATGCACAAATTGCACACATGCATTTGTATGTGCATACACAAGTGTATGTGCACACACAAGTGTATGTGCACATACACCTACAAAGCATTAAGTGGAAGGACTGTCTTCTCCTGTCTCTTCCCATTTATAGCTTTTACACCAGAGAAGGAACTTTGCATCCCTGGGTATGGACAGCCCAGAAGCCCTGTAGTCATTTCCCAGTAGATCAAAATTTGGTGATGGGGGTGGAGAAGGGCAGAGAAGTCATAGGGTAGGTATGGTGAAGAAGGAAGGTCACCCTATTTTTTTTAAGTCCTAGGGTTTGGGAAATATTAGTTTAAAGCACATAGTTCCTACTACTACCCCCCTTTAGCTCAATTTAGCTAATTCTCTCTTATTTTAATGGCACATCCATGTGCTTTCATTAGAAAGTTAATGGTCTCAAACCACTCTCCACACACACTGAATGACCTTGCTCTGCGGTCCTAACAGCCTTTGCGCTAACAGTGTCAAAACCTGTGTCAGTGCAGACAATCACGCTCAGGGAGGGGTGCACTTCTCAGATTTTTATTTCATTCTTAATAACAAATCCACGGGTGTAAGCATCTCTCGTACTACTCATCCCATGGTACTCAAATCTCAGAACCGAGGAGAGTACTTTTAGCAAACACATCTAGCAGAGAGTCTTAACCCACAAGCCCTCTGAAATGGCATGTGCATGCACACATCTTTCTGGGGAGAGGACCCATAACTTTCAACTGATCCTCAGAAACTGCAGCTCTCCCAATTCTAGAATTACTGAAATTCTGAGGCACCATTAGAAGTCTTCATTTGATTCCTTTAAGTATCAACCAACAAGCATGGGACACCTTCATGCCTAGTATTTCACTAGACATTGAGTGTACAAGGGTGCCCAAGACAAGCATGGCCTTTGTCTTGCACTTTGTGCATTTACAATCTAGTAGGTCATACAAACTATGACACAAAGTGCTAAGTACTGTCATGGTAGTGTTTAGGAGGAACAGGAGTTAGAGGCCACATTAAAAGAGAACCTATATCTGACCTCATTGGGAGCTATCAGGAAGACAGCAGAGGAAGTGAGGGCTCAGCTGGGACCTGAGACATGAATGGAGCTTGGTCAATAAGAGTCAGAGGAAGAAACGTAAGTACAAATGGTGAATAGCAATGTTAAATGTTACAGCAGTGCTGGAACACCATGCAGGGCTATGTGGACAGACAAAGGCAGAGAAGGCTCTGCTGTAAAGCCTGGGTGAGTCATGCTAACGCACATGGACCTTTTCTGAGAGCAATAGGAATATGTCGCAGGACTTCAGGCATGGTAGACACAGTCCAGTCTACAGTTCAGAAAAGTAGCTTTGGATGCTGCAGACAAATGGGCCCAGGGAGCCAAGACCAAAGGCAGAGGGGCTAGTTAGTAGTGAGTGATAGAGTCCAGTTTGGAAAATTGATCAGCAGAAGTGTAGAAAGAAGCAGACAGCTTTGGCATACAGTTGGTGCTCTTTCACAGGGAGGGCCAAGGTGCAGAGTGTCTGTGTTTAACTCAAGGTATCTACAGAAACAGTGAAAACCATTGCCTCAAGAGAGCAGAGCATGATACTGTATGTCCTTCTCTGGCCTCCAGGGGCACATTCAGAGGTTTATGCATGTGCGCATCATGTGTGTGCATATACTACACATTGATATATATTCATACATTAAAGTTCTCAAAAATACACACTCAGATACCTACATAGAAACACATGTGAACACTGAAACTACCTATTCACAGTATCATGTATACATCACACATTTATTCATATAATCACAAACATCCTACACACAATCAAATATATACACTAATGCCTACTCCTACACACCCATACTCAAACTAAACACACACACACACACACACACACACACACAGGACTCTCCCTGACACACACGCGAATAACAATTTTTTTAAAAAGTTATTTGCATAATATGAAATTTTCATTTAGCTGCACACAATTTTATCCACATAAAATTGTACCTGGCTATACAGTGTCACACCAGGAAGCACACAAGCAAGGACCGCTACCCTCAGTCAACCTGCACAACCCTCCTCTGTGTTTTGAGTCCATTTGCATTCAGATAACCTTCCTGTAGGCTTAGATTTTTCAAAACCTACTTTAATTAGAGTTCTTAAGTGCTTCAGCCTCCCTTATAGTCCATTGATCAAAGGTAGGGGAGGAAGATGGTTAATAGGAAAGGGGATGTGGACTTATTTAGAAGTAGTTCTTTGGGGTGATTCCAACCTTTATTGTCAGCAATCCAATCCCCTAGCAAAACACCAAACACACTAATCAATAGGAGCAGCTCAATCCAGAAGAAACTGTGAAGCTCTGTGAGGCTCTGCTCACGCAACAAGAAGCAGCTGGAACACCACCAGAAGTTCTTTGGTGCGCTTCTCTTTATGAAGTCACAGCAAGGGAAACCTAATGAAGAACAGCAAGGTGAAGTAATGCCAGGGCATCACCAGCAAAGACCAGCAAGGCGAACCAATACCAGAGCGTCGTCCACTGTCTATTGGGTTATACTTATACTCTTTGCAAACATCACATGCCTCTGCTCCAGCAAAAGATCTCATGCCCTTTCACCAGACAGTGTCCAAGAAAACATCACAGGACACAATTGAGTCTCCAATGAAACTAGAAATTCCCACTTCACCTTCCTTCCACTACCACACCGAATCTTTGCTGCCCTCCAGTGCCCACTTCCACAGGCAAGAACTAGGGTTTTGTTTTTGACCTTGTAATTTAGTGACTCTACTCCAGTGTAGATGGCTAAAAGAAAGCACTTCACACATGCAGCAGGAGACGAGGTCACGAACATTGTGAGCATAAATGTTTAAGGGAGGAGCAGTACAAATGACAACAGCAGTGTGGTAGTAAAAAGGAATGTGATGTTGTGCAAAAGAATATTATATAAAAAATAAAATGAGGGCTGGAGAGTTGGCGCAGAGGTTAAGAGCACTGGCTGCTCTTCCAGAAGACCTTAGTTCAATTCTCAGCACCCACACTGCAGCTCACAACTGTCTGTAATTCCAGTTCCAGAGGATCTGACACCTTCAGACAGACGTGAAAGCAAAACATCAATGAATACAAAAATAAATATGTCTTTTAATAAATAAATAAACAAATAAATGAATGAAATGAAAAGCATGACTTTAGGGCAGAATTAAAGACAGATCACAGAATACTGTATGGAGTATATCAAAAGCATTAAGTAATGCTCTGCTTAAGAGTGTGTGTGCATACATGTGTGCTATAAAGACTTTTGTTTCTTTGGTTGGTTTGATTTTTCAAGACAGGGTTTCTTTATGTAACAAAGCCCTGGCTGTCCTGGGCTCTCTTTGTAGACCAGACCAGCTTTGAACTCACAGAGATCCATCGGCCTCTGCCTCCCAAGTGCTGGGATTAAAGGGTGTGCCACCATGCCCGGACAACTTAAAGACTTTTAAAAATGTTTGGTTTTGTTTTTGGTGTGTGTGTGTGTGTGTGTGTGTGTGTGTGTGTGTGTGTGTGTACTTGGGTATGGGCACCTAATGAGGCCAGAAGAGATCATTAGATTGATTCCCCGGAGCTGGAGTTACAGACTGTTTGGGAACAGCCATATGTGGCTGCTGGAAACTGACCTTAAGTCTTCTGCAAGAGAGGTACACACTCTTAACCACTGAGCCATCTCTTCAGCCTCCAGTATAACTTAAAATTTAAAAGACAAAACCCATGTAATGATGAAGAAAAATTCAAGATGGCGGTTGCCTCTGTAAGAGACAGAAAACGGGATCATGGAAACCACGTGGGCAGAGTAATCACATTCTAAGAATTTCTAACTCATGCACTAAATATGCACTAAATTTGTATTCATTAACCTAATCTAAGTTTGTTTACTTGAGCACAAAATACAACACATGAGGGAAACACATTTCTTCAATAACGCTTTTACTTTAAAGGCCATTTACATTTGTATTGTTTTAAAACCATAGCTAAAGATACTTTAAAAGAATAAAACATTGCCTTGATCCTAGTAAGATGGTAACATTGATTCATAGCTCATTAAAATTCAGGAATGCTCTATAAAAAGGAGTTGCCTAAATCTTAATGTTAGTAGAAGTAGTTCAGGTAAACGCTACTTTTTGAACTGTAGTTTCTAACTTCATTTCCCTTTAAGGAAGTTTTCAGTAGGCTGTAAGGTGAGAGAAAAGCACAAAATATGAATGCTTCCATTAGAAAAGAAACTAAAATTATAGCCTAGAGGGAAGAAGGCCCTGAGTCATTCCTGGGAAGATGAGCTATGCACTTTCACAGAGGCAATTTCCTTCCCCCTTAATTTGTCAATTTCATGGCCATCCATTAAGAAGTCAGAATGTCTTCGCTCAGCAAGTCCTCCAATACAGGTGTGCAGACGGTAGCACCTGTAGTGTGCAGGCTGTTTACTCTGCAAGAATGCCCTGTATGGCAGTACTGCTGTGTGTTTGGAAAGTCTTTGATCAAATTCACTCAGGTATAGACTTGCCATTAAGTCTGCCACTAAAACACAGATGCTGAAGGTCTACTTTTAGGCACGTTTCCTAGACCACACACACACACAGGGGTCTTGTCTGGGTCACTTTAGGTGAAGAGTACAATGGGGATGTTAATAGACCATGACAATTTAAGTACCATGTTGCTATCAGTCTCTGAGGTGCACATTATTGACTAGTGTTGGTGTTAAAGGCACGGTGGAATTCTATCTCTGGTACACAAAAAGGTTTGCACAGATCCACCAACCAATATAGGTGGAAGACCTGAGTTCTGGACCCAATTCATCCTAACTTACTATCTGATAGACAAGTAGGTCAATCTCATTTATTTGATGAAATAGTTGGTCTCAATCTTCACTTGAGTGTCCCCAAAAGTCTAGAATTAGATGAGTTGAATCCTACTGACTTAATCAATTCCCAGTATTCAGTTAACTAATTCAGAGATAAACTATACCATTTACAGTGTAGTGTCATGAACACATGGAACACGGGTTATTGTACCCACAGGACTTACAGCTCCAAGGTATACACAGAAATGTGAAGTGTCTGCCATAGTCCATTCAGTTTTTGTCAGCAGAACCATGAGTTCTGTTCACACAAGTCTGTAAGTCTGGAACTTCAACTTCTTAGAAGAGACTCCAAACTTAACGTGTATGTGCATTAATTGTCAACTGATTTTCAGCTAAGAAAAGGTAATAGCTAAAAAACAGTATTGTCAAATAGCAATGAGGCAGTGGGGATGGGGAAGGGGGCAGGGAGCAGCTCCTACTTCATACTATATAGCAAAGTTTGCTCAAAATGGATACAACTTAGCTTTAAAGAGCTAAATAAAAATTTCTCAAAGAAACAATGTGAAGATGCCTTTACTCTTTTGTAGTGTTATATGGATTCATCCTCTCTCTCTGTCTCTCTCTCAGTCTCTGTCTCTCTCTGTGTGTCTCTCTGTCTCTCTCTCTCTCTCTCTGTCTCTCTCTCAGTCTCTGTCTCTCTCTGTGTGTCTCTCTGTATCTCTCTCTCTCTCTCTCTCTCTCTCTCTCTCTCTCTCTGTCTATATCGAGGATTGAACTTAGAGTCTATGCTCACATCCCCTTGTTAGGTCAGGGACACCAAGCACTATACTTGACCTTATTTGTTTGTTTCTTTTCATTTAGAGATGGGGTCTCTTGAAGTTATTCAAACTGGCCTTGAACTTGTGATCCTCCTGCCTCAGCCTCCTGAGTAGCTAAGATTACAAACCTCCCTACTTACAATCACATCTTTTGTGAAACCAATTTTCAGTTAGAAAAAAAAATTTTAAATGGAACAAAAAGTCACAAATCATAAAAGAAAAAAAAAAGTATGTACAAGGCATTTCTCCAAGAAAAGATAAGTAGCAGTAAAAGCATTTTAAAATTTGTCATCATCTCTGCTTCTGAGGGAAATACAAATCAGAGCTACAGTCACACATGGGATGAAAATGACTACTATTAAGCATGAAACAAATAGAAAGCAACGTGTTAGCAATCACAGAGAACCTGGAACCTTGGCTACTGCTGGTGGGAGTGTAAAATGGTACAGTCATCACGAAAACACGATGGCATTGCCATTGATGTAATAGATACCGAGGCAGGAGTATCACAAATTCAAGGCCTTCCTAAGCAGCTTAGCAACACCCTATCTCAAAATAGGATGTGAAAAAGGTGATGTGGCATGAGAGGGGGCTGGTATGGCTCAAAGGCAGAGCACATGTCTAGCATGTATGAAGTCCTGAGTTCAATCCCCAGGATCAGAATGAGTATGCTTGACACTATTAAACTGTAAAAAATGGTTTGCAGTAAACTTAGTGTATATTTTACAATTAGAACAAACAGCAAGGCAATCTAGTGCTTGGAAGGGGGAGTCTGGATGAACAAGTGTTTAGAGTTATCCTTGGCTACATAGTGAGTTTAAGGATAGCCTGGGATGTATACAACCATATCTCAATAAATTATTGATTAATTGAAACAATCACAATTAGGTATGTTCAATCAGGAGTTCAGAATCCAGAAAAGGATAAAGGTAATCCCATATAATTGTGTCTGTTGCCTTGTCTGTTGACTAGAAAGCATGGGCTTGAGATCCAATTTACCATCTGTTCTCTAAGCCAAGTACTCAACTTCAGGCAGAGAGGGACAGTGGGAGGAAAGGATGGAGAGTGAGCCAGGAGAGCCAGGGGAAGAGCCGGAGGAGAGGAGGGAGGACAGGTGGGCTGCCAGATGGCTCCGTGGAAAGGCAATTGCTTCTAAACCTGAGGACCTGAGTTCAATTCTCAGGACCCACACTGTAGAAGAGATTTTGAGATCACAATATAATATTTATCTGGAATATTTTAGGATATAACCCAGTCCATGATATAAAAGGAGATGCCCAAAACCCACAGACATGTTAACTGCTGACAGAGTGCTCTTCTCAGCAGGAACACTGAGGAGGAACGCTCTCCTCTATATCATGAGTCCTGCATATTGTCTTCTGATCTCTCCATGTGCTTGGAGTGCCTGGGGTCTGTGCTTCCTTCCAAGCTACACCATTGGCACCTGCAGCTGCAGCAGGTACTCTGAGGAAGAACAGATGGGAGCCTTGAACTCTCTTTCTCCTTCTCTTACTGGCCTCTGTCCCACAAAGCTAGCAGCCTCCTGCAGAACAATCCTGCCAGCCATTTTCTGAGTGTTCCTTCCGGGGCGGGGCGCTCTGCGATTTTTGAGCATCTCCTTCTACATCATGGACTGGATTATATCCCGAAATATCCCAAATAAAGATTATAATCTCAAAATCGCCACCCCTCTTGTGTGTGTGTGTGTGTGTGTGTGTGTGTGTGTGTGTGTGTGTGTGTGTATGTGTACACCTGTGGAACATATTTGGGTGTTTTCTCAATCACTTGTCCACCTTATTCTTTGAGACAGGGTCTCTCACTGAGCCTGGAGCTTGCTAATTCAACTGGTTATCAAGAGAGCCGCTGGATCTATTTGTGTCTATTCTAGAGCTGGGGTTACAGGTTTGAGATACCATGCACAATCCCTTATGAGGGAGCTTGGAATCCAAATGCAAGTCCCCATGCTTACACAGCAAAAGCTTCTCTGCCTATGGAACCATGTCCCCAGCTTACGCTGGAGGTTCGGAAGTTCCTGTCACACGTCACTGTGCATTCCTTCATGTTGGCCTCTCCACTGGGAACGCAGTCCCCTTCCCCACTTTCCCCCACAGGATTCTGCTGTGGTCCTCGGGACCAGAGTCCAGTCCTGTCCTCTTCAGGGACCCTCCTTCTCTGACTTGTGAGAAGGAGCCTAGATCACTCACCATGTTACTTCCCTGCACATCTCCCATATTGTACTCAGTGCAGGAGCTTACACGTGACTCACGGTTAACACACACTGCTGACCTGATATGAAGCCATTGGCTTCAAAGATCCATAATGCAGATGTGTGTGCAGGAAGTTAGCTGGTGACCTGGGCCTTCCCCAGCCACCAAGCTCTGTCTGTGGCAATCACACCAGCCTACAATAGATGCCTCTGTAAATGAGAAGCTATGGTTCTCTTGCTTCCCATACCCCCTCATCCTATGCTTAGCATTTTCAACAAATAAGATGGTTTGTAAGAGTAAAATATTCCTTTGTCTTTAAAATAAACCAATCCATGCAAATGTAGGCACAGTATTTAAAAACTGTAAAACTTATCTCCTTTGGGGACGAATTAACTAATCAAAGGGGGAAGAGGGCATTTTCTAGGCCCATCTGGCTATGCCCAGTGTAGGATCTGCCAATCATCTGGCATCAGTTCCCAGCTGGTCTGGGGCATTGAGCAAAGATCTGCATACAGACAGCCTATACACTGAAATAAAGCAAGACAAGCAATTACCATTTTCTGGAGAAGAGTAGACTTTATTCAGGGTAAGCGTCCCCCTGTTGCTGCTTTTGGAGAAAAGAATCTTACACACTCGGATCAGATGAGGGAAACACAGACTAAACGATTTCAAAAGGCAGGGACTTGTGCAAAAAAAAAAAAAAAAAATGCTCTCTAACCTCCTCCATAGGAAAGGCCTGGCCTGGGAGCAGGTTCTTCTAACAGCTCCTGTAACATGACATGAAGAATTTTGCTGAGCAAAAATTCAATAACTTGGAAGGTCTTACAACAAATGTATCCTTGACAGCTAACCTAAAAAGTGCTTGGGAAAGCTGGGCATGGTGGTGTTTGTTCACCTTTAATCCCAGCACTTGGGAGACAGAAGCAGGTAGATCTCGGTGAGTTCAAGGCCAGCCTTGTCTACATAGTGAACAGCCAGGGCTATGTAAAAAGAAGAAGAAAGGAAAAAAAAAAACTTGTCTCAAAAAAAATTAAAAAAGAAAGAGGGAAAAAAAAAAACCCTAGTGTTTCTGACTCCATGTGAAGCACATAAGATAATGTGCATTTTTAATTTTAAATTAAAAACGTTTTTGTTTGTGTATGTGTGTGTTTGTGTGTATGTTGGGGTGGCGGTTACCTGTGTCTGTGCATTATAGAGAGCAGAAGAGGGTGTAAGATCTCCTGGAACTGGAGTTACACTCGGTTGTGAGCTGCCATGGAGGAGCAGAGAATCAACCTGGTGTCCTCCGAAAGGGCAGTCAGTGCTCCTAACTGCTGAGCCATCTTTCCAGTCCCAACATATAACGTATACACACACTTTCACACAATGCCTGCTGTTGTAATGTAACATGGGTGTTTACGTTAGGAGTGTCGTCACGCTGGCACTGTTGATTCATTCATTCTTCACAGTAGCACTGTGAGGACAGATGCTGTCTTCTCATGTAATCCGTAGTATGTGAGGCTCCAAGCTCAGGCAGGATAGGTATCTCGCACAAGCAGACACAAATGCAAAACAGAGGCGCCCTGACAAACTGCTCCATGCAGCAGCCTTTTCTGTAAAACCATGGCACCCACCTAGGGTACCAGATCTGCCACAAACACTTCTGTGCCATATTACATGTGCATGTGTGTGCTTTTATGTGTATGTATGTGCACCTAAAGGTATGTATGTGTACCACATGTGTGCAGATGCCCACAGAGGAGCAGGAGTACAAACGTTGTGAGTCCCCTGATGTGAGTGCTAAGAACTGAACCCACGTCCTCTGTAAGAGGACCAAGCCCTCCTAACTGCTCCAAACCCACTTCATTATCTTTTTGTTTGTTTTGTTTTGACTCTTGAAATATAGTCTCAGACTACAGAGCCCTGGCTGGCCTGGAACTCTCTCCATGTAGAGCAGACTGGCCTCACACTCACAGAGATCTACCACCCCTGCTGCCCAAGTGCCAGGATTATTGTTGTTATGTTTTGTTTGCTTCTCTTTTGTTATCTTTGATGAGAAGTCCTGCAAACCAGTATTACTGCCTTTTCTCGAAACAAAGGTTTGGGCTGGAGAGATGGCTGAACAGTTAAGAGCATGAACCATTCTTACATACAACCAGAGTTTGTTTCCAAGAACTTATGTTTGGCAGCTCATAACTGCCTGTAATTCCAGCTCACCCCATTCAGCTGTAGCTGGAAAAGAAGGAAGGTGCCTCCTGGGTCATGTGCTCAGACAACACCATCTCAGCTCCCCACTCATAGCCTGCAATGCTTGTTTTTGTATTATTGTTATTTATTTATATTTATTTATTTTGCAACAAGGTCTCATCTATCCCAGGCTGACCTTGAACTCATGATGAAATGGAATGTGCTTCCCTTGAAGTTGGAATGTTAGAGCTTCTTCCTCTCCTATGCTGGAATTACAGGTGGGCATCACCACAACCAATCCTGGGTTTTGTGCATACCAAGCAGGCACCTACTTAATTTTTTAACTTTTTTTCTTTTTTGGTTTTTTTTTTTTTTTTTTTTTTTTTTTTGGTTTTTCGAGACAGGGTTTCTCTGTGTAGTCCTGGCTGCCCTGGAACTCACTCTGTAGACCAGGCTGGTCTCATACTCAGAAATCCACCTGCCTCTGCCTGCCAAGTGCTGGGATTAAAGGCGTGCGCCACCACTGCTCTGCCCAATATGATTTATTATGCATAACTATAAATCCAGAAAGTCTGTGAGAGCTGGAAGGAGAAATGATGTAAGATGCTGACTTTGTGCATAGTGTGGTTATTGCCAGTGAAACCCTGGGGTCCTCCTGTCTTCTCCCTAGCACTGGGTTTACAAGCAGTCTGCCCAGCTTTTTCGGAAGGAGGGGGTTGAGTAGTGGACTCAGTACACTCCCTGCAAGCACCTTATCCATTGAGCTATCTCTCTAAGCCAGGAAGACACTGTATTTGAGACTTAAATGATGTTGTTTACCACGGGGGACTAAAGTTTGAAGGCAGGACATTCATTGTGCGTGCTAACCACACATATTTCCTCTGAGTGCTACCTGGAACCCCAAAGTCAATACATTATCTACAATAAGGGACTCAGGATATGTGGACTTCTCTGACCACAAATACATCACAGCCCAGACACAGCTCTGTTCTTTGACCACTACTCTGAGGCACTCCACTGCTCCAATGGGGGAAAAGTTCACCCTCAGGGAGGGAGAAGAGGAGAGAGAGGAAGAGGGATGGTGGTGGGAGAGAGAGAGAACAAGGAAATATTCAAAAGGCTAAGCACTGCAGTTTCATCCTTGGATGACTTGGGCATCTGCAGTGTTGCTGCTGGGTCCATGTACCTTAGCTCAGGTGGACTCACTAGCCCTGTAAGAAATATGGGTTTCTACCTCACCAAATAATAATAATAATATATAATAATAATAATAATAATAATAATAATAATAATATTGAATTTCAGTCTAGTCTGTTAATTTTTCCAAGGATTAACCTTCCCCAGTGTTCCCCAGAGGAGGGAAAACCATTTCATTTTTAACCAAGTTTGGTGTTTCTCAGGGGTAACCTGGTAAAACCGTATCTCTTGACACATGTCTCTTTAGAACACTCAGGTCTGTCATCTGATTAAAAAGCTCTAGTGACATCCCACACAATTGTTCCGATGATGGCAAAACATCTCAGAAGTTTCCCCCAAAGATCAGCAAAGTTTTCTAGTTTTTCTTCAGCTTGAATTCTGCAACATAAATAAATGTAAATCATGAAGTGAGTTGTGATTTTTTTAATTACTGAAAAAAAATGTGATTAATTCCGATAAGGATCACTCCAAAGGTAATAAAGATAAAAGCTGTCAGAATTAATTAAACACATATTCATTAAATCCAAGGTAGCTTTGGATTCTTTATTGCACAAATACAATTAACGCTTAATCTGAATCTTGGTGAGTTACATAATCATGTGCCTTAGAAATAAAGGGAGGGTACAACCTTGGCCTTCTCCGGTTTACATGGGAAAACATTAATGACGCTGACATCGGAGACAATTAGACAGTGTCAGCCGATTGTTTTTCGCCAGCTTTCTCTCACATCTGTGGTGTCTACAAGCAAGAAGGCTCATTGTTTGCACCGGCCTCCTTCAGGCCTTGGCTTTTTGTGTAAACCGTCAATCTCTTGGCGAGTATCAAAGCCGTGAGGAAATTAGACCGGACCAGCTCTGCTGCCCCACACTAAAGCTTAGCAGGGAGCATCCACTATTCTTCTAATTAGGCAGTGACCAACAAAATAACCTGTCAATGTCCGCTAGCCATTTCCCACACACCTGCACTTCATACCCTAATAAGCGTTCAGCAAGAAGGAGAAAGGAGCAACTGCTGAAGGGTGAAAAATGAACAAAATATAACAATGTTTCCATTCCACCTGTGCCTCCGGCAATTTCCATGTAACATTAGGGGTACTCCACATGTCTGAAGACTCACAATACAGTATCTGAAATCTGAGCCCAGGGGGGAAAGCCACACAGTGAGACTGTATTAAGGTTTGCTTCGAAAATATTACACCAAGAAGAATCTAGAGCTATGTATGAAACCCAGGAAACTGAAAATGACCATAATTTATATTAGGTACCAAGAGGTTGACTTTAAAAAAAAATGCAAAACAAAACAAACAAAAATCATTTCCCAGTGCAGTCTTTGAAGAAGAGAAATGCGTGTGATTTTATTTATCACTTCGGTTCATGAAACACAAAAGATGACAGAGACTGAATACGGCACATATATGTTTCCAGCCCTCCCCAACCTAACTTAGGAAGCCTGTAATCCCCAATTATCGTGTGACCTACCATACATTAATTAATTTCTTTTACAGACCTCTGGTTTTCCATGGGTTCCCACTGTCGTCTTCTGGAGACATTTCAGCAAACAGCATTATCTGTGTCTACTACTGTCATTCACAGAGAAATGTCTCTGCCATGCTGCCCAGGAAGCCACAAAGGTGCAAAATCAGACTACGAACACTCAGATTACCCTCCAGCTTTAAAATGAGCCTGAAAATTCACAATCCAACTACAGAAACATCCCCTAACAGCTTTAACAACAGTATTCTCAGAAGATGGCAACCAGATCTCAGTCTGCTTAGTTACTTGGGTCCTGACATCCTCTTTAACACTAGTATGTATTGACTTCAGTATTTCTGAATACAAGATATACTATCTCTTACACACACATACACACACACACACACACACACACACACACACACACCCCAAAGGACACAGCAATTGGTAGTTCTACTTGAAATGACAGTGACTGTAACTCTAACTTAAGGACTATGAAGCAAACACACTTTGTACAATACCACTCTCTACTTTATTCTGCCCCAAACAAAGATCTTGTGGTATAGGTACCTACATGATAGATTCCTTATGAAAAGATTTTTAAGACCATATATGCTTTGCAGGAACTCTTTTTTGTGCCTTAGAGGAGAGGGAGGGAGGGAGGGAGGGAGGGAGGGAGGGAGAAAGACAGAGAGAGAGAGAGAGAGAGAGAGAGAGAGAGAGAGAGAGAGAGAGAGAGAGAGAGAACACAGAAACTTAAGTACAAAATTGTTAGGGAGGGACATCTTTGCATCTCAATGCACCAAGGAACAAGGTACATTGTGTAGGCATCTTCCTGGACCCCAGAAAATGGAGACCAAGGTGCAATTGGCCTTTGGTAGATACTTCTGAGCAAGACTTTGCTTTTCATTAGAATTTATCCAAAACCAGCATTTCCAATTATAAATAAAAAAGTTTCTCCACCTCTTCCTACTTGAAGCAAGTACAGAAGGCCCCTGTTTAAAATGCAGCCCCCGAGCTACCACCAGCCTGCGTGTTCAGCTGCCAGTGGCTTTTGTGTACAAAGATGTTAATTGGTGCTAATCCCCTCGTAGAAGCTGTTTTGGTAGCCTGACCTGGCACCCTGAAGAAGGACACCTTGGTGTGGAAAACTAAAGGGTCCATTGAGGAGGGAGTGAAAGGCAGGAGAGCATTCCAACACATTTTAATTTTAGGAATTAAAAAAGAGGAAGATCATGATGGAGACCCTAGAGAAATTTTACAAAGCTTAATGCTGGTCCTACAAACACCCAGGCTGTACACACACACACACACACACACACACACACACACACACACACACAGAGAGAGAGAGAGAGAGAGAGAGAGAGAGAGAGATCCTAAAATGGGGACAATGAGGGTCTCAGGATCTCAGTTTCTCCACTTTATTGTTTTAGCTTATGAACCAGTTTTCTGCAGTCGGAAAATTGAATGTCGCTTATGTAATTTACTGAAGTGTCTAGCTATTCCCATCCTAGCTGAACAGACCAACACGCTTATGAAAATCAGATTCGGATCCTTTCCAGCTCCCAAGGACTCTACTGGAGACTTCATTCGGCTGAAGGATACATCATCTAACGAAATGGCACCGGTTAAATTTGTATGAGAAGTCCCTCTTAGGAGAAAGGTTAAGAGAAATTAGTAATTCTTAATGGCAACTTTTAACTCCCTCTACTACAGTGGCAAGGAAACAGCGTCTTGACACAGGGCACTATTCTACACAGCAATTTAGAGATTACACATTCACACCTTGGGTGGCAAATTATGCTAATGGAATGCATGATGGACAACCGTGAGGTTGGGAGGTTTTTGACAGAGTTCATAGATCAACTTCTCGGATGTAAGGAGCTGGTCTTTCATCTACCACAAGCTGAAGGGCGTGAAGGTGATAGATAGCTAAAAATCTCACCAAGGGCCAAACTTTTTCAGTCACGACCCAATTTATAATCTCCACAATGATTTTTGAAGCTTCTTGCTTCTTCCCACAATTAGTCCAGCAGATGAAGATGACAACACGGGCCAGGGTTTGGGCTCTAGTGAGAAGGTTGAAGGTGT
Source organism: Tokudaia tokunoshimensis (assembly GCA_036184795.1). Taxonomy (NCBI): domain Eukaryota; kingdom Metazoa; phylum Chordata; class Mammalia; order Rodentia; family Muridae; genus Tokudaia; species Tokudaia tokunoshimensis. The sequence continues at coordinate 177,730,016 of BTHU01000001.1, forward strand.
TTCAGGATTTGTGTCCAAACCCAGAATGAATAGGGCAGACTTTTCTGGTTCTAGGAGCCAAAGTCGCTCCCTGTGTGCTGTTAGATTCTGGGTGGAAGAGGAGACAGAAAGATTGTAAGAGCCAGAGGTAGAGGAGGACTCTGAAGAAACAGCATCTCTCAGACGTAGTAGGACTGATGCATGGGAGACTGTGAGAGCACACATGAGACCTGCATGGATTCAAACTAGAGGAAATCCCAGCACTGAGAGGAGGAAGTGGGCAATGTCCTGCCCCTAACCGAGAAACTCTTTGTCACTGATGCCAGCTGGGAAGAGAGAGCAGTTTCCTCCAGAGGAGGGTCACTGGGCGCCTCAGCCACACACATGCCAGGGCAGGTCCCTTGTGCAGGAGTAAAACTGGCAATACAAAATGAAATTCGTGTTGTGTATGTATGTGTGTGTGTGTGTGTGTGTTTTGTTTGGGGTGTTCTGTTCTGTTTTGTTTTGTTGGGTGGTTTGTTTTGGGGTTTTTTGCTTTTGTTTTTGTATTATTAATCTTTTGTTAGCTTGTTTTGATTCTCTTTTTTGTTATTGTTTTGTTTTTGTTTTAGAAAAGGTAAGAGAGCAAAAGAACATGAAGTTGGGTGGGTAGGGGAGGTAAAAAGGATCTGGGAGGAGCTGGGGAGGGGAAAGAACATGATCAAAATGTATCATCTGAACATTTTGAGGTGATGTAGCACTCAGAAGGTATTATATGAGTCTAGGCTGCAGCTCAGTGGTAATGCAATGAACTCCTTACCTGACATGCTCAGAATCCTGGATCTGTCTCCTTACCTAACAGACAGACTCAGAATCCTGGGTTCTGTCTCCAGCACCAACAACACGCCCAAATTTATTTATTTTAATTTGAACATTAAATTAATTAAATTATTAGCAATTAATCAATAGAAATTAAATATTAAATTATTAAATATTTAATTAAATATTTAAAAATGTGCATGTGGTTCATGCACAAGAATATATGGGTGTACACATGAGGAAGCCAGATATCTCTCTAGCACCCTCCACATCATTGCCTTAAGACAGGGTCTTTCGGCGAATCAGAAGTTTGCCTTTCTGTCTAGGCCGGCTGGTCTGGAGCTGTTTATCTTTGCCCCTCAAAGCAAGGCTTACAAATTACAGCTAGTGCTCTACTAAAACATCTCTCCAGCCCTTGAGGTACTAGATTATGAGAACAGTCCTTAATATAACAACAGTTCATTTAAAAAAAATGACTATCACCTATAGTCAATACTGAGCAAACCAAACTCTACACTAAATATGAGCCCTTCAGTATAAAACTATTTCAAAAGTATTTGCTGGAGGATGAGCATCATCCACACCACGTCATTTATTTTTTTTGTGTGTGTCTGATTAGTAAAGACAGAATTTAAATATATTTACCAATTCAAAACATTGTTAAGTTATGAGGTAAAAATTCATGTGTAACTCCAACACTCACATTCGCCATACAACCATTATAAAATCATACCAGATAATCAAAACTAGATTACATAAAGGTTGGAGAGATGGCTCAGAGGTTAAAAGTGCTGGCTGCTCTGTCCTGAGGACCAGAGTTCTGATCCCAGCGTCCCCAACAAGTGACTTACATCTGCTTGAGAATCCAGCTCCAAGTCATGAGGCGCTCTCTTCTGGCTTCCCTAGGCATCTCCACACGTGTGTGAACATATGTTCACACACAGTGCTGCTATAAATGAGAAAAATTAAAAATAAATCTTTAAATATTAAGTAAAGTGTGATGGTACTTGTGTTTTCAAATGTTTAATTATAGTCCATAGTAAATGTTCAATTAATGTTTCTTAAACTTTTGACTATTTCCTGTGTACATTAGAAGCTTAACTCTGTCCTTACACAGAGGGAAAGACTTTGGACAGTTACTTTATTTCTCCTACCCAGCAGGTTGTTCTGAAATCAATACACATACAGACCTGACACACACAGGTCCAAGCCTGGGGAGGGGGGATAACCAGCTGTCTTCTACCATCTTCACTAGTTGCTTTAGTTTTGCAATACCAGGGATTGAATCCAAGACTTGACACATGCTTACAGGCTAGGCAGGCACTATATCCCCCACTGAGCTGTACCTGTGGCCCATATTTCTAGATATCCTTGGTTTGGTGCCCGCAGAGATAAAAAGAGTGTGTTGGTTCCCTTGGATCTGAAGTTCTAGGTGGTCGTGAGCTGTCCAATGTTAGTTGCTGGGAAATGAACTCTTAACTGCTCAAGCGCTCTTAACGGCTGAGCCATCTCTCTCCCATCTCCCAGCTCTGTGGATTTTTTGTTTGTTTGTTTGTTTTTAAGATTTATTTTATGTATGTGAATACACTGTTGCTGTCTTCAGACATACCAGAAGAGGGCATTGGATCCCATTACAGATGGTTTTGAGCCATCTTGTGGTTGCTGGGAATGGAACTCAGGACTTCTGGAAGAACAGTCAGTGTTCTTAATAGCTGAACCATCTCTACAGCACATACACACACCCACACCACCAAGCTCTGTTTTGTTTTTAATCAATAAAGTTTTATTAGATTTTCAGCCTCATCTTCCATGCCTGCCTTATGGATACTTTCTTGCTACAGTGGCAATCAAGTCATTACAACAGAGATGCCTTATGGACACTTTCTTGCTACAGTGGCAATCAAGTCACTGCAACAGAGATGCCTTTTGGATACTTTCTTGCTACAGTGGCAATCAAGTCATTGCAACAGAGATGAACAGGAGCTGAATCCTGAAGTAGATATCCAATACACATGTTTCTCTTACTTCTTGTCCTTTGCCAACAGTGGTGGCTTTGGGTTCAATAAACCAAAAAATATTTTTCCAATGTTTAAGCTCCAGGTACAGCACTATTAGCAAATGGCCTGCATGGCCAGATTGCATGAAGTTGGACCTTACAGACTTCAGAGACTAGAGCCAGAGAAGAGCAATATACACAGCCTAATCCACAGGCCCGGGCTGGGGCTTAGCATCGACTTGACATGCTCAAGGTTCTGACATCTGTTCCTTGATTTCATCCCTAGCAGCCAGATATAAAACATACAAAGAAAACACTGGCCTAAAGGCTAGATTATGTGTACCCTCCGAGAGCTTTTTGCAAAAAATGATACCTAACTAAAACCTAGAGATTCAGGGTTAGCTCGGCAGAAAGTGAGACGTGAGGTTCAAGGACAAAGTGTGGCTTCTGCTCAGCTCTGGTGCACAATGCTATAAAGGAATGATTACAGAGTGAGACAGGAAATGGAATGAAGGTAACCTCTCCCGAGCTCCACTCCTTCCTTATCCTGGGCTCCACCCCTCTTCACAGACTTCACCCCTCTCCATAGGCTCCACCCCTCTCAACAGGCTCTACCCCTTCACAAACTCCACTCCTCTCCACAGGCTCCACCCCCTTCACAGACTCCACCTCTCTTCACAAACTCCACCCCTCTACACAGGCTCCACCCCTTCACAGACTCCACCCACTTCACAGACTCCACCTCTCTTCACAGACTCCACCCCTCTCCACAGGTTCCACCCCTCTCCATAGGCTCCAAGCCCTTAAGGCCAACTCTTCTTTTCAGGAACCAAGCCTCCAACACCAGATCAGCGCAGAGTGGTGAGTAACACAGAATGGAGTTTGAATAAACAGAAAGCAAGGGTAGCGTGATGGCACCACACCCTCGGAGGCCCTTAGTGCTCAGTGAAGAATCTTGATTTAGACTAAGGACTAAGTAGGTAGTGAAATCACTGAAGGGTTTATAAGTAACACGATGCAATTTCTATGTAAAGACATCGGTGGTGGCTGTTAAATAGTGAAATGGGTAGAGGACAATGGGCTGGAAGAAGGAGACTCCATGACTGAGAAAAGACTAAAATCCAGGTCTCCTAAATCTGCTGATACTCTTTGTACTCTGGGCTGTTTTGAGAAGGTGAGAAGGTGGCTTATGTAACACTGGGTCTCAGTCCTCTCCGGAGTGAGCATCGACAATTTGATCATCTGAATAAGGCTTCAGTCACAGGCAACCTCAGAGCTGTGAAGGTCTTCCGTCGTCACGGGGCTCAGGAAGTGAATTGAGTTGGAGAAATCTGGGTCAACGTTTACAGGGCAGCTGGAGAGTGCATGACCTATGGAGGATGGGGGAAGCCAGCCAATAAAATGTCTCCGTTCTGTGTTTTGTTTTTGTGGGAGCATCTCAAGGTGCAGCTGTTGCTGGACTTGGAACTCAGAGAGATCTGCCTGCCTCTGCCTCCTAAGTACAGGGGTGAAGCTTGAGCCTCCAAACCCAGCTAATGCCTCAGCGCTTAACGCTGAGACATGAGTGGTGAGATTCTCGAAGAGAAGGGGAAGGTGAACCATTGGTTAGGGTTCCAAGATGAGGGCTCAGTGGCTGACAGGCAGAGCAGGGTTCCTGGGGTAAGGAAATGTAGAAGATAGGGATTTATTCCTAACATGGAGCAGATCCTTCTAGAGCAGAGGGGCTTGAAGAAGGAGTATGTTACTAGCACGCAGGCTGAAAGCCCTCAGCCTCATCCAGATTCAGAACTAAGCAGTAGATACAAGCAAACTCCTCAACCCTGAGCTCAGTGACCACAAAGCCCCTTCCAAGATTAGATAAGATGGTTATCACCATCCTGAAGATGTTCACATACCAAGGTACACCTCTCCTTCACTTTCAATTACAAAAACAAACAACAACAATCAAAAAAAAAAACCAAACCTATTCTAAAGCCATGGAAATAAAGCCACTCGGGAAACAGAGCTTTTCCTCCATTTTAAAAATCACACCTTGGTCTGGAGAGCCGGTTTAGTTGGTGAAGTGCTTACAGCACAGGGATGGGAGTGTAGCTCAGTGGTAGAGCACTTGCCTAGCATACGTAATGCGTTGGGGTTCAGTCTCCAGTTACATAGACACACACACACACACACACACACACACACACACACACGCACCCACACATACGCGTGTGTGCACACACAAGACATGGAAGAAAGATTGTGTGTTATAATCTATGTTCCTGGTATGACAATGCCCAAATACTTACATTGCTAATTGAACTTTAATACAATATCCTTTCCCTCCCATAAGTCAACTCTCAGATACCAAACATATTTCTTTATTTAGTTATTCAGTTGTACGAATGCCAAAGCAATGCTGCTTAAATCTTCCCTGCTACACTTAATTCAGCGGAAGATTCTCACCTCAAATACCTGAGGAAATGGGCAGCAGGTGAAAAGCCCTGTATTGTTAACAAATCCGCTCCTCCTCGGCCTGCTTCCTAGACTCTGAAAATTAGCAGGGGAGCACCCCAGCTTCCTGCCCTGGTGTTCTCTTGCTTTTCCTCCCCTCCACCAGGTAGATCCAGTTACCTTTGTTCAGCCCCTCAGATATTTTGGCAATTTTCCTTTTTTTTTCAAGGCAAGAGAATTGGGTGTCCTTTCTTAAGAGTCCAAGGCAGGAAAAGCAGGTGAAAAAGTTAACTAGGAAAAAAAAAGGCAAAACAAAGCAATGCCAGAATAATTACCCAAGTAGTATAAAGCTCTATTCTCTCCGGGATAAATAAAAATCGGGGGAGGGTATTACACATGTAACTTCCATTAACATTAGTGGGACTCACCTCCAAACTCCCCAAGGCATTAGCGGGAGAATGGCCTCAGAACTAACCCTTTACCCTTTCAGCTCTCCTATTATCTGTTTAAAGGACAAGGTGAGCAGAGAGCTTCCAGATCAGTGAGGCTCCTTACACTGGACTTATTCTCACCTGCCTCCTCCCTGGACACATTGACTCTTGAAAAAAAAAATCTGAGCCCTCCTCCCCCGCCCCCGCCCTCGCCCCTGCCCCCGCTGTTGCCCTCGCCCCCCCAGTCCCGCCCCTGCCCTTGCCCCCACACTGCTGCCCTCGTCCCCCCCCCCCGCCCCTGCTGCCTGCCCCCCACATGCCTCCGCCCCACAGCTAACCTCTTTCCTGGTCCTTTGTTCTATCACCTGTTGGAAATAGGTGGAACCTAAGGATCCTTGTGAATTTCGTCCATGTGTTTTCCCTTAGTGGTTATGGGTTTCCAGAACTCCTGTCTGGGTCCTAGAATGGGATTATTAACAGAACGTGTGCAGAAATTGTTCCTAAGGAAAAGACATTGTCAGAATCAAATAACTAAGACACTAACCAGAAAGTGGGGAGTGTGACTCCTGCTGGGACCTGGGAAAGACTTTAGGATCTCCTTGGTCACTTGGTAATCACCTGAAATGACCTCTAACACAACCTCTGAGATGGAAATAAATACAGAAAATGTGGAATTGGGTACAGAGGAGAGCAGAGAGCAGTGAGCAGACTGCACACAAGGCCTCAGTTCTGTCGTCCCCACTGTCCAAATCACACCTGTGACCTCAGCTCTTAGGAGAGCCTCAAGGTCAGCCTCAGCTACAAGGCAAAGCTGAGTTACAGGAGACTCTAGCTGGAAGGAAAGGGAGGGAGGAAGGGACGGAGAGGGGATAGGCTGGAAGGACAGACTTTAAAAATAAAAAAGGCAAAGAGCTGCGTAGTAATGGTAGAGATGGTAGACTAGGGGCCAGATAAATCTGGATTTGACTTCTGGTTCTGACTGGACATGTACCCAGAAAAAGCCTCTGTCTTCCCCCCAAACAAAAGAATAAAAATATTTCCTTCATACAGCTATTGAGAATGCAAATGTGGTCATTGAGGAAGTTGTTGAAAGCCTCATCCCCAAGCCTAGTGCTATTAATTGCTCATTAATTCATAATTAACACTGAAACGATTTGTCATTAATAGCCTCCTAATTATTTTCTGTTCATTAGTAGCCTGAATGAGTTGTTATAATGAGCCTCCAGAGTAAAAGTTTGCTGTGTCTGGCAATCACATAAACTGGATTAGATTTCAGGCAGGCTTGACTCTCTTTCCTGCAACACATTTCCTCTTCTAGCCACAGGTTCACCATACACCTTTCTTCCAACTTCAGGAGTACACACATCTACACAACCAGTTTCTCCAGCCTTCACAGTCCAGATCCACATCCTTCCCCAGAGATCACCCAAACCCACTGTGAAGGTCAAACTTCAAAGCTCATTCCAGCAGATCTTGCGTTGGGTATTGTACTGGCTGGTTTTGTGTGTCAACTTGACACAAGCTGGAGTTATCACAGAGAAAGGAGCCTCCCTTGAGGAAATACCTCCTTGAGATCCAGCTGTAAGACATTTTTCTCAATTAGTGATCAAGGTGGGAGGGCCCATTGTGGGTTGTGCCATCCCTGGGCTGGTAGTCTTGGATTCTATAAGAAAGCAAGCTGAGCAAGCCAGGGGAAACAATGCAGTAAGCAGCACCCCTCCATGGCTCCTGCCTCCAAGTTCCTGCCTGTGTGAGTTCCTTTCCTAACATCCTTTGGTGATGAACCGTAATGTGGAAGTGTAAGCTGAATAAACCCTTTTCTCCCCCAATTTGCTTCTTGGCCATGATGTTTGTGCAGGAATAGAAACCCTGACTAAGATAGGTGTTATTACAACCATGTCAGTAAATCATAGCCTCAGCCACACAGCCAACTCCCAGAGGCAGAGCCTGGTTCTTTACCTCAGAAGCCTCAACATCATTTAGCATAATGTTGTCTAACAGGTGCGCATAATCATACCAAGAACACATAAATGAGATCATATCAAGCTAAAAAGACTTCTGTGTAGTTAATAAGCAGAATTTAAAGACAGCCCTTTACTAGATATTCGACAGGGGATTAATATCCAGAATATATGAAGAACTCAGAAAGTTAAACAAAAGAGCAAATACTCTAACCAATAAATGGGCAAATGACCTAAACAGGCCCTTCAGAAGGAAGAGCACAAATAGCTAATAAACACACAAAGTGTTCGACATTTTTAATCATCATGGAAACACAAATCAAAGCTGCAGTGTGATATTCCATCTCACTCAGTCAGAATGTTAACATCCAGAAACCAAACATTGCTGAAATGCCTCAGGGGATAAAGATGTCATACAAGTCTGACAACCTGAGTTTAATTCCCGGGATCCACATTTGGGGGAAGTAGTCCTCTGATGTATACACGCATGTACTCATGCATGTATAGGTAGGTATATGAGCTCAAGCTTGAACGCATATGCATACACACACACAAATAAATAAATGTAAATATTTTCATAGAAATACAATACTATGCATAACTAACTTATATACCTGTGCACTGTAACCTCCACAGGGTTGAGTATCAGATATTTACATTACAATGCATAGCAGTAGCAAAATTACAGTTATGAATAGCAGCAAAATAATTCTATGGTTAGGAAATCACTACAACACGAGGAACTCTATTAGAGGGTCTTGGTATTAGGAAGGGTGAGAAGCTCTGATATATACTAATAAAAAACTAAAAGGTAGAAAATAAAAATTTCCCATTGATAGAGCACAATAAGAAACTGGTATAGGGGGCTAGAGAGATGGCTCAGTGGTTAAGAGAACTGACTGCTCTTCCAGAGGTCCTGAGTTCAATTCCCAGCAACCACATGGTGGCTCACAACCATCTGTAATGGGATTGGATGCCCTCTTCTGGTGTGTCTGAAGACAGCTACAGCGTACTCATATACATAAAACAAATAAATAAATCTTTAAAAAAAATTAATAAATCATCTAAAAAAAACTGGTATAGGAATAATTATATCCATCTCTGTGTGCTTTGTGGTAAACAAAGGGGTTTAGATAGTCTTACTTAATATTCCTGAAAATTGTATTAAGTAAACAAATTAAGAATTATTTTTGAGTCAAGTGGTGGTGGTGCACGCCTTTAATCCCAGCACTTGGGAAGCAGAAACAAGGTGTTCTCTGAGGACACCAGTCTGATCTACAGAGTGAGTTAGAGGACAACTAGAGCTACACAGAGAAACCTTGTCTCAAAAAACAAAGCAACCCCTCCAAAAAAAATGAAAAATTATCTTTGAAATAAGATTCACACTGTAGCCAAGACTAGCCTTGAACTTACTTTATAGCCAAGGGTGGCCTCAAACTTCTAATCTTCCCACCTTTGCCTCCCAAGTGCTGTATTATAAGAATTTGTCCTGCTATCATGCTCAATATATTTGAGGCTGGTGAACAAAATCCTGCTTCTAGGGAGATACTAGGCAGCCACTCTACCAAGTGAGCTACACTCCAACCCTGCAAATGAGGAATCATACATTATTCTTAGTTATGGTGAAGTAACCAGAGACAGAAGGATCAAGTGACTTGCCCAAAGTCATAGGGCTGGTGTTTGACAATCAGAATAAGACCAGTCTTTAGATTCCTAGTCTGGTTCTCAGAAACCCAAGTGGGGCTCAGTTAGTTGGTAGAGTGCTTAGGAGCATGCATGAGTCCCTGGGTTTGAGTCCCTCACAGTACAATAAAGGTGGGTACTGTGGATCACACCAGTAATCACCCCTACCCCAAATCAAATATTCACACTAAAGACATCTTTAAGTATGGTACTGGAACTGTAAACTTCTACTCATTTCTCTAGCCTTGACTTATCCCTAGCAATGTGGGTGATAATCAAATTATTAATCAACTGAGCATTGACTGTATGCCTAACATAGTATCAAACTCCCACATGGTCCTCATAGTGACTCTAAAACGGAGATCATCAGTCTACACATTTAGGAATGAGGGAGGGAACTCAGAAAGATGAGAAGACGCATCTATGCCCAGTGACTAAGTGTGGCCCAGTGAAATATGAGGTAAAACAGACATCACCTGGCCCCCATGTGACTTCCAAATCCAGTGATAAAGTATCTGTACTTTTCTGTTTTATTCTAGATCTGTAGGTCAATGTATTTTCATGCAATATCAGAACACAGTGGGAGGCAAAGACAGAAAGTAAGTCGGAATGCGTTTGACAATAGCTGTGACTGAGGCAAACCGAGATTTCATGGGATGCATTTAACCAGGCGACAGATAGGGAAAGTAAGGCAGAAAGTTGGGGCCTCAAGTTCCAATCCTGCAACATCTCAGTCCACAGCTATGAGATCACAATTATAGGTCAAAAGCAAAAGGAGTTTTTCCCTCGGCAAATCTCAGAGGTGGCTTTTGATGTTGTTACTTGCTGTTTTGTTTTGTTTTGAAACCAGGTCTCATGTAGCTCAAACTGGCTTCAAACTCACTACACAGCTGAGAATAGTATTGAGCTGTTCCAGATCCTCTTGCCTCCGCCTTCCTGGTGCTGGAATTACAGGTGTGTACCGCCACACGTGGTTTTATTCAGTCATGGGATGGAGCCCAGGACTTGGGGCCTGCTAGGCAGGCCCTCCACCAACTGAGCTGCAACCCCATCCTGAGAAGAATTTCAGTGGATACTTTCTACCTCCAGCTGCCCGATGCTGGTTACTCACAAATAGTGGGTTGGACCAGGCAAAAATCTGCATTTATGATTACTATTTTGTGGCAAAGGCTAAACCAGGAGACTTTTCCTTAATCACCATTTGAAAGTGCTCAGAGACAGGAGAGTGTTGAGAAAGTCTGTGTTGCCATGGTTACAGCTCATTTCAAATGGATGGGTATAAGCCTAGTGGCACTGACTGAATTGGAGGAATGGAAGAGTTTAGGCGTTGGGTGGACACAGATTCACATTCTGGCTCTGCGTGTCTCGGGGTTTTTACGTCGGCCAAATTACTGAACCTGAGTCTTATTATTTTCCTTCCCACGTGTAGAAAGCCATCTCTATATAATCTCCCCCTGTATTTGTCAAGGTTCTCTAGAGTCACAGAACTATGGGTAGTCTCTATATAGTAAGGGAATTCATTGGTGACTTACAATCTGTAGTTCAACTCCCAACAATGGTCAGCAGCCATTGTGAATGAAAGTCCAAGGATCTAGCACTTGCTCAGTCCCACGAGGCAAGCAGGCGGAGAGGGCAAATCTTCCTTCTTCCAATGTCCTTATGTAGGTTTCCAGAAGAAGGTGTGGTCCAGATTAAAGGTGTATGCCACCACGCCTGGATCTGAGACTTACTTTGTCCCAGATGACCTTGAACTCAGAGATCTCCCTGTCTGAATCTTCTGAGATTCATAGCCACTATGCTTCAAAATCTCCAAGATCCACGTCAGAGTTCATTCCAGATGTAGTCAAGTTGACAACCAGGAATAGCTACTACATTCCCCAATGATTCTTAAGGTTTCCTAAACCAATAGCATCCTTATTCCCAGGTACTTGATGGTATTACAGTTTCCCAGACTCTACTGCAGACTACTAAGTGAGGGGCTCTGGGGGAGCTCCCAGCTGTCTGTGTTTCCATTATGTTCCCCCGCTGATGGTGGTGACACCAACGTTTGAGAGCCACTGACCTGCTGCAGATCTAGCTCAGTCGATAAAGCGCTTGCCTACCATACATAAAATGCTGGATTCTATCCCTAATACCAAATAAACCCAAGTGGCAGTGCATACCTGTAATCCCAGCACTGGGGAGGCGGAGGATCTGGAGTTCAAAGTCACTGAGGTTAGGGTGGGATACAGGAGACCACAGATGGAGAGAGAGCCTGGGCCAGCAGTCTACCTCATGGCTAATATTTAGCTTTTGACTGTGTTTTATTCTCTTCTGGACAACACTGATGTCTTAGTTCTTGATGCATACATTGTGATGTAATTAATTTGTAGTCATGGCCTTCCCATGTCTAAATCATATCTCTAAATATGTACTCTGAGGATGCACACCTTTCATCCCAGTCCTCAGGAGGCAGAGGCAAGTGAGTCTCTGAGTTCAAGGCAAGTCGGGTCTACATGGTGAGTTCTAGGTTAGCCAGGGCTACCTAACAAGACACCATATCAAACAAAAATGATGTTACTGGTGCCTTCGGGATGTAGTCAAGCTTGAAGCCCGTGTGCTACACACAGTGTTGTTCAGGACCAACTGAGGTAATGTGTCTCTGGGGATTAGCACAGGCACC
>BTHU01000001.1:177746958-177771958 GCA_036184795.1 Tokudaia tokunoshimensis
ACTTGGGAGGGGCCAACCTTTAAGAAACTCCTGACCTCTTGACATCACTCTCTTTGGGGAGGAACCTGATAAAAGTACTCAGAGAATCATAGTGGCACAGATCTGGCCTTGCCTTGTGGAAGGAAAATGTGAAGGCCATTGAGTGAGACAGGCCAAGAATGAGGAAGAAGTCCAATGTTTCTGACTCCAAGGTCTGAATTAGACTGGGTTTCAGAAGCACAAGTCACCCATGGAAGCAGGCTGGACCAGAGTTGTCAATAAGGTACTGAGTTCCCCATGAGTGCCAGCCAACTCCAGCTAGTCCTTTCTCCTGGGCCTGAGAGGGTCTATTTTGACCAACATTGGAACCTTCTGTTTTCCATTTTATAGGTAGCTATACCTATTATTGCTCAGAGAGGTTAGGTGTCTGTGTCTATGTGTGGTTGTGTATGTGTGCATGTGTATATATGTATGTGTATGTGTGCATGTGTGTATATATATATGTGTGTATTGTGTATGTGTGTGTTTGTGTGTGTATTTGTGTGTATGTGTGCTTATGTGTGTTTGTGTGTATGCATGTATATGTCTGTGTATGTGTGTATATGTGTGTATGTAGGTGTTTGTGTGTATGTGTATGTTTTGTGTATGTGTGTTTGTGTGTATAGGTGTGTATGTATATATGTGCATGTTTGTATGTATATGTGTGTGTTTTTGTGTGCTTGTGTATGTTTGTAGGTGTATGTGTATATGTGTGTATGTGTGTTTGTGTGTATGCATGTGTATGTCAGTGTATGTGTGTATGTATATGTGTGTGTTTGTATGTATGTGTGTATATGTGTGTATATATGTTTGTGTGTATACATGTGTATGTATTTGCATGTGTATATATATGTGTATGTGTGTTTGTTTGTGTATGTGTGTGTGTGTTTGTGTGTGTATGTGTGTCTGTGTGTGTATGTGTGTTTGTATGTATGTGTATGTGCATGTATGCATGTGTATGTCTGTGTATGTCCATTTGTATGTGTGGGTGTATGTGTGTGTGAGACCAATACAACCTATAAATGGTAGAAACCAAGATTTGACACTGAGAAGATTTTGTTAATTCAGTCAATAAATACTGATGCAGAGACAGTGGGATGCCGACTATAAAAGAGGATCGAGAGTGTAAGTATGGTTTGGGAGTATAGCACAGTGGTAGAGCACTTGCCTAAGATGCATGAGGTTCTAAGTTCAGTCCTCAGTACTGGGTAGAACACTACTGAGCAAGGGTGAGGGGCTGAGGGGGAGGGAGGGTATCCTGCAAAGTTTCACAGGAGATAGAATATGCAGAGGAAGGATGTGAGCTGCAGCTAGACTTCCTTCTATGTCAGCCCCTTCTGTGCCCAGCCAGGGCCTCAGCTGGTACTCCTAGCATCTGTCTCTACCCTCCCACTTCCTGGATGAACTTCTCAAGGGAGAGGTGACTTACAAAACCATGTACAGTTTCTTTTGTCTAGAAAGGATGCAAGCTGAGGGCTGTTTGGGCCAGTTCTATGGCAGCTCACTGTGAACCATGACCTATGGATGGCACCCTACAGTGGGAACCATTTACCAATGGGTACTAGTTTGTACTTGGTCTTAGAGGAACCTAGTCAGCTCCCTGCCAAGATGGCCAACTGGACGTTCCATCCAGGGCTGCCTGACTGTTCTGGGCTGCTGCGGATATCCTCCGCCCTCCAGGGCGTCAGTAAAGAAGACGACACAATGACTGTAGGATCAGGAAGACGGAGCTCCAGTGCTGGCCCTGCCTCTGTGTCTCTAGAGCAGCTTCTGTTCCTCTGCTTTGCCTAAATTCAAAGTGTGCCTTTGGTGTCTTGGGTTCTTCTATAAGTCCAAGATACAATAGCTCTTCCTTCCTTTGGGATCAAAGATTCTCTGAGAATCAGTTCAGTGTAACCATCTTCTCCAATAACGTTGCTGTGATTTTTTTTTTTTAGAAAATCTGTGGAAATCCTAAATTTCAAATCAAGATTCTTAGTTCAAAATGAAATTAGCCAGATCTAAAATTAAACCCCAGACTCCTCCTACCTCTCTCTCCTTCTCTTTCCTTCTCTCTCTCTTACCTTTGAGCCTTGTGAAAATAAAGTATCACACCAATGTCACCTATCTTTCAGTCTTGTGAGGGCAAAAGACTGGCTCTGTGATGCAGATCACTAGAGGATGCGGTGGGTTCTGTGAGAGTAGAGGAGATGTCACCTGCCACATTCAGGACACTCCTTGTCTGATTTCCTATCCTAAGCAGATATTTATGCACTTCGGGTATCCCATAAGATCCTCTATTAACTGTAAGACCTGTCAGGCAATCCTCTCTGGTGATGGGACCATTTGTTTCACTTAGAGGGACTATGGCTAGACCCTACAACATCAGCCTTCTCTTGCCCAGATCTCACCCTATTGGGCAATCACAGGAAGCTTTTAGAAACCCACATTTGAATTGTGACACACTCCACAGTTCACAGTCTTAAATGTATTTTTGAAAAGCATTTTTTCAAGAAAAATAAAAATGGCTCCTCACTTTATTTGGATCTCAATATAATCCAGGTGCTGACTAAGTCATCAGATTGTCTTTATATACTTCTCAGTCGTAAGGCACATGGATGGCTAAGACTTTAACCTCAAGTTAGCTTGAACTCAGCTCAGAGTCTAGCACGCACTTACTAGCTGTACACAAATCAGTTTACTTCTGTGCCCTCTGCTGCCCTCCTCTGTAGGGTGAAGATGATTATAGAGAGGTGACAGACAGAGGTGTGGCAACCACCTTTTGGTGGTGGATATGCTGAAGACATATTCACCCATCCAGAGACACTCCGGCCACTGTCTGGTGGTGGGCAGGCAGGCACCACTATGGTGAACAAGTATGTGGTAGAGAGTTGAGAGAGAAGGAACGGTTTGTGCATCCTCTTTGTGTCTTAGTCACTGTTCTAATGCTGTGAAGAGGCACCATAGCTAAGGAAACTCCTATAAAAGAAAGCATTTAACTTGTAGTTTTTAGAGGGTTAGTTCATGATCATCACAGTGAGAAGCACATAGGCGCAGCACTAAGAGCTTTACTTTCTGATCTGTAGGCATCAGGCAGAGAGAGAGAGAGAGAGACAGAGAGAGAGAGAGAAATGCTGGGCCTGGCATGGGCGGCTTTTAAAACCTCAAAGTCTACTCTGGGTGACACACCAACTCCAACAAGGGTACATCTCCTCCAACAAGGCCACACCTCCTCCAGCAAGGCCACACCTCCAACAAGACCACACCTCCAACAAGACCACACCTCACCCAGCAAGGTCACACCTTCTCCAACAAGGCAACGCCTCCTCCAGCCAGGCTATACCTTCTCTAAGAAGGTCACATCTCCTATTTTTCTAACCCAACAATTCCACTTCCAAGTGACAAAGCTTTCAAATATATGGGTCTATAGGAGTTATTATCATTCAAAGCACCGCACCTGGTTTGTGTAGTGCTAGGGCTTGAACCCAGGGCTTTGTGTGTGGTAGGCAATCAGCACTCTTCTCACTGAGCTATAGCCCCAGCCCTGGTATTTTTAAATTTACATGGGGATTATGTGTTTTTCTAAATTCTATATGTAGTAAATATGTATACTGAATCCTGGCTTGTGTCTGCCGTGTGGCAAGTGCTGTGTGAGTTATTAGGAAGATTCATTTGTACAACACCAAGCCCAGTAGCCAGGTGGCTGCTCCAAGTGTCCTGCCAGAGAACAGAGGTGAAAACATTGCTAAACTCCTACAGTATGCATGGCCTTGGCTCCATCTTGAGGTTTAATGGGCCTTGGGCTATGAAAGAAAATGATGCCAGTCTGAGGAAAATATTGAAGGCAAAACACACGTGGTCATAGGCAGAACCCAAGGGTTAAACTTGCTCTTCACAGCAATACTGTGGTGGTTTGAATAGATTTGGCCCCCATAGACTCATGTGTTTGAATGCTTGGCCGTAGGGAGTGGCACTATTCAGAGGTGTAGCCTTGTTGGAGTGGGTGTGGTCTTGTTGGAGTGGGTGTGGCCTTCTTGAAGTAGGTGTGGTCTTGTTGGAGGAAGTGTGTCCCTGTAGAGGTAGGTTTTGAGGTTTCATATATGCTCAAGTTACAACTAGTTGGGAAGTTAGTCTCTTCCTGGTTGCCTACAGAAGAGAGTCTCTTCCTGACTGCCTTTGGATCAAGATGTAGCACTCTCAGCTCCTCCAGCACCATGTCTGCCTGCGGGCTGCCATGCTTCCCACCGTGATGATAATGGACTAAACCTCTGAAACTGTAAGCCAGCTCCAGTTAAATGTTTTCTTTGTAAGAGTTGCCTTGGTCATGGTGTCTCTTCACAGCGATACAACCCTAACTAAGACAGGCACCCACGGGTAAAGAAAGATAAAGCTTAAGATGCATTTCCTCACTGGCACTCTGAATTTTCATGGCTCAGATTCTGCATGTATAAAATAGGGTTAAAGTTGCTTTTCTTGATGATTTTCTCATGTATATGTGTATAAATCGGGGGTGATCCGATTCTAGGTAGTTAGTCAGCAAATGTTAACATGCTTTCTATATCTCAAGTCTAGGATGGACGCACCCACACACCAAAAATCTTTTCTCTAAATTTTTATTATCTTATGTGCATAGGTATTTTGCCTGCTTGTATGTCTCTGCACCACAAGTGAACAGTGCCAGAGGAAGCCAGAAGGTGTTGGACACCCTGGAACTTCAGTTATAAGCTGCTGTGTCTATGGTCTATGTGTGCTGGGAGTTGAACCTGGGTCCCTGAAAGAACAGCTAGTACTCTTAAAACTTCCAAGCCATCACTCCAGTAAATATATATATATATATATATATATATATATATATATATATATATATATATATATATGTTTTACTTATGTGTGTGCCTTATCTACAGGGTCCAATAGGAGACATCAGATACCCTGCAGCTAGAGTTTCAGGCAGTTATAAGGCACTGGGTGTGAGTGCTGGGAACCAAACTCCAGTCCTCTGCCAAAACACTGAACCATCCTCCCAGCCCCAACAACAAATAACTTTTCACAAATACTTATTAAAACCAACTGTGACCCCTGCACTTCCTTAAAAGCAAGCCCAGGTAAATAATGTAGACACAATTTCTGCTGTTATAGCACCTGCAGGGTTTTAGAGAAAACAGGCACGTAAGCTGATCATCACGTGAAAGCAACAGGAAGAGCTTGAGAACATAGGCATCGGTTTCTGACCTGGAAGATCTGAGGACGTCTCTCAGCAGATCTGACATATAACTGAGTCCTGAAGGAGGACTGGAAATTGCTAGCGTAGGCCAGGACTGTAAGGAGTGGGCTCGTAGATAGAGCCTCCTGACAGAGGGTCAGTTTGTAGGTAACCCAAACATGTCCCTATATTCTAGTGTGTAGGAAAATGGATCAACAGGCAAGGCTTCATGATGAATGGCCTTGTAAACCACAGAAGGAAGCTGGGTTTGTCCTCTGGTTAACAGGAAACCGCTAAAAACTTTTAAACAGTTAGGTGTTGTGGATAGGCCTGGGCTTGTATTTTAATGCTAATTCCACTCCTAGGAGGGCAGCAGATGAGGAGTTGCCTTGTGAACCTTCTCCCCACCTTAACTTTTCAAATAAAGGCTTGAGCCAATGATTGGGCAGGAGGAAGGGGGAGGAGCTGAGGGCTTGTGGGAGGAGAAAAGGATCAATGGAAAAGGGGAGAAGCTATGGAGGATCGACGGGAAGGGGAAGGTTATGGGGGATCTACGGAGATGGTGGAGAGAAGCTCTCGTGGCCTGGAGAAACCGAAAGTTATATGGGATAATATAGATGGGAATAGAGTAGTGTAGTAGTAGATCTGCCCAATCTAGACTTATAGCTTGTATTGTTACTGATTGAGATTTCTTTTACCGGGTAATTGGTTGGAAACAAAGTAGCAACATAAGGAAGTAAGTACCATCTAGAGCTGGGAAGCATTGCTGTGGCCAGTGTGGCTAAAACCAGATGACTTGTAAGAGAAATCAGAGCTAAGTTAGACGTTCACAATGATCCAGGCATGGTGAGAAGGGAATTGTGGAGCAGCTTGTGAACGGTCTCTGTTCAGAGATACCGTGAGCCTGCTGTTCAGGACACTTCTCCTTCTGAATGGAGTTTCCCTCAGTCCTTCCGGCCACAGAGATGGGCTGGGCTCTTCATCATAAACACATATGGTAAGCCCAGGATCCCATGCTCCTGGAGGTGCCTGGCAGCAATGTTCGCCAAGTAACCTGAAGAACGAGGAGTTGTCCAAAGCAAGAGAAGCTCATTGCATTTTCACCAAGTTCCAATGAGATTCATCATTTTTCATAAGGTGCCTTAATTCATCTTTGAAAACCAAGAAAAGAAAAAAAAAAGTCTTCTAACCCACAAAATAAAACATGAGAATTAAAAAAAACAAGCAAGGTTGAAGGTTGTGCTACATGGTTTAATGTTAACTTGGCACATACTTAAGTTGTCTGGGAGGAGGGCGCCTCAACAGAGGAGATAACCTCCATAAGGTCCAGCTGTAAGGCATTTTCTTAAATGCGGACTGATGGTGGAGGACCCAGCTTACTGTGGGTGGTGCCACCCCTGGGCTGGTGATCCTGTGTTCTATAAGAAGGAAGACTGAACAAGCCATGGAGACCAAGGCTGTTAGCAGCATCCATCTATGGCCTCTGCATCAGCTTCTGCCTCCATGCTTGGACTCTTTTTGAGTTCCTGTCTCAATTTCATTCAATGATGAAATGTATGAAAGTATAAGCCAAATAAACCCTTTCCTCCTCAACTGGCTTTTTGGTCATGGTATTTCATCGTAGCAATAGAACCAGGTATAAGGCTATTAAATATCCCAGGCATGGTAGGACATGCCTTTAATCTCAGGATTTCAGAGGCAGGTAGGGGGATCTCTATGAGTTTGAAGTCAACCTGCTCTCCATTAAGAGTGCTAGGCTAGCCAAGGCTGCATACTGAGATCCTGTCTCAAATAAAAAAACTAACACAACAACAAAGATTGTTTGATGTGTAGGAAAAAGACCAGTTGGCAAGGCTTCATGATGTAAACCACAGAAGGAAGCTGAGTATGTCCTCTGGTTAACAGGAAACCACTGAACACTTTTAAAACGTAGAAGGACTACAATCTAGAATTGGGAAGCATTACTGTGGCCAGTGTAGTAGGTACACCGTGAGTTTGAGGTCAACCTGGACTCTAAGAGACATGGGCAATGTGAAAGGAAAGAAAGGAGGAAAAAGAGGAGGAAGGAAGAAGGAAAGGGAAGAAGGGAGAGGGGAGGAGATGGGAAAAGTCGGCTAAAGCTGAAGCTGAACCCTAAAGTAACAGGTTTTCTAGGGAAGAGACAATAAAAGGAAGACAGGTTATAACAGGAAATAAATTAGAGGTCAAGTAAAATGACCACTCACTGCCTGCCAGTAAAATGGAAGTGGAAAAGACCAAGCCAGCCCCCTCTTAACTTCACACTCCACATCTAATTCCCATTTTGGTACCAGGGAAATGGTTTCAAAGTTCCACTTGGACCCAATCTTGAGATCTATCAATACTACCACCAGTCACCTACTGTCTGGTACTAAAACATGAATTCTCTCCTTGGTAAAATGCCTTGAATCCATCTCTCTGTCGCCTCTGGACCAGCTGACCCTCAGAAGAAGAGCAGCCCTTCCTCCCTCCCCTCTCGTGCCTCTGTAGGAGTGGACTCACCAGTGGGCCTCGGCCTCAAAACTCTCGCCCTGATGTTCCCACACCACTTCCCATGGACTTCTCCCCAAACGGCCAGAAAGGTCTTTGTAAAGGCAAGACTAGGCTTCCACCATATCCTTGGAAGGACTTTTCAGTGACTCCTTGTCCACCTTTAGGGTAAATTCCAAAGGTCACTTCCGTGGTGACCCTCCTCTGTCTGCAGGTCTGCTTTCATCCACTATTGACTGTCCTCTATCCTACATGCTCCGCCACTGAGGCTCACTGCTCACTGCTGCCCCCTACGTGTTCTTTCCGATGTGGGTTCTCCAGTTGACTTCCCCAAGAGTGTAGGAGATGAGCCCCCAGTAAGGTTACTCCACGAACGATTCAAGCTGAGCAACTCTGGGAGGGAAGGAAGGAAGCATGGTTAGCTGGGGGTCAAACATTGCTGAACTCTCAAGAGAAACCTCATCCAACACTTCGAGGAGTTTGAAATAAAGGACGATCCTGGGAAACCACTGAAAGCTGACAGTGTGAGGTCCACACATATGCACTGTGCCTGCGAGTCTTTGGCGACTCCTCAGAAGTGGGGCGTGGCTTGGCAAGATGCTCTTTTAGTGGAGGCAATCAGTCTCCAAAGTATGGATAGTTAAGGGTCTGAAGCTGAGGTCTGTCTGCCAAGTCACTGCCACAATTATCCATAATTTGGAGTAAAAAAAAAAGGCTGTGCTCACTAATGTGTGTGGTATTCACTCTAAAAGCAGAAGTGAGATAGCTTATGAATAGGCCAACCATACTCTATGCCCTCACTTATTCTACAGATGGGTAAACTGAAGCCAAGACAGAGTCACCCAGGCTTTATAAAAAATGCTAGCATTTGAGTATAGGCTTTTCAAACTCCTTTATTTCTTGTTTTAAAGATTTGTTTAGTTTTTATTTTGTATAGATGAGTGTTTTGTCCTGTGTGTATATGTATCATGTATATGCTTGGGGCCCACAAAGGCTAAAAGAAGGTATTGGATCCTCTGGAGCTGGAGTTACAGACAGTCACAACTGTACCCAGGTCCTGTGCAAGAGCAGCAGGGGGTTTAAAGGGAGAAGCCATCTCTCCAGCTTTGAGTGGAGGTGTTGATGGAGCATTTTACTAGATACGTTCCCTGTCTTAAGCAATCACCCAGGACAGTGCTGAGCTGTAAGGACCATTATTGTCTTCATGTTAGCATACAGAAACACATGCTTTGAACAGCCGTCTGAGTGCTCTGAGTTGTAACTATTCACTGATAGACCTGAGACTTGAATCCAAGCTGACCAACTCCAGAGTCACAAATAGTAATCACCAACACATATTGCTTTTCCTTTGTGTGTCAGGTCAGAATCATCAGCCTTGGGATATACTGAGGAATACATGTCTGTTTTCTTGTTTGTCGCCATTTATAGTTTTACGTGCACAACAGATGTTTTCCATGAAAGTTTTTCATATACGGTTTTATATAAAGAAAAAACCTTTATATTAAAATTTTATTCATATAAGAGGTGATTTATTTTATCCAAGAATAGTTAAAACACTACCACAGCCAGCACAATAATTTCTGTTTTCTGGATAAGGGAAAAGGCTGGACTAGAACTCAGGGCTAGGATATTTACCTTGTACAAATGATATACTGGGTGTGACACAAACCTTCCAGGGAGCTCCAGGTTGGAATAGGGGGATATAAGCCAATGTGCTTCATCAGAGTTTCTGTTCTGGAAGGCAGAGGCTCTGGTATCAGCTCAACAGGGACAAGTTTATCAGGTCTGCTTTCATCCACTATTGACTGTCCTCTATCCTACAGAGATGTGTCCAGCAAGGTGGTCAGAGCTGGGCTTACAAAAGACCCTTGCAGAGGGCATAGAGCCCAGCAAAGGTGGTTCCTTGTTCTTCTCCTGATCCATCAACATGACATATTTAAGTAAAAATGCTGTGACATGTAATGGTTTCCATGTATAAAACGGTATTACATTACAGTGTGTAGCCCAAGAAACTCTATACTGGGTCAGAAAGGGGGGATTAATTTGTTTAACAAACATTCATTGTATTTACACCAGCTCCTAGTCCCTGAGCCACATGCTGGAAGACCGTAGTGGTGGGAGTCTGTCATTTAATGCAGTGGCTCTCAAATGTTAGTGTGAGTAAGAATTTCATTGGAAACTTGTTTAAAATGCACAGCCGAGGAGATGGCTCAGTGGTAAAGCGCTTGCCACACAAGCATAGGGACCTCAGTTTGAATCCCCAGGACCCAAGTAAAAAGCCTAGTTCGGTGGCAAGCATCTACAACTCTAGCACTTTGGAGGCAAAGATCTCTGGAGCACCCTTGTCTTTTAATCTTGTTGAATCTATAACCTCCAGGCTCAGTAAAAAATCTTGTCTCAAAAAAAGTACTGTAGAAAGCAAGAAAAGAAGATACTTAAGATTGACCTCTGACTGCCATGTGTGAATGTGCATGTGCAGACACACACACACACACACACATGCGCGTGCATACAAAGCACAACCCCAAGCTTCTGATTCTCCAAATAGGGAAAGAGTTAAGGAATTTTCTCTATAAGAGGTTGAAACGGGTGGTATTTTCAAATCTTGGAAAATTTTGACCTAGTCAACTGTTTAAGTTCTGAGCAGCTGTGCAATCCAATCAAGTTCTCGAGACTTGGGATATCAAGGAGTTAGAAGTATGTGCCTTGCTGGGCAATGGTGGCACATGCACTTGGGAGGCAGAGGCAGGCAGATTTCTGAGTTCGAGGCCAGCCTGGTCTACAGAGTGAGTTTCAGGACAGCCAGGGCTACACAGAGAAACCCTGTCTTGAAAAACCAAAAGAAAAAAAGAAAAGAAAGAAAAAAAGAAGTATGTGCCTTAAAAATCCTTCAGAGAACCTTAGAAAGACTTCTTAGAATGGGCAGGTGACATAGCAGTAAGATCTAAGGATTCCTTCCAATTGGGAAGAAGACACAGTGTTCGCAAATGATCTAAGTCAGAAGACAAACAAAGCAAAGTGGTTTCACTGGAACAAGGGAACAAGTAAGGAATGTGTGTGTGTGTGTGTGTGTGTGTGTGTGTGTGTGTGTGTACAATTCATCCAACTTATATAGTCAAGCTTCGTCTATCTTATAGGTGTCTAACTGTAATTTTAAAACAAATTTTAAAAGAAAGTGTAAGACCAGTGCTGTTAAAGGTATTCCAGAGAGAAATAGAGGAACAAGCAGGTATAATGCCATACAAGAATATAGAAAGAAGGAAAAAAAATCAGGCACTTCCTTCATTCATCAAGAGCACCTCAGCTGCAACACTGGAAATGGGAGGGGACAAATAGGCAGCAAAGTCCAGATAGCAGGAGAGAAGGAAGAAGAGAGTATGTGAAAGCTGACAGATAGAAAAAGAGGTGGGGCCCTAGGAGGAGCTGTGATCTACTAGTTTTGAGGAAGTCATTTGTTCCAGCTCTGTTCAAATCTTTAAAATGGGGCTGAACTTCCCTCCAAAAATTACCCTTAGGAATAAAAGAACGGTGCGTGTGCAGGTGTGCGCGTGCGCGCGTGCTCGTGCATGTGCGACACATCTGGCTGGGGTTAGGCGTACTGCAAGAGTTTACAAGTCTGTGGACAACCAAAAGTGGACAACTCCCTAAGCGCCTTGCCAGACCCAACCAGCAAACACAGCTGGTTGGAGGAAGGCTTCCTTTCCTTCCTGTCTGGGGATGATGCGGTGTGCAGGCTTGAGAATGACACCCCTCTTAGTGGCCCTCATCCCAGCTGTTCCTTTACTCCCAGGAGACCTCCCACCTCTCCCAAGTGGAGCCAGCTGTTGTTACAGAAGCCACTTGCCTCTTCCCTGGCCTATGCTTCTCCAGTTCCAGAGGCCTCCGGAAAGTAAGGCAGCTTGCTGGAGGCCCTTGCTGAAGGAGGGAAAACAAGACAGGAACTAAAATTAAATGGATTGTCTACAAACATTTTTTAATTAAAATTGTGATTCATTTTCGGGGGAGAAGAGGCCCTTTAAGAACAATTGTGCTTCCTAAGTGGCAGGCACCAAGCTTAGCAGCTTTGCCCAGAGCCAAAGAGGGAAGGGAGGTGACAGGGAGAGGAATGGGTGGGGGTACTTCCCCTTCTAGGGAGAAGAAAGCAAAGTGGGAAATAGGGGGTGGGACTGGAAGGAGGGAGCCCGGGAAGAAACCTCCCAGGCCTCTGCTGGGGACCCTAAGGCTGGGATTTTGAGTTTTCTTTTGTTCTGTAAGATTATGCCACCTTCTCTCCCCCTTTCTTATCCCAGGAGGGCCCCAGCCACCAGTTTTGACAGAGAAGACAGAGCAACCCACCCACACAGCCTTGGCTTTGGGGCAGCCAGGGTAGGGGGAAAATGGAATCTGGGCAAAAGTGGGAGAGAGGGAGAGGAGAGGAATGGAGAGAGAGAGAGAGAGAGAGAGAGAGAGAGAGAGAACTGAGGGTGTGAGGCCTACTTGAAAGCAAAGAGTGACTGTGTGTGTGGGCTGCTGCTCTCATGTCAGCAGAACCCAGAGCTTGAGACACCCCCTGCCCTTCCCCCCCCTGCTCCCCCCCCCCCAGGCCTTCCTAGTCACTTCAAGGATCTGATGTCCATGCCAACATCTCTCCCTGCCTTTGGATTCTTCCACTGGGGAATAAAGACACAGTATATGAATTGGGGTTCGGGGCCTAGCTTGTACCACCCAGGAACTGTGGTCCATGCACTAGCCACACCCACTTGTGGAGAGGCTACCCTGCATCCACCACTTGAGCTTTTGAGGAAGCCTCGTCCGCAGCCTCCATTTTCCAGGGCACTCCCACCTTCCCCTAAGTCCAAGACTGCCAGGCCTTCTTCCAGAGCCACAACCTATGTCCTGGGGGAAGGAGAGCCACACAGAGAGAAGTTAATATCTAGTTTGTTTTCTTTTGCCCTAAAAGGTCCTGTTTAACAGTCAAGAGATTTTTTTTTAAGTCAAAAGAAAGTAATTAAAATTTAGTTTGTTCAGGACCGCATATTTTCACAGAATCCCAAAGTAGATGCAGCTGGAAAATTCTAGAAACACAGAGAGCATTAGGAGACAGAAATTTGTGCAGAACAGAGAGGATGACCCATACTTCCGACATAGAAGAGGGAAGCCAAAAAGAACTCAAGACCAAATGCAAGTCTCCTTAGGGACAAAACAACACCCTCCCCAAACCCACCCCCAACCCTGGCACCACAGGGTGTGCCCACCCTCCCTTCCTGCACTTCTGGATTCAAACCCTAACCCTGAGATTCACCATTTGTTGGGTCTTCTCTTTTTGGGGGGGTGGAGTGGGAGGGGGTATGTGTGTGTGATTTTTTTGAATCTTTCAAATATAAGACAAAAATACACTTTATCATCATAGATATATATATTTCACTCTCACCACATAAATACAAAAACATCCAAAGAGCCAAGACGTCCAGAACACAATTAGTAGCCAGGATTCAGTGACACCTACCCGCGTTTGAATGGTTCGTTATTTTCTTAGCTATTTGCCGAGAGAGAGAGAGAGAGAGAGAGAGAGAGAGAGAGAGAGAGAGAGAGAGAGAAACACAGAAATGGGAAAAAGAAAGATGAAAAAACTTCAGATGTAAAATGTAAATAATTTACAATAAAGTTAGTTACTTTGTTTTGCGCTTGTTTCAGATGGGTGAATACATTCTAGACACTGAGGCACCTCGCTCTCTGGGCCTGTGGTTTTGGTTTAATTGCGAGTGATGATGGCTCTGGGGGGGCTGCCATTGCTGCGAGGGCTGGAGCTACACCCGCATGGTGGTAAGGGTTTTAACTCGGGATGGGATGTCTGACACCCTAGGGTTGAGAAGGGAGAGGAAGTGCTTGTCCTGCCTGCCATACAAGGAACCACTGGTACCTAGAAACGGAACGGTGAGTGCCAAGCCGGGCACCCCAACCTGTCCTTCGGAAAGCAACTGCTCGAAAATCCCGGCCCTTCCTGTTTGGTGAAAAGCTTTTGTAGATATAGGAGTTAGTTTAGAAGCCAATATAATGGGTGCTGATTTACTTCAAACCCCAGCTATTCTGCTGTAGCTTCGCTTGGGGAGCCTCTAGAAAGAAGCTCCGGTGACAGGAGACTGATACCAGCCACCGTGCTCTCTCCTGAGAGAAGCAGGAAGCTGTGGGCCACCGCCCTGAACAGACTCACCGCCCAGAAAAGACTCTCAATCTTCTGTCATTGGCTTTTCTTTGCATTTCCTCTTTAAATTCCTATCTAAAGTCACGTCACTCAAGATTTTAATTTTGCACGTCCCATAGTGCGTACTCTAGCCCGAATTTCGTACATCTTGCAAACTCAACTATTTATGAATATTTAAAAACAGGTAACACTTCATCTGGTTTTATGTAAAATTACTCTCGCTTTATTGCTGTTAGATCAAATTTATTACCACCTTTGCCTAACAGGACGTCTGCTTAATCGTTTCTCGGGGTCGGGGAGCCTGCGATCATTTTCCTAAAGGGAATAAAACTCATCAGCTCTGTTCTGGACAGGAACTGAGTATGCACCAATTATCCTGAGAGGTCTAAAGATCGGGGCCAGGGATTCTCCCAAAGCCCTGGTCTCTCTGACAAGAGGGTATATAGGCCCTTCTATTTGGGTCTAAAAACCCAAGAAGCCTTTTCGGTCCCTGGCGCCCTACGAACATAGTTCCTCTTGCGAATATTCATAGGAGCACTGTGCAGTGCCCCTATCCAGAGCAGGTGTCGGGACCTGGACTTAGGCTCAGTCTGTTCCTTCCCTGGCTAGCAGGGTGGGGGTTCGCTAATTCGGGTATTTCTCCCCAATTCTTTGGATCATTCCTGGATTCAGAAAGAAGCCTGGGTTGGAGGGAGGGAGGAAAAGTAGAGAGAACAAAACAGCCCGAGTGAGTTGAAACCAGTAGCCTGCGCGGGGGTGGGGTGGGGTGCGCGGGGGAGGGGGTTGGGGGGCAGTCAGGCCTAGTGGGGGCCAGGAAGGCCAGCGCAGGAGCACTGGGCGCCTAACGCGCGCGAGTTCATAAATATCACCACAAGAGATGTTATAAATATAAATACAGGGTAACACTTAAAATCAGTCCAGCGCTTTTTTCTCGGCCCCTTCTTTATTGTTGGTCCGGGAGTAAGGCTCGAAAGCCGAGGAGCTCAGGTAACGGGCTGAGAGTTCTTGCAAATTCCCGGCTAGCGAACCAGCCATCGTTAACGGGGCGGAGGACAGGCGGCTGGCGACAGAGCCTAGCAGCGACGGCACTGGCAGGCTGAAGAGACCGTGGCTGGCAGTCGGTGCTCCCGCGTGCAGTCCTCCCGGCCCTGAAGGCCCCGGGCCGGGAGCGCCGCCCACGGCCGGCTGATGCTGGGACGCCGCGCCCGCGGGCCCCGGGGCAGTGGCGGCGGCCGCCGCCGCGGCAGATCCCGCGGCAGCGCCCGCGCCCAGGGCCGGGAGGCTGGGCCCGCGCAACGCCGAGCCCAGAGCGCCGGTGGCACAGGGCGGCAGCAGGGCAGGCAGCCCGGGAGGCGACAACAGGCGACCTTGCTCTAACAGCCGCAGCACGCTGCACGTGGCGGCGGTCTCCGACACCACTGAGCGCAGCTCCGAGTCCTTGCCCTGGTCCTTCTTCTGCTTGGTCCGCCGATTCTGGAACCAGACCTTCACCTGCGCGCAGAGAGGCAGGAGGAAAAGTGGGAGAGAGCAACAGGAAAAAGCAGAGTCAAAAGCTGCAGGGTTTGGGGGGCGGGAGGGGGGTGCCCGGGCTACTGAGACCCTCCCCCAACCTCAGCCTCCGCCGCAGCCCCACCCCGCAGCAGAGGGTCTCAGCCCCTAAGCAGCTAGCGGCTAGCGGAGCAACAGCAACCACGAGGGGGGACACCACACCACTGGGCTACGCTTCCGGGTCATGCAAGCAGGCCCAGGCCAGCGCGGGTTACAAAAGCAAAGTAGTAAAAATGTCCACGACACTAGGGAAGAAAGACAGAGCTATTTCGGTGTGCTCTTCGGAGCAGTTTCGGGTTCATAAACTGGTACATCAGCACAGGCTGAGAGCTTAAAGCCAGAGCAAAACTGTGTAGAGAGCTGAAGTGGCCGGGGAACGGTGTCTCAGGCTTCCTAGATCCAGATCCTAGACCGGTGAGTTTAAATTTAGCACCAGAAAATCTGTTTGCGCCTCTTGGAGGCTCCGAGGAACTGCTTGCTCCCAGCTTGTCAGGCCAAAGACTGACAGCTGCAGATAGGGAAGGTCTGGGTGGAAAGCAGACATTTGTGCAGGGTGAACTTCCCAGGCCGAGCTTTCTCCACCACCTTTCTTCACTAGCTGGTTTCAAGGGTCTAAGCGTTTCTTTTGATTTACCCCACTCTCTGCACTCCATTGGAAACTTTGGAATCCTGGGAGGAAGATAGGAGGCTGAGAGAGGCTAAATAAATTCCACCCCCCCCCCTTTCTGCCTCTTCTAGCCTAGAACGGAGGGTAGTGACTAGATGGAAAAACCATCCTATTTAGGTTTTGAAAGCTAAACGGGGAGGGGGGGGGTTAATACAGACAATCAAATTACGATGCCAACTTAAACTCAGATTTCTCCCATCTGTTCTGCCCTCAGTTCTCAGTATTCAGTCCAGATTTTAGGCCTAAAAGGCTCTCCACCTGCTTCACGGATGGGCATAGGAAAAGAAACTAGAAAGAGAACTGACCAAACTCTCAAAAGCCAGGAAGGAGCAAAACCTCTCTTTAGCGCTCTAGGCCCTTAGCTCACAGGGTCAGTTCCAAAGCAGCTTGGGACTTTATGGTAAGGAGAGGACCTAAAATGCAAAAGACACAATATACACGGTGGGCACCCAAGTCACCAGATTTGCTGTCCATCCATCTGACCGACACACCCTGTCACTGGCACAGAGGACAGCACTTCTTAGGCTCCCAGAGTAGCGCTCAAGGCTGGCTGTTTAAGGGGTGGGGGGCTGCTAGATTTGCACAGGCAGGTTTCTGAGAGTTGGCACTGCTTTCTAATCCTACTTCCTGCAGAATTGATCTAGGTGCTGAGTAAAGCTAAAAGCTCCAAAATGGGGTGTTACTGGGAATATTGCCAAGATGGTATGTATCCAAATGGGGGAAATCAGCCTTTTAAACATCAGAAGCCATCCAAAAATTCCTAAGAGCCAAAAAGAATTCCAGAAGGACAGAATATGGGGCCCCTGGGCCAAGTCAAGATATGCAGAAATTAGACTATGGCAGATTTGTGAACCTGGAGAGGACATGACAATTTAAGAAAGGGGAGGGAGCCCAAGACCTTCGTCCCCATTCATTCCACCACTTCCACGTCCCTGGGAGGTTCAAAGCAAGGTAGATAGTGAAGAAAGGTAAGCCGCCGTGCTGGGGAGGGGGAGAGGAAGCCTGATGGTGTGAGCACCTGGCAGCTGGTACCTGGGTCTCAGAAAGATTGAGCTGCCGAGCCAGCTCGGTTCTCTCCCGGCCCACCACATATTGGCAACGCTGGAACTCCATCTCCAGCCGGTAGAGCTGCTCCGCCGTGAAGGACGTGCGTGTTCTCTTGGGCCGGTCCAGGTCCAAGCCCTTGGGCAGGATGATTTCTCGGATAGACCCCTTGGCATCTAGGAAAGGGTAGATGTCAGCCACCAGACCCCCGCCCCCGGTTTCCTCTGCTTCCTTGACCCGAGCCAGCTAGGAACAAGACTCTCGTGGGCTGCGGCCAGTGTATGGGGTGACCACAGTCATAAAGGCGAGACACTCTGGGTGGATGGAGGCCAAGGGGGCTAACTTCATACAATTTACTGGGAGAGTAACCAGTCTTTGAAGAGTTCTCCCAGACACCGGAGAAAAGAAAAAACAAACAAACAAACAAAAAAGAACAAGAACAAAAACTAAAAACCAAAACTGAATTCCAAATAGGTAGATGCTCCTTCCGGCCTAGGGGGCCTCTGGTGTGTGATCCGGGTCCCCAGTACCCCAAAGGGGCTCTTATTGATAACCCCAGCCCCAGTATGGTCCCAGATTGCAGGGCAGCTTGCACTCCTGTGGTTCCCACCCCTATCCTGGGTCTCCGGCCCACTCCAGTCCAGGCAGCGGAAGGAGGAGGGTCCGATTGTCGGCTTGCGGGGCCTGGCTATCGGCTAGCGGGGGCGGCGCCGGCTGAAGCCGGGCCTCGGCGCCACCAATGCCCGGGAGGAGCGCACGCGGCTCCTTGAGGGAGGACGAGCGAAGCAAAGAGGCGGCGGCATCCGCAGCCCTGCGACCCAAATCGGCGGTCTCTCTAGGCCACAGCGGCCAGGCCATGAGCACAGCGCCAGGGCCCTCAGCCCCACCAGCTCACTGGTTGGCGCTGACCGGCGGCGGGAGGCTACGGGTCCTAGCCCAGTGCTCCATCGGGTGCGCTCTGCCCTCCACGGCGCAGACGCCTGCAGGCCGGAGGACGCGCGCACGTCCCCCTGGAGGAGCCGGGTCCGAGCCTCAGCTTGGTGGCTAGTCCACAGCGTCTGGATTCCTCTCTGCAGCCGTGCTGCAGGGTCCCTCCGGGCTGCCAGGGCCCAGGCTCAGAAAGAGAGCTTTGAGAGGAGCCCCAGGCACAGGTCCCCGCGGCCTACCGGACCGGAGAAAGAAAGGGCCAACAACAACTTTCTCCCAAGTCCTCGCCAGCCCTAGGCAGCGACGCGAAGCTGCGGCAGGGGAATTACCCCCCAAAAGAACGCGTTCCAAAGCCCTGCCCATCCCTACCTCGGACTAGGATCCGGCGGCAGTAATCTGGGTCCGCTGAGGAATTGGATTTACTTTTGTTACAATCTTCCGAAGCGCCAGACGCGGAAAAGGCGCCCTGCGGCTCCTTGAGGAAGGCGGCGGGAAGGCTCCCCTCGGCGCCCTTGATCTCCCGACTCTCCTTGTGAGTGTTCTTCGAGACCCTGGCGGCCTCGGTGTCCGAGTGGCACCGGACGTCCATTTTGTCTGGTTTCCCGAACATAGGCAAAAAGAAACAAAAAAACAAAAAACCAAAAAAACACAGAAAAGAAGGAGGGTAGGAAAAAAAGAGGCAGAAGGGGACAAAATCCCTACGACGCAGCACCTAAGCTCGGTCGCCCCAGAATGAATGTCCCCGCGGGGTGGCTTCGGCGGCTGCGGAGGGTCAGCGTAGACAGGAAAGTGGCGCGCTGGTAGAGAGGCGGCGGGTCTTGTCCAGGATCCCGGCGGAGCAGTGGCGAGGCCGCTTCGTCAGCGCCCGTGTCCTCTGAGCACGTCCAGTGTCCCCAGCCTGGCGATCAGGTAGCGAACAGCGCAACTCCGAAACGCTGCGGCTCCGCCTGTTACTGAGACGGCGGAGTTGTGGTTGTCCGACACCCGGGGGGACGCACACTCGCTGTTGCAATTGATTACGGGTAATTTCGCAGCCCCCACGTTTCAGTTACCTCACGAATACACTAAATTGTTTGGATAATATATCAGATCGTAATGGATGGTTTCTGTCCTTGTTCCCAATCAAGTAGGGGTTTAGCCAGTGAATAAACGGAAATGATTGGTCTTGCTTTCGGGAAACACAATCAAAGACCCACACTTCCAGAAAAACTTTTGACAAGATTCATCCTGAATTGTTAGCACCATTAGCAGGCATTATTAACTTTCTCTTTGCCTTTGACCGTCCTGCTCACATACTGGCTAAAGGGAATTTCCTCTAGACTCGTCAGATAGAGCCGGATTTGGGGGGGGGGGTACCCCCTCAGTCCCTGTAGCTGAAGAAAGCAGTTGCCTCTGGGTGGGGAAAGAAGGGGGGGAGGAGAAAAGTTTTCCCCTAAAGTCTCTCCCCAACACTCCAAAACAGCCAAGCTTTCTCTCCAAGCGACTCCTTAACACACCTCGACGCTGACAGCCATCTTAAACTGCCGCCCCTCTTCCTGTAGCCCCAGTTGGATTTTTTTCATGCCTGCACCTCCAGCAGCCCTGAGGCAGCCCATTCAAAGGGCAGCTTTGTACTCAGAGTGGGGGGGGGTGGAGGGAGGGAGGGAGGAATAAGAGAGAGAGGGAGGGAGAGAGAGAGAGAGAGAGAGAGAGAGAGAGAGAGAGAGAGAGAGAGAGAGAGCAAAAAATCTCAACTGTGAGATCTGCTTCCAAAAAAAAAAAGTTTCCCCCTAGCTATTTCATTGTCTTGCTACAATGTCTTTGAGAAAAGCAACAGCCAGTAATCCAATAACAGCATTGATTAGGCCACAATGATTCAATTCAAGCGCATGGCCTTGTGCAAGGAGCTTGCTCCAGCCCTTCTCGTCACCTTGTCGGGGCAGAAGCCCTCTCCACGCCGCTCTCCCCATTCATTCCTTTATGGGAAATGCGGAGCAAAAGGAGTGAAAGATGGCAATTATCTAATTGGACTATTAACAAACAGTCCTCTGAGTGCGGCGGTCTGGCGTGGCTCCTGGGCGGGGGAAGGGCCGTGTTCCCGGCCCTCATTCACAAAGAGTGCAGGGGCCGCGGAGGAAAGGGGGTTTTTAAAAGGGAGTTGGGGGGGGGGGGAGAGGCAAGGAGAGGTGGGAGGTTTGGCTGAGAATTTTTCCACACAATTCCAAGAATGGGGCGGAGGCGGGCGGGGGAGGGGCGGGGGTCTGGGCGAGAGGGTGGGAGGCACAGAGTGGGGAGGACAGCTAGTGTGTGTGGCGGCCTCCGAGGGGCTCTGCGCCCGCCCCACCGTCAGGCTGTCACCTCCCGGCCACCACCGCGGTCCCTCGAGACTGTTGGACGTGGACAGGGTGGGCCGAGCCGGGTAACCGCACTCCTCTCCAAGCCACCTCCGGCCGGTCTCTAAGCGGCAACCGCGTTTGGTCGGTTCCCAGGGTTATCGGCACCCAGACAGACCCCGGGCGTTGACTTTATATGATTGGGGATACTTGAGGTGATTGGGTTGAGTGATGTTCACTGAGCGGGGGGAGTATCCCGGGGACAGATTGAGAGCCCAAAGATATAGATCTCTGCGGGAGCTGTCCTCAGGCCCGACGCCTCCGTGCGACCCGGCGGCAAGTGCCTAGAACGTCCACCGGGCAGGAACGCAAGTAAGCGGAAGGAAGAAAAGGGTCTCTCCTTGGCCGGCCAGCCCGCCGACTTGGCCCCAACGACTAGACCTGTGAAGGAGCATTCCTGAGGCTTCGGATGGGTGCCCTTGCTGAGATCCTTCGGGAGTACTGCTCCGGGTGCAGGTCCGGAATTCCAGCCCAAACACACACACACACACACACACACACACACACACACACACACACACACACACAGACACACACACACACCAGGCGGTGGGCAGAACAGAATAACCAGCGTGAGGTGTCCAGACTTCTGCTTAGCGGCAAGTTGGAAGTTGGAGAACTCAGTACCTTGGAGAATCATTGAGATCCCAACAACAGCCCAGATAGAACTGGGCCACCTTATATGGTTCCAGGCCCCTAGGCCTTAGGACTCTGCAACCTCCTAGTTACCGGGAGGACACCTACTACTACTCGCTAAGTCAAAGGCCTGGAAGGAAGTCTTTTTAAAAAAATAAAAGAGTCCAGCTCATCATTTCTTTTAGATTCCTGGGGAGCTGGCCCTGCCCCTTCACTTGAGCAGGGGAGCAGTTGATTGTTTTTAGCACTCGCATATTGGGTGTCTAATCACATTTAATATTCTTAACCCCTTTCTTGGGAAGGTAACAACATCCTAGGTTAGGGCTAAATGTGTAGAGGACCTGAGACACTCAATTACTTGTCCAAACCTCAGGTAAATGAATACAAAATTTGAACTTCTCTCTGGCTAACCTCAGAACTGTTCCAGGTCGTCATCAGTTTCTTGGTGGCTCTGGCTTAGTTCCCAGCTACTCCCTGCTTTGAGTTTCCTGGGAATCCCTGAGGGATGCAGAATGCTCAGAGACGCATGACTATGTCCTTAATGTTAATACTAAAACATTTTGAGTATTTGACATTTGTTTTCATTTCATGCCCAAATAACACTAGATGGAAGTAGAAACATTAATTCTTGCATCTAGCCATGCTATTTATTGCTAGCCAGGATCATTTCTTAGAAGCCCATCATCCTGCACCGACCTGATTTGGGGTGAACAAAATCCAGTTCTTTGTGTCTTAAAGCTGTCTGATGACTGGGATCAGGAATTCACATTTCTACTGGCTAGGGAAGGGGGTGAATCTTTTAACAACTTTGTTGGGAAAAAAAATGTACCTTTTAAAGTTGGGGAATCTTAGTTCTGAGGGCAGAGACACACCACCATCCAATGCTTACTGAATCTACAAATGCTTTCTTGAGAAAGGAAGACAGTGGGACTACCTCTCTGGCTTTATGGTATAGAGATTTAACAAGGTCTGGAAATGTCAAAAGCAAGGTAGCACTCAGGAGGTCTCCAGCACACCTGCAGGTTATCTTCTACATGCTCTAGAACAAACCAATCAGCTATGTGAACTCACTGGCTTTACTCATAGCTCCATTTTGAAAGTACTACTAATGATACTGTTGCCAGATGCCCATCTAGGCTCCAGGCACTTGAAATAACAAAATTAAATAAAAGTAAGTCATAACTAACAACTAACTTGCTTTTTTGTTATGTGTAGTATTCTGTTCCCCCTCCCCTCTTTCTCCTCTTTCCTCTCTACTCTGCCTCCCTCTCTCTCTCTCTCTCCCCTCTCCTCTCTCCCCTCCCTCTCCCCCTCTCTCCCTTTCTCCCTCTCCCTCTCTCTCCCTTCCTCTCCCTCCCCTTCCTTCTCCCTCTCCCTACCTCTCCCTCCTCCCTCCCTCCCTCCTCTCCTTCCTCTCTCTCTCTCTCTCTCTCTCTCTCTCTCTCTCTCTCTCTCTCTCTCTCTCTCTCCCCTCTCTCCCCCCTCTCTCCCTCTCCCCCTTCCTCCCTCCCTCCCTCCCTCCCTCCTGCCCTCCCTCCTCCCTCTCTCTCTCCTCCCTCTCTCTCTCCTCTCTCTCTCTCTCTCTCTCCCCTCTCCTCTCTCCCCTCCCTCTCCCCCTCTCTCCCTTTCTCCCTCTCCCTCTCTCTCCCTTCCTCTCCCTCCCCTTCCTTCTCCCTCTCCCTACCTCTCCCTCCTTCTCCCTCTCTCCCTCCTCTCCTTCCTCTCTCTCTCTCTCTCTTTCTCTCTCTCTCTCCCCTCTCTCCCCCCCTCCCTCTCCCCCTTCCTCCCTCCCTCCCTCCCTCCTGCCCTCCTGCCCTCCCTCCTCTCTCTCTCTCTCCCCTCTCTCCCCCTCTCTCCCTCTCCCTCTCCCCCTTCCTCCCTCCCTCCCTCCCTCCTGCCCTCCTGCCCTCCCTCCTCCCTCTCTCTCTCTCTCCTCCCTCTCTCTCTCCTCTCTCTCTCTCTCTCTCTCTCTCTCTCTCTCTCTCTCTCTCTCTCACTGGTTTAAAATTCTGTGGGCATCCATCCAGAAAAACCATGACAGGTTTCCCAGAGGACACAGTGGAGGATGGAAGCCCTGGACGGAAATTTCAGTAAAGCAGCAGCTGCCCTCAGCCAAAGGAAAGCTGTGCGTCCATTGGCAAAAGAAAGGGGAGGGGTGTCTGCTCGATTATTTGGATAATCTGAGACAAGCTTGTACTGTGCAGCACACATGAGGACAGAGGGCTGCTCCAGGTGAAAGTGTTTTACTCTCCTGCTTACATTCTTCTCCCTCCCAGTGCCCTTCCTGCCCCCACACGTCTGTCTGCAGGTGCAAAGAGACCCAGAATAGAACTGCAGAGCTGGAAGGATTTTTAGAGATCATCCATTCCTGAACCTTCATTTGACTTGACAGATGAGGAAAATGAGCCGGGAAAGACAAAGCAACTTATTAAGGATTAGACAACTAGTTGGGGGGGGGGGCTCTGGGTTGCAGTGCTGGTCTCCCCCCACCCTCGACTCAAAGCTGCGTTCCCACCTCTGCTCAGGCTCCTGTAGAGTTGACAACTCACTCTTTGGGACGTGGTGAGATGATGCTGCAGAAATGAAATTAAACGTTGACCTGAGCCATGGGATGCCTTTGCCATGGGATGCCTTTCATAGTCTAGGCCTCTGCCCCTGTTCTCTCACTTGGGGCATTAGAAAGCAGGATGAAGATGATGCTGAGCATCCCTTCCTTTTTTATTTCCAGAAGAAATAGGAGGTAAAAGTTCATTGAATCAGAGAAGATGAGGCAAGCAGAAGGAAGTCTTTCTGTGAGTAGGGTACTCAATATAATTAACAACCAGGATAACTAACATTTGGACAAACTTTCATCTGCAAAGTTGCCGGAGGTGGAGAGCTTGATCTTGTCTAGTTACTAATGCCCCCATTCTGACGGAAGTCATTGAGGTAATAGAAAAATAAATGAACCACAAGCTTCTATTGAACATCTAAAATGGAGAATGTAGCTGTCCATCCAGGTATTTCTGTCCTGTTTCCCCTTAAGGACAGACAGTGAGCAGAAAGCCAAACTCTGGCTTAGTCAATTTACATGTGAAGCAATTGGTTCCATTGGATTCCACTTCTTAGCCTTGCATGTTGTATCAAGGAACTAAGATTTGTCAGTGAATTAATAGTTTGAATATGAAGCATTCAATTTAAAAAATATATCTTAGAGTGATATTGCTCAGTAACTCTATAGGTTCATTTAAAAAAAATGGAACCAAACAAAACAAAGAAATGGAGCAAATATGGACTCTGTAGCCAATCAGGTTACGTAATTCATGTGTGCAACTTCCAGCTGCATTTCTTATTAGACACTCATCTTTAAACACTTACATTCTTTCTCTGTGTCTCAGTGTTTTGTCTGAAAAAGAAGTTTAGCTGTGTGTGGCACCTGAGCCATGGGATAAGCATTAGATAACTAAAATAAAGTGCTTTAAATGATGCCTGGCAGATGGTGAGCTCTGTCAATAAATATTTGCTATCAGTGTCCTTATTTGTGCGACTCAGGGTAGCTAGAACAAGAGATACCAAGAAAAGTCAGGAGCCAGCCAGGATAAGTGTCTGGTTCTGGAAATGGATAGTGAAGGTGGGTGGTTTGAACACCACATAATAATAAGCATCCAGGATTAAAGACTGCCATGATCCCATTAAACTCTTCTAGCCATAAATGTGTTGCCATTCCTCCCATAAACAGCTGTGGTCTATCCCCTCTTTGCTAATTTTTAGTAGCTTTGTCATATGGCTTATTCAACAAAATCATATGGAAGTGGTCTTGTGCTCCTTGTGGGCCTTAAAGCAATGTGGTCAGCTTCTGAACCCACCTGCCCTGCTGAAAGGAAGTCAGCCTGGGGGAAGGGAGACTATAGGAGACAGTGCAGTGTTTGGAATATGAT